>CM022753.1:4907442-5089942 GCA_012411365.1 Ameiurus melas
GCTTACGGACGATTAGCTTCATCCATATCTGGTGACAAACAGTATCGTATGTAAGGATAACTGACCATTTTCGTACATATTTGTCTTATTTTAGACTTGGACGCGGGGTTTTTAGGGTAGCTCCTGATTGTATCTGCATCCATATGGTTTCTGAACACATCTCGTCAATCCGAATGAAGTACTCGTGTTCGGTTACATCCTTAATAAACACATACCTCAAAACACACTGGATGTTCCAGTACGTTCTTCTACAAGTAACTGCGGTAGTTCACACAGGCCAAACGGGGAAGTTTTTACGACTAACCTCATCCACGATCACATGATCCGAACCCCAGAAACCATATATTTCATTTAGGGAAAGACAAGAAGGTAGGCGGGAAAGAAAATGGTTTTCTGATTGAGTACGATACCCTGAATCTAGTGAGTCACAGACTGTAGCCGAAGGATTTGAAATTAACGTCAAGGCATGACTATTTTATTAGTAACTATGGGTGCGTTCACATGAATTACCCCGGCTGCCGAGTTTGAATCCGAGTGACATGCGATGGGTTCGTTTGCTATTTGATTCGGTTTGCTTTCTAACAGCCAGTGAACTAAAGAGCATCGTGTAAGGGTCATGAAGGGATAAAAGCACACGCCTTGATCATGCACGTGCAGTTAATAAAACTCATTAATTGCTCAGCTGAGGAAAAAGTTCAACAAACGTTTCCCAAGGTTTGATTGTAGCGAGAAATCGATCTGACTCTGAGTCGAATCGACTTGACTCGACTCCAGGAAGTGAAGCATACATAACGTACTGTATTTTGGGTGCGTGTACGGACATGCTAATAACAGTGGATGGATGGATGGATATCAAACACAAAAAAGAGAAAATAGCGCTGGATTTATACACAAAACCCTAGTTATGTCTATAAATATATAACGATTTACTGAACATCGTCACTTGAATCTTTGTGATTGATATACGCACTTGGTAAAGTTTTGTTTGTCCTTTTTCAGTCATTGCACTGCATGTCCAGCTAAACAAATTTGATGAGTACAATTTTAGCCCTGCACGCCACTTGACCCAAGATTTCTTGGCTTTTGTGCGGTCGAACCAAAACTACCATTATCAATATAAAGTCAGTTATGACGTGCTGAAGTAAATCAAAATGACCACCGACGGCAGACTTTTGCCGTGCACAGAATGCTAATTAATCTATTTTCGCACCTGCTGAAAAGACAAGATTTTGCTACCCTTTTATTTTTTTCTCTCTCCCTGATACACATACAGCCAATTGCATCCTCAAGGACCCTTAGCGACAGATGGAACATGACTGAGCTGGGATTCAAACCTGAATAACAAACTCAGACTTATTTCTAAACTTGCCAAGCGGTGCTTATGTGAAGTGCAACACACAGGGGGTCATCTTAGCCTCCTTAATCCTGCACCTGCAAACTAGCTCCTGCGTCATATATATATATATATATATATATTACGGCCCTTGAAATCGCAGCGTCGACCTCTTTAATCCTAACACGGTATGCAACGAGGACTTTTTCGTTTCTTTTAACAGCGATCAAACTCATCACGGGAGCTGAAAAACACCCAGAGGAAATACGCGATCGATAGGATACTGTATATCTGCAACAAAGCACCATTCGCGTATCTAAGTCTTAAATTTCTGGCTTTTTCCGGGGAGTCTTTAGGACGGTCGAGGAACGAGGTCGGTCACGTTTCCTGCTCGCATAGACACTTCCTTGTGTATGTTTGCATTTCTGAGGAACGATAATCTCTAAAACAAGGGCTTCGTTAACACGAACCGAAGCATAAGTGAACGCAGATCACTTCCTCAGGAGACATCAGAGCGAGGGAAATTACACGAGCGCCTACATAAAGATGAAGTCGTTACAGCCAGCGAGTCTCCTTCACGCTCAATCACACATATACATTCTGAAGTGTATTCACGCTGTTTGTAAAATCACTGGCATAACGGTGCCCGAGCCAGAGTACAAGTACTGTATGAGAAAGAAAGTTATCTGTTCTCATGACACTTTACCTCCGGCACTTTCCTTCTTTGGAAGAGATGGTGGTTCAACCCCTGTCTCTCAGGAACCTTCTGTGTTTTTATTCCTGATAGAATTTACAGATCCTTCTTAGGTCGTTTTTTTCTCACTTAAGGTTATTTCCAGACCTGAGGCTGTTTGGCCATCGAGAGTTTGGTATGTTTGGTGGAATGTGAAAGGTGTTGCTGAGTCGAACAATGGTCATCTCGGTGGTGGTAGGTTGTAAAGGGGAAAGGGCAGCGATGGCTCCACGGTTAAGGATCTGGGTTACTGATCAGAAGGTCGGGGGTTCAAGCCGCATCATTGCCAAGCCTGCCACTGTTGCGGGCCTTGAGCTGATCCCCGCTCTGATCATATCCTTAAGGGATCCTTATTCTTTCTGAAAGGCCTTATTGATATATGGAGCAAAGATTTAAAAATAGTTGGAAATGACTAATCTGGCCACGTGCCAGATCCCACCCACCATCTGACATGTCTTACAACAGTTACCAACCAGCAAGAGTTGAACGGTTAAAATGTGCACTCTATCTACACTCTTACACATACACTGAGATAACCGATGCCCATGATTGGCTGGTGTTGCTGTGATTGACAGAGAGAGAGAGAGAGAGAGAGAGAATGCCATCCCTCCTACCCAGACAGCACAGCCAATTTTGCTCTCTTAGACTCCCAGCCATGGATGGGTGGGATTTAAGCTCGATATCGCTGAACAATAGAACGAAAGCTTTTCTGTTGTTCCACTCAGGAGCTCGAAAACACTCAAGTGTGAAAAGCCCTTACTCAACTGATTTACCCTACAGAGCCCGCTAACTAGGTTGAAAGTTCAAGCAGGTATGTGAGAAAGCAGGGGGAACACTGGACTCTGCAGACGTTCCTCAGGTCCATATTCTAGGGCCACTCTCAATCAGAGTCCATTCTCATGGCGTCTTACGGTCTCATGCTTAGGTTTCCATGGATTAGGCTTTGGATTCACCTCAACCATAAACAGGAGATGAATGAATGAATGAATGAATGAATTGTCCTTCATTGACACAGTATCTTGAGAAAGGTTGTTAAATGATAATATGGGGAAAATTTACCATTGTAGTCAATGCTGTCTCTCTCACTGTCTTCGTCTCTATCCTTGGCTGCTGCATAGGAAGACGTAAGAGGCGAATAAGTTATTCAGGCCGCCTACAAAGAAAATGGTGACAAGGAGATGAAATTGGGGTCAGGAGCTCTACAGCATTCCTACTGTGCGAGACACATGCAGTCAGTGTCACACAGACTCGGAACGTTCCCAGATGCCTTCCTCATAACCGCGAATGTCTCTCATTAGTTCTGTTCTGGAAACCAGCATGATGCTAGCATTAAAATGCAAAACTATACAAATCCCCAAACTATTTGCTTTTTGAAGTTGTGATCCAATGTAAAGCTTTAGGGGTGACATACACGAACTCCGACGGAAGTATCCTTTCTATCATGACGAGTTGCCTCAAGATCTTCATTTTAAGGGTCTGTGAACTGCCAGGCTTGAAACAAAGAAAACACAAAGAATTACTAGATGGAAAACATCAAAGAGCAAATATTGTGCACTGACCTCCACATCCTGTCTAGCTGTCTAGAGTCTTTGCCCTCGTCATTAAAATTACCATTTGATCTACACCCAATATTCAGACCGAATTTAACTTCATGTGTACTTTCATACCGTTATAGGAAAATAATCCGAGCATATTGTGATGCAGATTTAACGTGAAGCCGAGTCACTGTTACTAACTCATACGAGTCTGTTTGTCCTTATTTGTCCTTGAAGAGCACATCTGGAAGTGTTTAATTTATCTTATAGTGTCAGAAATTGCACGTTATTATAAGAATTTCGAAATGCCGATCAGCCTACAACCCAAGTCTTTCGACAGGTGGAGGAAAGCAGAGTACCTGGAGGAAACCCCTGGAGAATGGGGAGAACATGCAAACTCCACCCACACTCGACAGAGGTGCGATTTAAACTCCTGACCCTGGAGGTGTGAAGCAAACATGCTAGAGACTCACGTATCAAGAGTAAGTTCCTCGGTGATTTTCCAAGAGAATGGCAACGATTTACATTGTGAATAGGGAAAATACACATTTACCCCACTAACACACACACACACACACACACACACACCCCGAGTTCCTTGCAGTTGTCAACTTAATCCAAGCCTATCGGCTTCCCTGGAACCGACTATACAGTATCTGGTCAGGAAAGATACTGCAGTTTTTTTTTTAGTACATTTCACGTCACCTTTCTTGGTTGTTATCTCTTTCTTTCAGACTCAGTGTCTCCCTTTCCATGTCTCTGTCTCTTGCCCGCTCGCGCTCGCTGTCTGCTGAGCGTACAGGTGAAGTGCAGTGGTGAGCATATAGGGAATGACTTATCCACAGCGAGAACCGCACGTATGTGCATGTCGCTTATCGGTCCGTTCGCTGACAGCGAGACGAGTCCAGCTACAGCAGAGGGCACTCGGGGAAGAACGCGCCGGTCAGTCATACACCAGCCTCTCCTAAAATCTCTCACCACATCTGGATTCTGGATATTTTCACTTAAACGCATGGCATGTTGTGTTGAAAAAACATTTCGGGGCATTGCATCATATTTTTTTATCCATTTATTGTTACATAGACTTTTCTGGAACTCCGACGAAACAAGTTATCCCTTACATTAAAGCAGGTATAAACAGTTGTCCCTTTACAGAAAACCTTACAGAAAACTATTCACGTGGAGCGTCCAACGTGTAAGTTGTTACTAACCGAAATGATCATTAATATAAACCTTTGCCTTCACACTACTGTCAGGGCTGCTATTATATCAAATGGATCAACACCTTCTCACTGTCGGAATTCAGCGGCACAAATATCTTACTAAATATCACCGACACATTCGAGCTGCTATTTTCGAGAGAGCCAACACATTTCAGGTTTCAGATTCAAGAGCCAGACCGTAACGAAATCAGAAGTGGGCGTTGATGTCTAGTTTATGTCTGAGGTTTTTATTTTAATGGTGCTTATGCAAATAACGTGTTTTTTTGCCCAAGTGGTTGTCATGGTAACGATACCTCCCGTCATCCCTGGGTCTTGATTACCGGTGCCGGAATGAAACGTCTCTTCGGCTGTAGAGACACATGGATTTGTTTGAGATTATGACCGATATAGGTCATGCTTATTTCATTAATCGTGGAAAAGTCCAGGTGATTTTGGTTTTTTTTAAGGGTGTGTCTCAATCAACTCCCTAGGTGGTCAATCAGAACATCATGTCACATGATATACAACAATTATAATTAAAAAAAAAGAATGGTGTTTGTTTGTTTAAGAAAAATAATGTGACTCTTTTTAAAATGTATTTATCATTTCATTTCTTTAACCATTTCAAAATCCTTTTTCTTGCTTGGTAGTGGACTCAGATATTTGCGCCCTATACCGTGACAGTTGATCACTGATCAGGGAGCCTTTCGGCCTGACAGGTGCTTCCATCTTGGCCTGGAACAAGGCACTTAGCTCTAAAAATTGCTTCTGGAAGACATCTGTCATACCTTTCAGCCAGGAACGGAGAGCAGGTGCATAGGACGTTTTTCTTCACAAGTACATACATATGTTTCCACCGGTGTTCAAAAGTTTCCTAGACTTTTCTTACGTTTTTATTTTTAGAGGCAATTTATCAAGAACGAGAACTGCCTTCATGTTTTGGACGCATCAAAGTGGGTGTAAGGGTGGCATCGTGGCGATATCCCAGCTTGTGACTGACAGGCACAGGCCTTTCTGCTGTGAGATCCCCTTCACTGGCCATCTGACGCTGCGGGAACATGTGCCACCCGCTCGCAGCAACTAACTGCAGAGAAACTTCACGCCGGAGGATGAGTGTACACTTTACGCTTTGTTTTTTTCCATTACATTACAGCGTAGTCAGAGATATACTGTGTAATGTGTGTTGTATATGTGAATATTTGTAATACGCTAATGAAATATAATTACACTTCATACCCAAGTGCTGCTGAATTCTCAAATCTGATTGGTCAGAAGGTTCTGAATAATATTCTATAACACATACACACACACATATGGATGGATGGATGGATGGATGGATAGATAGATAGATAGTGACCACTGCTTTCTCATTTTTGTTGCACAATTTGATGAAGTTTTTCCTTTCCTTGTAGTTTAAAACTCTATGGATGGCTGGTTTCCAGTTCACGGATTAAAATTAACTGGCTGCAACCCACAAAATGTCCATTAGTTACATATTCTTCATAGCTGTAAATGTTAACGAGGCTCATAAAAACTCGCAGATGCGTGTAAGTTGTGTAAGTTGCTCCAGTTTATGAAGTGACACATCATGGCATAAAACAGTAAGCTCGAACGATAAAGTTTAAAACCGAGTCCATTCGGTGTTATCGCTGTTGTAATCCATATATAAACAGACAGCTTAATTATATAATATTACTCAGAGTACGACAGCATTTCCAATCAGGGACAGTGTAATGCTTGAGTGATAGGAGATATTGTGAAATTATTCACTGACGGATATCACGTTCTCCGGTGTTACGGCTGGGAGAGAAAGTCTGCGAGAGAACGTCAGAGAGAGAGAGAGAGAGAGAGAGAGAGAGAGAGAGAGAGAGAGAGAGGTCAGAGCTGTCGCATGTAAGTCATTTGCATTCTGTGTTCGTGCTGGGTGGCCAAAATGAAAATTAACTCTGACGCTGAATTAATAAGAAACTCAGTAATGTCTGGGTCACACTCTCTTCCTCCGACAGCTAGCGTTGCTAAAGGCTCCGTTTTTTTTTTCTACCTTTATCCTTCATTACGTTGGCCAAATGTGAATTTTAGCAGGCCGAGAGGCTTGATGAAACTCTTTTGAACTCCGTCTGGTGGAAATTTCAAGAGTGTTAGCAAACGGATTCTTATAGTTAGTTGTAACAGGGTCATATTGCTGCATTGGGCAACAATAAACTAACGAGATTAGATCTAGTAGTAACAATTTATGATTTTCACAATCAAACTCTGATTACATTTACATTTACATTTATTCACATGGCAGATGCTTTTATCCAAAGCGACTTACAAATAAGCAAAGCGATATATCAAGCAGAGAACAATCCAAGATCCATTAATTGAGTTCCAGAGGAAACTCAGAGGTTAATTAATGAGTTAGGTGTTCACGGAAGAGGTGGGTCTTTAGCTGTTTTTTGAAGATAGTGAGAGATTCTGCAGTCCGGATTGAGGTTGGAAGTTCATTCCACCACTGAGGAACAGTTAGCGTGAAGGTTCTGGAAAGGGACCTTACGCCTCGCTGAGTGGGAACTACTAAACGTCGGTCGCTAATCGATCGCAGATTGCGAGAGGGAACGTAGGCCTTCAGGAGAGAGTTGAGGTAGGAGGGTGCTGTTCCTGACAAGATCTTGTAGGTGAGCATCAAGGCTTTGAACTTGATGCGGGTAGCTACAGGAAGCCAGTGGAGGGAGATGAAGAGGGTTGTCATGACATGGGTTGTCTTGGGCTGGTTGGAAACGAGGTACGCTGCAGCATTCTGAATCATCTGAAGGGGTTTGATGGAGCTTGCTGGGAGGCCTGAAAGCAGGGAGTTGCAGTAGTCCAGTTTAGAGATAAGAGCCTGGACTAGTATCTGTGTAGACTGTACAGGATGAACCTACAGGACCTTGCAGTTGCTGAGATATGATCTGTGAAGATCAAGCCATCATCAAGAATCACCCCAAGGTTCCTGGCCGTCCTGGTTGGCATGAGTTTAAGTGAGCTGAGCTGTACAGTGAGGTTCTGGTTGACTGAGGGACAGGCTGGGATGACGAGAAGCTCAGATTTTCCCAGGTGAAGCTTAAGATGGTACTTTTTGATTGATTCTTTTCCAGAACTTATATTGAGATCAAGTGACACTTAATTGCGCACAGGTCTTCCTGATGGTAACTATACGAGAGATTTCACACGAGTAGGCGTGCATACTTATGCAATTACCATTGTAATACGATCACATGTTCAATGTAATACAAGCTTTGTATTTGGTAAATCATTTTGCAAACTATATTGATTACTCCTTCAGTTATAATTCCAATGAAGTCCATTACACTTCCAGGTTGTAAGACTACAAAATGTGGGAAAATCCAAGGGAAGGGGAATACTTAATATATTTAACCCCATTTTCTCCCAATTTAGTCACTGCCAGGTCAACACCTCCGGCAGCTACTCCGGCAGTAGATAACCTCATAGATCTGGATCCTGGAGATTTGTACATAAGAACTGCTGCTGTATGGATGGAATTTTTACTCATCACACTCTAGCTAGCCCTTGGTTTGCTCATTAGGAATCTAAATCTGCGTCCGGATTTCTGTAAAGCCGCATTGTGACAATGTCTATTGCTAAATGCACTATACAAGTACAATTGAATTGAATTGAATAATGCCATTCTTCCCACCCAGAGAGCTGTTCCATCGTTGGGATTTGAACTTCCGACAAAAAGGCCTAAGCGTTTCAGTTTCACGCCTCAGAAGCCCTAGGAAGAACCGAGTTAACCAGGAGTTGGCAGCACAGTAGCACTGAAAGCCCTAATAAGGTTCCCTAATGACAACCCGAGAGGCTGCTGTCTTGCTCAGTATGTCACAATGGCTGTCGCAGTCACCCAGATAATCTCTTTCGGTTTTATAAAGCAGAAGAACTGTAATATTTTTATTTACATTCACAGTACATCTAATCCTCATGCCGAATATTAATATTAGAGATATAAAGATGTAATATCATGTCCTTGTGGATTCTCTTGTTGATATTTAGTGGTCCATAGTCGCTACAGTGAGATTCCTCCTTTTGTGGCCAATTTATTCAAAATGGAAGTTTTAAAAGCTGATCCAAGAGTGGCTTGCGTAAATATGTACACCCTCTTGAACTTTTCTACTTTTTGGAGTGTTACCTCATGGAACTGAAAGAGACTTAATTGGGATGATATATAGTTATTTGGGTACACAAAATAGCCCTTAATAAAGAATTGTCGATGATATCTTGTACAATTATGTACAAAAAAAATTAAATAAAAAGTATCCACCCCCTTTTGCTGTGAAACAACTGAACCAGTATTCAGTATCAATTTTCAGGTGGAGCTGGTTACCATTAAAAGTCTCATCCGTTAGTTAAATGAGTGCAATTAGAGAGAACATATCCAAACAAACTGCCTCATGTGCTTAATGGGGGTGAAAACTTATGCAAGGAATTGTCTAGCATGACTTTTTTTTTTTTGTCTTCCATTTCAAATCATTATTTAGCAATCACGGACCAGTATTAACTTGTTGATGAACTGCAACACAACACAAAGACAACCTAAAACATGGGTTATTTCTCATAACTCATATGACGCAGCGATTTCAAACACATATTTATAACTCAGGTTGTTATCAGTATAATCCCAGCAATTTAAATTAGAAGAAGAAAAATAAAACAAAAGCTGAAATGCTCGCCCTTTAGAGAAACTCACCAATATGTTTCACGTTGAAAGAACCTACCTGGTATCTTGACTTGAGGGTCAAAATCCGGTGGTGAATTTCATACGATTCCTGCATATGCCATGCCTGATAATAGCTCGTGCACACTCCCTGCCTCGCTTTTGACCTCGTGTCATGTCTCGTGGTGTCAGAGGCGCCGCGCTCCTGAAAGCCTAGCAGACTGGAATATGGGAGATCTTTACGACACCATTAATCACTGCCGTACGTCCAGCAGGAGAGGCAGACTGCATGTCAGCCTGAGCTTCGTACAGGATTACGTTCATGTTCCCTCAACACGTTCGCGTTATTTGCTTTACTGTTCGACACAGCAGATGTTGTACTACAGGTAATTAAAGCCTGGTATGTTATGACTAGCGCAAAGCTGTGACTGAGTAATGGCTTAACTCTGGGCTACATTTCCTACAACCTTCACGTTACACTGCATGCTGCATTTAAGTATTAACCGGCCTGCTTTGTAAATCTGACAACATAGCCACTGGGATGTTTTAATTTATAAAGAAACTATTACTTCATTGCCTAGCTTGATTCAAGCTGCAGGTTGTCCATTTTAGTACACATTAGGGAGTGTTCAGCACTCCTTTCTGTGCATGTATGTGTGTGAGGTATGGAATATGTTCTCTTTGGCCATGCTATTATCATTGTTTATTCGTTTATTATTGCTAATTTACTTTCTTAGATGCGTCGTAGCCCGAGAAAACCTCTTCACATGTTACATTCGGAAAATACAGACTCAGACGTCCGTGAACTGACATACACTCCGTTACGCGCCTCAGGAATATTTCGACAATTAATGAACGATTTATTTATGAATAACTATTGTATAAAGTTTCTCATCATTTTTATATGATGTGGTATTATGGCATCATCAGCCCACAGCTGCATAAACCCCTCCCACAACGCTCCACCCCCAGAACCTGGCTTATAGAGTTAGCTAACTACTATAGGGTTAGCATGCTGACTGGAACTAGCATTAGCAAGATCTGTTCAAGCACACTTGCACATCCAGTGCATGAAAGCCGAGTATATAACGCCATAAACACGTGCAATTCTACCCGTACTAATTTATAAGCATGCCCTAGAATGCCTTCGCTGTCCTGTTTTTCTTTGTAACAAGGTTTTTAAGCTCCAGTGTTCCCATTGTTAGCATCACTAGCTCAACGAAAGGCCATTCGAATGCATGAGAGCTAAATTGTAACGGAATAAAATTCATCTCATACTTAAGACGCTGTACAGTTAGTACGTATATATTCATTACGTGAAGTTTCATAGAGATTTATAGCATTTATATCCACGTCCAATGAGCATAACTCATTCGGCTTCCGATTTTATCGTCTTCAGTGGTAATAAATGACTCTAGGAAAAGTGCTGCGTTTCTTGTTATTATGTATTTTTTTCCCCCCCAATGTTGTTTCTTGTGGCTCATGGGAGAATAATCAGGCTGTGCTGAGCACTTACCGATTTCAGACTGAGATGAAGGAGGCGTGAAGGAGCATTGAACCCTGAGTGTCTATAAAATGCCTGACAGGAGGCCCATGTAAATCCAATACATTTGTGCTGAGGGCATGATATAGACATTTTTTTTTCTTTCTTTCTTTCATGTTCTACATATTTTCCATGTTACTTGTACACATGAATACAATTAATTGTCTCTTGCACCATTAATAATATAACGTTCCTCATGTATTGAGCATTTTAGTTTGATTGCATCAATAAATGACTCCTTAAAATGATTTCATTCGTGTATTTAACGGTACTAACGGTCACTAATATATTCAAGGTTTACAAGCAGTCTTTAATTATGAAACGATATGTTACTCGCTTATAAACACTTTATTACTGAAACTTAAATGAACGCGTCACCAGAAATGAGAAATCCTTGCAGGCATTATGCAACATTCGTTGCTGTGAGCTATTTCGTATCGTAAAGAATTTTTTTTTTCTTCTTCTTCTTCTTCTTCCTGATTATTGAGACGGATCGAAAGCACAAGCTCTTACACGGACAAAGCCGAAGCTCCAACTAAACTGTTGGAGACTGTTTTTCCTTTGAAGCCTTCAATTCCGCCGACCAACCATGAAAATAGGAGCTTTATGTCACCATCTCACATGCTGGTCCCTCGCTTTAAACGCTTGACATTTTTATAGCAAGTGAGCTGGATGTAGCGATGCACTGACTCTAAAATAGTTGGCACAGGTTCACAGAGCGAACCGTATACAGGTTAAATCGGGCTGCGGCGCCTTTTTGGAGTTTTTTTTTTTTTTTTTTTAGCTCATGTTTATGCACTGCTGGGCTTTAGATAAGAATCCATTCATGTAATCCCGCCAATTCCTGCATATAAAAAAAAGGATTTTAGGGTTCAAACCCCATGGACGGATTCTTGGCTTTGCCTGACAGAAGGATTGAAGTCGATTATTGAGGCTGAAAGACGTGTCAGGCTGAAAGAATGTCCTCCGGTACACCTGATTCACATTATAGGCAATTATCTCAGTGTGTCTGCTCTGTAGACTAACAGTAGGAGCCAAAAGTTCACATCCACTTTGATTCCAGTAGTTCTTCACTCCAAAAAGAGCGCTCTTGACTAAGGAAAAATCACTTAGGAGGCATGCTTTTGTCTTCTGAGCAACTGGATTGGAGAATTATTTGACGAGTAAAAGACATTGGGATTCTGTAATAGCTGAAATAAAATGAACGACTCGCATAATTAGAACTCCCAGAAATTAGTTTGATTGTCGATCCCTAAATCTTAAAAATCTCACTATATGTATATTTTTAAAAAAAGCCACCTAACACATCCCTGAGTAGGACGAAATAGAGCCAGTGATGTTATTACGGAGGACAAACTACTTTTTAAACATAGCAAATGAACTCTCATAATGTAAATATGTTGTATAATAATGCACCTGGTGCTTTAGTATCGAAAACAGCCCTGGTTGTCCCTCGACATCTGTCAGGAGCCGCGTCGGCCTTGTAACCCGATTCGTGACTCGTTATGCGGTATGACAACTCGCGAACTGCATGGCCGATAACGTCCTCCGCGGCATCTCTGCTCATCACTGCACGTTGCTTTTCAAAAGCAGCGAGCCATTGATCAAGAATTAGTCCATACGGTATGTGGCTTCCAATCTGCTCTCAATTTATTCCAGTTAGTCCCAAAGTTTCCAGTAACTTCGTAACGTGCCTCACCTCTCACCTGTACTGAGTCAACATTCTGTTCACATCATATAGATGTTAAGAGTCAGGCAAAATGACAAACACAGACACAGGAAGAGACGTAGACACGCATGCAGTACGGATGTAACCAAATTTGAATATATTGAACAGATTAATGTGTTCAAAATGCATTAAAAAAATGCAGACGGTCCTTCCGTATGAACTTCCTTCCTTCCAAATGACCTTCCTTCATGCCTTCCTTCTTTCCAAACTTTGTTCTCCATCCTTCCTTCCCTCCTTCCTCCCTTCTGAACTTCCTTCCTACCAAACGAACTTCTCAACAAACTTCCTTCCTTCCTTCATTCCTTCCTTCCAAACAAACTTCCCAACTTCCTTCATTCCTTCCATTCTTCCCTCCTTCCTTCCGAATTACCTTCCCTCATTCCTTCTGAACTTCCTTCCCTCATTCCTTCTGAACTACTTTCCCTCATTCCTTCTGAACTTCCTTCCGAACTACCTTCCCTCGTTCCTTCTGAACTTCCTTCCGAACTACCTTCCCTCGTTCCTTCTGAACTTCCTTCAATCCTTCCTTCTGAACAAACTTCCGAACGAACGAATTTCCAAAACTTCCTTCCTTCCATCCTTCCTTCCTTCCAAACGATCTTTGAACACAACAAACAAAGAACACAAGTCGTGAACGTGTGCCGCTGCACGATACTTTTAATGCATTTACAGCATCCTTAGTAACTGCCTGGTCCGGGTCACAATGGTTTAAATTGAAGCTGCAACAATTCAATGTTATTGTTATTATCAATAATATATATATATTTTTTTTTAAAGCTGGTTGTGAATCTTGTTATTGATTACTTGTCTTAACAATGTCTACCCTATGCTTCAAATCAGGGAAATACAGATACTGCCGTGCAGGGCCGTTTTGGCTATTTTGATCGTAATATTGTTCACATATTTAATGTCTATTATTGTCAGACTATTCGTTTTTCTTTCGCTGTTTAATTAAACTCACATTAGACTAACGTTACTCTCGAATAGTCGTTAGTTACGGTTCTAGTGCAAAATGATGCTAGTGGTTTATATTTTAGATGTTACTCCAGTCATTTATGTTTGTATTTTGGGAGAAGACTCGATTAAAAACTCATGAATTATGAACTCGATTGATGTAGCTGGGGCGCACGGTGGCTTAGAGGTTAGCCTCACACCTCCAGCGTCCGGGGTTCGATTCCCGCCGGGGCCGTGTGTGTGTGGAGTTTGCATGTTCTCCCCGTGCTGCGGGGGTTTCCTCCGGGTACTCCGGTTTCCTCCCCCAGTCCAAATGCATGGTAGGTTGATTGGCGTGTCTAAAGTGTCCGTAGTGTATGAATGTGTGTGTGAGTGTGTGTGTGATTGTGCCCTGCGATGGACTGGCACCCGGTCCAGGGTGTACGCCGCCTCGTACCCGATGCTCCCTGGGATAGACTCCAGGTTCCCCGTGACCGTGAAGAAGGAGTAAGCGTAGAAGATGGATGGATGGATGATGTAGCTGAGGTTGAGGAACTGTCACACTCAACGTCGATAGCGCTGGGAGGGGAAAAAACTAAACAGGCCACGCCCACTTCAAGTTTAAATGCGAATACAGATAGCAACATGTATATATTTAGAGCGCTACACAGTTTAATATTATTATTATTATTATTATTATTATTATTGTTATGTAACATCCCTAACACACAGCAAGCACGCCGAGTAGTTTAGCGTTCCTTCTTTGCTGCAAGCAAGGGTTGCACAGGGAGGGTGAAAAGTTCATTTAGACTTATCAAGAAAAAAGGAAATTTCTGAGCAAAACAGAAAGCAACACACGCTCCTCCGGGACCTTCATCCTCCGCTCCATTTGCATAAGGGCCTGTGCATCAAACGTAGTGGGTGCCCTTTTTTTTTTTTTTTTCAATATTAATGCGCAGCCTCCCTCGCTGCTTTGTAGCACCCTCAATCAAAAGCTGAGCGAGAGAGAGAGAGAGAGAGAGAGAGAGAGAGAAGCAGATACAGCAGAGAGGGAATTATATATGTGTGTGTTGTGTCTTAGTTGTTCTGGGGTTTTTTTCCCCCCTCTCTCTCTCTCTGCACTATTTTGCTGGTCAGCTTGTCGATTTTCTTTTCTTCCCGAGCAGACCGAGTTGTCTCTCATGACTGCCATCAGTCTTATCTTCTCTGAAGAGAATCTAGCAGGCTAACCTGGTTCAAAACCAAGGTTATGTAAGCAGGAACGCACTGCTGGAGATGTTTGCAGTTGTCTGGAAAGGCACAAGGGATGTGCTGCTGCTGCACTTTCGGTCGATCGAGAGCACAGCTTTCGGGGGTTTTTCAAGCTTGACGTGTCAGGAACTTTTCCAGATTCCTGAGTGGCGAGACAGGACGAGACTAAAAATGTTTTTTTATTTTTGTGTGTGTGTGTGTGTGGGGGGTTATTTTCACACGCTGTCCGAATTTCAATAATGTCACATGACGGGAACGGAGTGTTGGTTTACCTCAGTGCAATAAAGCACACCGAGCGTGAAACTTGCTGAGAGATTCAAATATATTCATATTCAAATACTGCTTATGCTACACTTTTTTTTTTCCTTCCTTTTTAATACTAAAGAGTATTAGATTCCGAAAGACGCTATAGTTCTAACAAAAATATTTTTTTTTTTTCTTCCTGCAGTCTTACAGATTACACCTGGATTGCGTGAGTCTGCCGGGAAATTACTCATGACAGTGCCATTGACTATCATCATTCCCTCAGACACGTAAAGAAACATCGCACACTTTTCTTTTCTCCGAGCCGTCTTTTTCCGAGCGCGCAGGTTTCTCTCAGAGCCCGGGTGAGAACCTTCGGCTCGTCGCGTCCCCGTTATCGGGTTCCTGCGTATAGCAATAAATCAAATTAAAAAGTCATTCCTCCTCAGAGTTCCTCAGCAAAGTCATTTCGGCTTCGTTCATCACCACGTTACAGTACCTTTGGTAATTTATCACGTTTTACTGCGGAAGTCCTGATTTTTCCAGATGTTGAGGAAATAGTTAAGAGAAATGGATCCATGAAGGCCCTGCTTATTGTGGTCAGCATGTTTGCGAAGACTTGGTAAATGGTGCACTTATATAGCGCTTTATACTGTCTCATTCACCCACCAATGGTAGCGGACAGCCCTGCAAGGCACTAACTTGCCATCGAGGGCAATTCAGGGTTCAGTGTCTTACCCAAGGACACTTCGGCATGTGGAGTCATGCGGGCCAGGAATCGAACCGCCAACACTACGATTAGTGGACAACCCACTCTACCGCCTGAGCCTTTGATTGTGTTTATTTTAGTACCGGTAACACTGTACATGAAGGTATTGTTCATATAGCGCTACATAAACCTTTCATAACAACTGACATATGGCTTCATAAGTCCTACATGACGTAAACATTGTCATGACAAGTTCAATTGAAGAATTTTTAACAAGGTTGTGCTGCGAATAGTCATAACAGTGTTATGACACTGTAACGACAGAGGTCTATACCCCTTCTCTGACCCTTAAGTACAGTGATTTCATTTCTAAAGGCTTATTCCTACAAGGCATCACTTGATCATGATTTTTCAATGTAAATCAGCTCAGAAAAGTGCTATGACAGCCTTACGTCGACTTTATGCAAATCTTATGACAAATTCTACCTTTATACACGTTTATGTACCTGTTAACATATCCGTATACTAAGCGAACACTTAATTTATGCTTATTCCAGTAGGCATGGTTTGTCACGATGTTTTAATGTACTGTACAGAAACGTGAAACTCAAGACACCTGCATAAACTCTTCATGACAAGTTCAAGTTACGTAAAACATTAATAAAGGGCTATAACAATAGTCGTCATGATGTTTTAACATACATGAGTCAGTTCAAAAATTGCTACGACGCAAGCTTAGGTCAACAAAAACGGATGGGATTAATAGGGCTATGAGACCTGAATGAACTCTTCAGGACAGCTGACTTAACCCTACATAAGCCTACACAGGACCTATTCCAATAGGCGTATGGTGCCATGATATTTTAAAGAAAGTCGACGATAAGTGTACGTGTAATGACAGATTGTCAACTTTATGAACTCTTTACGACAACTGGTGCTTATTGGAATAAGCCCTGGTCGGTGTATTTAACGTATGCCGGTGTCATGTAGGCCAATTAACATCAGCCTTAAATAAAACTGAACACGTATATATCATGAACACATACATATCATGCTAAAATCCATTCATAAGGCATTATACGCACTGTTATTGTTATTTGCGTACACGCATTATACCTTTATTAGGCATGGCGTATTACTAACATGATGTATTATAATACAGTCCTTAACACGTTACATCATCAAGCCCGACTTTAGAATACATTATGAGAAGATACAGTATAATGAGGATATAATGGGTTATAAGCACTACTTGCGATGCATTTACGCGTTATAAAAAATGCGACAAACGTCGCCTTGGGACGCATTGTTGTATGCAATAAATGCATGCATGAGTTACTACATACTGCCTTCATAAAAATGGCTACCATTAACAGAAGTTTCTGAAGTCTTATTCCAATAGGCATCAGTTGTCATAAACAGTGCATAAAGTTGAGATAAGTCTTATTGAGTCAAATGTCTGCTGTCGTTTAATATAGCTTTAGGGACGTTCATGCTAAAAATAATTATTCATATAGTATCGCTTCTTCTGGCCTCCAACCAGATGGAATAATTTAAAATTATATATATATATATATATATATATAGCACTGGCATGAACAACATAGCGCGCTGGCCTCTTTACATAAAAATGAGCCAAATCATCAAAGGCATCTCTGAGGTCATGCCTAGATTATGCCAAGGCTCCTGTGGAGTAGAAAGAACTGGAGGTGAAACAAAACTTCAGCGAATTCAGCCTAATCATCACCTGGTCGTTATCTGATCCCGTAAACAGATCTTTCATTCTGAAAAAACGTCAATAACAAAGCATGGCCGAGTTCGATACAGCGGCACGCCGTAAACAATCGGACTCTGTCAAAATTTCTATATTTTCCACAAGTCTTCTACGGAGTTTTCGCTCGTTACACATCGATTCCGTGAGCCGTTTGAAAGACCCGTCGTACAAGATGTACTGCAAGTTCGCACATCATTTGGTTTTAATTTGTCGTCTGTTAATGACTTCGATTACATTTGATATTGGCTTGGATAGAACAGAGCTCGCTCGTACGTCGGGGGTTATGCGTGATCGCAGATATTAGTGGAAATACAACATTCATAATACGTTATGTTATAAGGCCATTTACACTTGGTGATAATTCATACTGGGAAATGCATTACCAGTAGCAGTGTTTAAAGAATTGTTAACATAACCTTGCTGAAACCCCTCCGAGAAAATGGTTATAATGGGAATGGTATCGGTTTTAATGGAAACATTTAATGGTCTCTGTGGTAATCTGTCGCCTTCTATTGGTGGCATGTTATGTCTGTTATGGATACCATTTAATAAAGGTTTTAATGGTTAACAGTTGATGGGTTGTAATGGTATTTGTAGTGGAAACCATTGGAATTTCTATGACGGTTATTATTGTTTTTGTTTTTTTTGTTTTGTTTTATTTCAGCAGGGAATACATTGCAGCGTTAACACATTTGATCAGCAAATAAACTTTTAGTAACACTTTCTATGAAGGTCGTACGTATAATTAACTATGAACATATGGATGCTTTATAACCTGATATGAATAAGGTATCGTACACATTGTTATAATCATTTACAAAAATGCATGACACTATTATAAATTATGAATTGCTGACATGATGAACTGCTGTATAATTAGTGCTCGTATCGCATTATAAACACCGTCGCCAAAGAATCTGCGCAGTTATAGAACTGCGGCTGAATTTCTTTCGTAGGGCTTACGTGTTGTAAACAGTGCTTATAATGCATTATAGACATCGCCGTGAACTGGAATTTCCTAAATTAATCCCAACAATGTGAATCATGTCATATGAACGCATTATAACTGGTCATCAGGGCATTCGATACGAGTGTAGGTTATTGACAGACATATGACATCATGACAAAATTAGAACTTGTATTTGTGAGCTGTACGCAAAGTGAGACATCAAAATATGAAGTTTTATTTTCTGATGAAAATCCCCAAAGCAGGTCACTGTGCCTGTGAGTCAGCGTAATACACTATGCAAAGTAGGGTTGAGTCGTTATAATGTGTAACAAACAATAGCTAGAGTGCTCATTTTTATGTTCATACTGTAAGTAATGATGACAATCTTTACAGTACATTATAACATGCTACGAACGTGTTCATAGTTCATTATAAACATGACCTTCACAGAAAGTGGTAGAAATCCTTTCTAATGCACGGAGATTGCTGGACCCTACAGTAAGCACTTTATTTTCCAGATTCCCAGCCGTGTAATTCTTTGCTTGGGGGACTGGATTTAAATAGAGCAGTTTATATATGACTTTCATGTAGATTTATTTCACGTGGTTTTGCTTTCGAGTCACACGTCTACCTAATTATTAATGATTTTTATTTGAATCTTTTTTTGCAGAGAGAATTAGAACTAAAGGAGCCCTGCAATTTGTTTACCGCAGGGCCTTTTGAGTATATTTAGCACCAAACCTGGGCGCGAGGTATTGCAACACTTTGAAGAGACAAATTACACTCTGGGAAATTATGCTAAGCACCTTGATCGCTAACGGTTTTTTTTTTTTTTAAGGCTGAAAGGATGCTGGTGTGGTCTGGTGTTCAGGTATCTGAAGTTCCACTGAGATTTTTGGATCTGCTACGGTTTTCCTCGGGACGTCCGGTCGGTTAAATGTATTCAATAAATAAAGCTATTAATGCATAGTACACAATTTGCATATTTAGACTACTACCATCTAGATGTATAGTTACCTACAATATAGACTAATTATATATATATATATATATATATATATATATATATATATATATATATATATAATGGTTTGCCGTAAAATCCTTTTCTCATCTATTACCACGTGGAAAAACCAAAGAACAGGAAAAAACAATGCCAGGAATTGAACACAGCAGCACACTACACGGCGAGGAAGATGGTGAAGCCCAAACATCACGAGAACAACAAGCTGCTTGGAAGCATTGCAAGCAACTCTTCCTGAGAGCATCTCAAAGCTCCTGAACATCACCAAGCGTTATTAGAGCTACAGCTGGCATCATCTGTTGTGGTCAGATGAATCCAAAACTTTTTAGACATGCACAGCATCATAGGTCTGGAGACAAAAGGTGAAAAGAGCTGAAAAGGAAACGCCATTGCAACATACGGAAGTGGATGAGTGATGCTTTGGGGCTGGTATTTCAGGAGCTCTTTTAAAAGATTCTGTACTCGCCCTCTTGAATTATACTCAGCCAAAAACTTTGGTAGCTCTCAGCTTGCGATAGGCAAAGCATCAAACGGTTCCAGTGCAACACAAACAGTCAATGGTAATGACCACCTCAGTCTCCAGATCAGAATCCTTCTGAAATCCTTTGGTGTCGAGTTGAAGAGGTTTCACAGGGACAGGGCTTGAAAAACGAAAATGAAGGAGATTAAAATGTTCTGCATGGAGGAATGGACTATCGTCGTTCTATAAGTGACTCAAACCTTGTAAGACATTACAGTAAGAGGACTCGGGGCTATTTTTTTCCCCCCTGTTGGGCATCACAAAATATAAAAGAAATGGCACTACTGTAATAGTCATGTACGGGTGTTTTGGGGCTCGTTTCTCCAAAATAAAATACTAAGACACTATAACGAGCTCTTGCTTAATACTTTCCTCTGGCTTAATTCTTTTTCTCCATCTCTCTTCCCCCACTCTCTCCATCAAAGTAAAATTTTCATTCAGTAACAATATATTCCATTGCACAAATACAAAATAAGTCCTTTACTCAACATATCCATTCATTCTTACTCAGAAGAAATCTTTGAATATCGGCTCTTAAACTACTAACTGGGGGAGGGGGGACAGGACATCATGTTTTTTTGTTTTTTTTTTTAAATAAAATTATTCCATATCTTTGAATAGTTGAACTCAAAATATCACGTATAGCAATATATTTTTCCTCCAATTAAGAGCACCAATCATTCTGGAGTGCACTATACTGTATGTCTATAGGATAGAGATGGCAAAATAAATAAGAAAAACAAACTTAATTAGGTGTGATCTCTAAGATGGGAAAGTGGTAAATAAACTTCTATTCTCAACTCGAGCTAATTGTATTAGCATTACCCTTCCTAGTATTAGCATTACAAAAAGCAAAAGCAAAGATCGCTATTTTCCAGAAAGGAAAACATTGAGAGGGTTTATTCCCAGCAGATTATTTACAATTAGTTCACCAATGGCTTAAACGTGGAATCACATGGAGTTCATGGAATACTTCAGAAACCAGCATGAAATTCCAGGCTAGTTAGGACACGATTAGCATCGCCTATCTGTGAAACTGTATTTTAAAATGTCTGTTTGAACATGTTCATTATTTTGTGGTTGTGGTGTTACTGTACCGTGACGGACTCTTTTCGTGCTCACGCTTACGCATGTGTTTGAGCATGCTATTGATTTGTCTCCCTCGTTTGCTAGTCAGATCTTTAGTTGTGCCTTGGTCATCTGAAACTTGAGCACTTGTGTCACTAGGCCCCAATTACCCGCCTGGTTCAAATGAAAGGCTCTTGCTGCAAGAAACCCACTCTCCATTTTTTCTCGTTTTTACATAAATTGCAGGCTAGCTCTGCATGTTGTGTGTGTGTGTGTGTGTGTGTGTGTGTGTTGGGGGGTGTTTTTAACCTTTGGGAAATAAAAACCAAACCCTCATAGGTACACGATGAAGTGACGTGATACTGCACGGCGAAAGAAGAACGACCGTCAGCTCATACCAACATGGATTAATATTAGATAAGGATAAGTGCAGTTTCTGCGGGTGGACTCAATTTTTTTAAAGCTCGATGCGCTGTGTTTACACATTCGGTTGAAAGAGACTGGAAAAGTATTATGTCATGCACTTGTGCGTACTCGGTTCGACCGACGAGTGAGGAAAAAAATTAAAAATACGAAAAACCCCGACAGATGGTATGGAAGCTCCTTGTTCAAGCTGCACAGGGATGCAAGGGTATATGAATACATTATTCGCAACGAACGCATACACAAATATGGCATGCACGTGTTCTTTAGAAAAGAAAAGAAAAAAAAGGTAGCGTGATTGTTTTTTTTACTAGAATGCAATTCTAATGGATTTATTCCTCCTTAGTAACCGCCTGGTTTACATTACATTAGGCTACTTCATATTTTGGGAAATATACAGTACTATAGACATTTGCAAGAAAATGACGCACAGGTACAGGTGGGATTTAAAACAAACAAACAAATAAATAAATAAAAATCACATCTCTGTGTATCTCTGTGTATAATGTATCATATGTAATTGAATCACATGAAAATGAATTACATGCAAATGAATCACATGCATGAATATGAATCACATGAAAATGAATCATATGTAAATGAATCACATGAATATGAATCACATGTAAATGAATCACATGAATATGAATCACATGTAAATGAATCACATGCAAATGAATCACATGCATGAATATGAATCACATGAAAATGAATCATATGTAAATGAATCACATGAATATGAATCACATGTAAATGAATCACATGAAAATGAATCACATGCATGAATATGAATCACATGAAAATGAAGCATATGTAAATGAATCACATGCATGAAAATGAATTACATGTAAATGAATCACATGAATCACATGTAAATGAATCACATGCATGAATATGAATCACATGAAAATGAATCACATGTAAATGAATCACATGCATGAATATGAATCACATGTAAATGAATCACATGCATGAATATGAATCACATGAAAGTGAATCATATGTAAATGAATCACATGTAAATGAATCATATGAAAATGAATAAATAAACAAAGAAAAAAAAAATCACATCTCTAGTCGAGACCGGTTTAGAACCGTGAGCGATGTAGCTGAGGTGGAGGAACTTGCAGAGCCAGAATTCACACACCTCGTTGAAAGCACTGCTATTTCTACTTCATATCTAAATACACTAAAGAGATACAGTTTCAGATAGTGTCGTTGGGTTTCACCCTTTAAAACCACAGTTTGTCCGTCGGGAATGGGGAATTATAATCATAGCGGCAATCCATCGGATGTTCGCATCGCACGATCTGTCTCGTGTTATTCTTCGTATAAGGGCTGAATAGAAAAATTGAAGGAATAACGTTGACACCCTTTTGTTATATCGTCTAAAACGAGTAAAATGATGGCTGTTGAAGTTTTTTTGGGAAAAAAAAAAAAAAACCTCTTGGCAATATTTCACGCCAGGCAACGCGGTCGGTCTTGGGTTATGATGACATAGCGCATCAAACTAGAAGAAACATCTCACGCCATGCTTCGTCTAAGAATCTACCCCTGTTTTCTTCCATTGCAATGCCTCAAAGTCCTCATGCTAATGTGTCTGTGTTGGGGGGGGAGGGTCATGAGGTTTACATTAGCTATTATTACATGCTGAGCAACTTATTCCAGACGACTTTTCCCCCTCGGTCCTTTATGATAGGATCGAGCCGAATCTCCACTTTAAAGCTCTGGATATTGGCTAAATTCACCACATTTCCTGTTGGAGTTCAGGCTCTTCCTGGGACTTCATGAGGTAGCAATTAAAGACATCGTGATCCAGAGAGCTGGATAGTCGAATGAAGATCTGAAATAAAGAGGCTGGAAAGAAAGTGCCACCAGATGATCATGAATTTAAAAAAAAAATAATAATAACTAAAAAATATAGAAAAAATTTTAACGAACAGCCGTGGACTTGGATATGAACATCTTGAATTTGTTTCAGCCTTTTTTTTTTTTTTTTCTTTTTTGAGAAACACAAACAAGCAAAAAAAATAAAAAAATAAACCCTTAATGAATAGTTATGGACTTTGATGTGAACATATTGAATTAACTGCATATTTATTTTTCCAAGAGGGAAAAAAAATGTAATGAATAATCATGGACTTTGATAGTAACTTATATATATATATATATATAAAATTTAACTTTTTTGTAATAATTCTTTTTTTTTTAGAAACAAGCAAAAGAAAAGTAATGAATACTCATGGAGTTTTATATAACTATAAATATAAATAAATAAATAAATAAATATACACATTTTAAGATGATCATGTACTTTGATATAAACCTGATAAATTTTCCCGTCATTAATTTACCCATTGTTCTATGAGAAACTCAAAAACCTTTACCGATTAGTTTGTTTCAATCATAAATGTACCGTCTAAAAAAAAAAATAATAACAAGGTTAATGAAAAGTCCTTGACTTTGATATGAACATATGAACAAACACATTTTTTGTAAATGCAAAACCACTTGGACACCCGTTCCACGTGACGGTTTGCTCCTTTAAAATCGGTCATGTCCGGCGTCAGGATGACCTCAAGCAATCGAGCTTGTGCCAGAAAAAGAAAAATGCCTCGCACTGATGCGAACACTCAGCTGTGGCTTTGAGAAGCTCTATAAATCTGCTCGGGCTCATGAAGCTTTTCGAGCGCTTTCCTTCAGGGCCGAGTGGCACTCGCCGTGCTTCTGACTTCCCACTGGATGTTAGCGCCTTTTCACTTTTCTCCTCCGTGAGAACCGTTCGCGAGCCACTCTGCTTCTAATTCACTGTGGCCATGGCAACCAAGTGGGAGAGCGCAGCGGGTTACGTGCTAAAAATACGTAGTGTATCTGAAAGCACTTGGGATGAAAATATGACGGAGAGGAAGCTAGGGACAAAACGTACAATTAAGTCGAGGGGGGTGAGGTGGAGTTAAACCCGGGTGCCACTCATCGCGTTTCCGACTTCCTGCCCGAGCTCACGTTAGCGCAACTTTTTCGACATGACGTGGCCTGTGTACAGTAATTGCCGTTGTTGTTGTTTGTCCCCGAGAGAAAAGCAAATTAGCTCATGTCCCCAAACTTACCCTCGTGTCTGATGAGTGAATTCAGCTTCTTTACCACACAGGCTTTCATGTATTATTTACTCTGATAGGCTTTGTGTTTTCACAGGACCTTGACAGCGGTAAGTACCTGAGCCCTCGAGCCTATCGGATTTTTCCTGTAATGAGACGTTTTGTTTTTTTTTCGGTCGGCGAATAAAACAGCACGTATGGCGAATCTGTCAGAAGACTTGACTGTAAATAATTCCAACTCAGCACGCCTAAAGGAAATAACCAAACTGCTATTCCTGCACTGATATCCGCAGCTATAATCTTGTGTTGTGGTCTTTGATGCACGGATCGCTACTGAACAAAGGGAAAGGAGTGAAAGGTTTGGTCGAAATGCAAAGCATTATCTCAGAGCAATGTGTGTACATCAACGCCTCTTACGAGCAAGTCGCCTCTGGGTGAGACGTAGAGGCAAAATGCATTGTCAAGGAAAGCTATGGCATGGAAATCAGATTTTTTTGGGAAGAAATACGTGCATCATTTCTAAAGATGTTCGCTTTGGGGACGTTTGTGCACAAATGTGTCCAGTTTCTCTGTCCATTTCATTCTGTTATTCGTCGTTGTCTTTTATTGGCGTATTATTCGGTTGTTAAAAACGTTAACAGCACCTTACGTGGGGTCGCATGGGAGCCTGGGGCTTATCCCAGGGAACTCGGGGCACAAGGCAGTGGGAGGGGGACACCATGGATGGGGTGTCGAGTCATCACACAATCGCACACACACTACGGAGAATTTGGAAATGCTAATCAATGATGCAATGCAAAACTGGAGGAGGAAACCAGAGTACCTGGAGGAAACCCCTGAATCATGCTCACACACAGGGTATAACCGGGTATAACCATCTACCTACCATTAAATAAAACATAAAAAGGTAAAAGTACCAAGAAATTTGTCTGGAAAAAAAAAAACCTAATACATTATAAATCTACGTCTTGTGTAAATAGAAAGGCAAGCAGAAGCTGTGGAAGAATCTTGCGATGAAGTACCACGCTATATATCGTATGCCCGTGTCCATTTTCTGTCTCGGTTCACGAACAGAAAGCACATTAGACACCTGAAAGCTTCCATCCTGTAGTGATTAAACTGCGAGAACAGACTAGCATCTCATCATTTAGTGAAACCGAACTCCAACTCCCTGATCCATATTTAGATCTTTTTCTCTCCCCAATGTTTTCTTTTTTTTTTTTTTTTTCCCCCCTCGCTCCAAAAACAGCAATCCTGCCAGAACCCAGTATCACACATCGTCGACAGCCTCTCTCGGCTCGACGCCATAACGATCTCGATAAATCTTTGCCAAAAGTGCCCACACGTTTAAAGCTGACTTTGTTCCAGCGGAAACCGCGCCAGACCAAGAAGCTCAAAATCGCACGTTCGCGTTTCATGTTCTGTAAACGCTTGCGATTACATATCTATTATATTTTACTCCTTTTTTTGGACTCCTCCCCCCATTACGAAATGTCACACCCCCTCTGATAAGACACTTAATCAATGGTTATTTAAGGTGTATCTGGGGAGGTGATGGAAGGATCTAAACAGTTCTGGAAGAAGAAGAAGAAGAGGAATTTATATTAATATAAGTGTATACATTTTGTTTTGTATGATTGGGGTTTTTTCTGTGTTGGAAGATTTAAAAAAAGGCCATATAAGTAAATAAAAAAAAAAAAAAAAAAATCAAAATCAATCAGTTTCCCAGAATACACCACAGCATACAAACATGACCGCTCTGGAATACACTTCAATTCTGTCGTATTCACAGTCACTGAACTTTTAACCATGCACACTTGTTTACAATTACACCTGCACCCATATAAACAGACCACAAACATTCAGCCAGTTGCGAAGTATTGTTCGTAATAATGTCGCTGCCCAATCTCGCCAAGCCGTTTATTGCGTATTGTTTCTCTGGTTTTCCGATCTTGCACTTTACCTGGGGTTTTGAATTTTCCATTTCTGTTTGGCTTTTTTTATATATATATATATATATATATATATATATATATATATATATATATATATAAAAAATATATTATATATATATTTATTTTTTTTTTTTTAATTATGTGTAAGCCTTACAATTTAGATTTGTCTGTCTGTTTGCACAATAAACTCTTACTGCAATTGCGTCCCTTTCCACCTTGCCCTACATGACAAGACTGTTGAAAAAACAATCAGTATGTAATTTGTATCAAAATGCTCTCTTTGTGCTCTCTAAATTTTTGCTTTTGTCTTGGCTTGATTTACGTATTGTGTTACAGCGGTAGAAACGTACTCATTCATGAAATCCAATAGACAAAAGAAACGGAACACTGGTTGTAATCCACAAAAAAAACGTTTTCGACTGGTTATATTTTACATTCTAGCATAATCATTGAATCTTTTTTCGGCATACTGCTGAAAAAAAAAAAAAAAAGAAAAAAAGTTAGAAGAGATAGTAAGGACAACAATACAGGGATATATAAAGAGTATATACACAGGATGTATAAATATGTATAGATATTTCCATCATTCTCAAAGTATTGTTTAACAAGACCTACACATTCCGAAACCAGTGTTTTGTTTGATCACTGCCGATGGAGTGTGAAAGTAAAGCGAACTCAAGTGAATGGATCAAAAAATGTGAAATTTTGCTCTGATTCAGACTATGGAAATGGGCTGATAGGATATTTTAAGCAAGCTCTGTGCCAAGGATTATCTCGGTCTCTGCTTTTCTTATTGAGACACTCCAGGCATCTCTCTTTAATATGACTCCGATCACACGGACAGGGTGAACTGTTTGATTTTATTACCTGATAACTGTGCATGTGTGTGTGTGTGTGTGTGTGTGTGTGTGTGTGTGTGTGTGTGTGTGTGTGGTTGTGTCCGTCTGTTCAGGAAACCTATTAACCGACGAGTATGGCCGATTTAGCTTGAAGCGACGGCGCGCTGTGGAACTTTTAGCACCGTAGCCACATTACAGCGAATTACCATTGGAGAGCGGCTGAAGGTACAGTCCGCGAAGAAAAATCTAGCATTTGTTTATGTTCATGCTTGCAAATACCCCTGACATCTGCTCTGCACTCAGTCGCTCCAAGGGATCATGGCGTGGGATAGACTAATTCTCCACTAATTCTCCCTACCTCTGGCGTTGTGGAGTTCTAGAGTTCGCCACCCCACAGCTTTCTGGGAAGGCAGCGCTCAGCGTGTGCTGGAGAAAGATAATCAAATCGAATGCTGCTTAGCGTTTACCTCGCAGCTTTGACATCATGTGGCTGATCCCTGTGACAGACCGTTCGGAGGAATCCGTTCGTTCATTCTTTCACTCATTCATTTGGATGGCGAGGTTTAAAAATGGCTGCCTGAGGCTAGAGCTGATCAGCAGGTGGCTTCAGTCTGTAAGGGGTTTAAGTGTCTCCCCCGTGACTCCACACAGTTACTTAACTTAATAAGAGCTTGGACTAAAAGGAACGGAAAGGTGATCGTGGCTTTGATGGGCTGAACGGAAGCCGGTTAGAGCTTCAATCGCCGGACTTTGTGTTCTTAAGGAACTCGTTTGAGATGGTAATGTGTAAGGATTGCTTGGTTGATTGTATCGTATCTGCCTTAAAGGAAAAAAAAAAAAATTTAAATTAGAGAGCAAGCATGTCGAACCCTGCTATTTTATTTAAATGACTATAGATTTTGGTGCTCCATACTATTTATTGCCTTAAAAAAAACTGTTAATGAAATGTGTATTGGCATTAAATAATACTTTATCTCATCTATGAGTAAATAAACTCTGGTCTCCAGGTGGAAATATTACATTTTTCTTCAGCTTCAAGTCTGAATTTTGGCAGTTAAATGGCATATTTGGTTTATTATTTAAAAAGAAAACAAGTGTTATTTGCATTGATAAGGTCATTGATAGTGTGATGAATTGAATAATAACCAATTATGCTACTTAAGAAAACCTTAGCCATATACAGTCATGGACAAAATTATTGGCACCCCTGGAACTTTTGTCCAGTCCATTTTGGGAGTTTTGTGTAAAATGATGTCAAATTTGCCTTTTTTCCTTCTGCTTTTTTTGTGCTGTTCCAATGCACTTAAAAGGTAATAAACGTGTGTATACCAAAACATTCGTCATTACAACACTTTTCTGGGAGAAATGGTGCATTTTCTGGAAAAGTTCCAGGGGTGCCAATAATTTTGTCCATGACTGTATATGATAACACCCCCATATATATGGGGGTGTTCTGACAAAATAAATAAATGGGACAATATATTCTTACTGCATATATATATATATATATATATATATATATATATATATATATAAATAAATTTTCCCCCCAAAGACAAATAAGAAGTGAAGTAATGTCAAGGCATCAAGCAGTTTATATTCCATTCCAATATAACAGGCATAATTTGATGTTTGGGCTTGTGGAACTGTCATGAACGTCCTGAGACCACCTCATTTACTACAAACTGTGATCAATAACACTGCAAATGGAAAAATCCATCAGAAGAAAAAGGGACGGTGTGAATGTCAATGAGCTCCCTGCTGAAGCAGCAAACCTGAGCTAACAGGACCCATATATATCTGAATGAAGTGCTGTAGGATATCATATACCAATCAGGATTTGTCTAATAAAATCACAAGAGGTTGCAATTATGTCTGTATTACATGTACTGTATTGCATTAGAATTAGCACGTGATTATATCTGTGGATTTATTTTACCTCACATCGGTGTTGAATTCATTCACTTTGGGGACATTTCTTTGAGGAAGCATTTGGAAGGAGTCTCCAGTGTCAAGCGCTTTGCAACAGCTTGTAAAGAGTTTACGCTTTACGTGACTAAGCTGCTTTGGTTCGTCTTATTAACTTCACGAAAGACCGAAAATCTGTCCGAGTCTGGTGAAGGAACGACCGTTTATAGGTGATATAAAATAAGCGATAGGAGGAACTAACTTGTTTCGAAGACGTTTAAAGTAACGCTCATTAAAAGAAATAGTACGACGTGGTATTCCTTAATTATTAAAAACATGTCATCATTGGTAAAGTGCGATGACGAATATGACTTTAATTATAATTTCATTATGTACAGCTTGTAACAGTAGTGGGGCACATTAGGTCTGTGGTTAGTAATGATGACAGATGTTGCAGTCGTTTTAAGAGGGGATCATTGGAATGAAAAGCTTACTCAGGGGACATGGTATCGCAGCGCTCCTCATTAACTGTGTTGGCCTGTGTGGCCCCGTGGCATCTCACATATCAATGAGAAACAGCTGAAACAAGAGTCGAGCAGGTCAGACCCGGACATGAACTTCGCCACCCGGAATTGTCCGTTTACATTATTATTGTTATTATTATTATGTAAGTGAGGTCATCTGTGCTGCTGGAGTCCAGTGTTTTTCCTGATGGTGCAAAATCCCAGGTTAAGATTTGAGTCGAAAGCTCTACCTTTTATTTTATACCAAATCCATAACGTGCATGTCAATAGGAGCTTGGGAATCAGCTATTTTGTTAGGGTGAAGATTAAACCTAGCCTAGCTAAGACTACAATAATAACATTTTCAATGGACAATTCTGCTCAGCAGTGTTCATTAGTCAAGGTCCAGTCGTAGTCAGTGATTAGGTTTAGGAAATCTTGACAAGGGTTTAAATAAAAGGCTGCTTGTGAATGGTATGAAATTGAAATGCGTCTTTAAAAAAAAAATCAGTTAGCAAAGATTTTACTTATTTCAAGGTTCATCCAAATGCTTGGAAGTCTTAAAAAAAAAAAAAAAAAGTTTGATTTATTTTAAATAAAAGGCTGAAGAATGGCCATTTTTTTCCCCTCAGATTTTTATCAGAAACAGAAGCAGTTGGCTATACGTCCTTTGCGTACTAGTAGTTAGCCTCTTCACAACTGATACTTGACATGATCTAGACCAAGTAACGTATATGGAATGGAAGAGTTGCTAAATCTGCATTATACAAAAAAAAATGTTTTCTTTGAAAATCTGTATGCTATTATTTTTTTATGTAATGTTTTCATACCACATATGCTAGCTAAGACAATGCTAATTGTAGCAACGAACATCTGACTAAGGCCCAGTCCACCTCTCTGTGGGTATTTTTGAAAATATTGTTTTTAACCCTCCATTTATAAAAGATATTTGTCCACATGGTGACACAAAAAACAACTCCAACCCAGTATGTGGCGACAGTGTGTCATAAAATCATACCGTATGTCAAACGCTTCAGGAATCTTGTCTTTGGTCCCCAGCTGGTGACAGGGTGGGGTTGGCTCCGGAGCTGCTGTGGGTGCTGCTGGATTTCGAACTTCACTCATGATGCCTTTCCATGTTTTATGATCCATGGCAGTGGCCATGGCGTCATGGAGACTGAGCCAGTGGTTTTTCAGGTCCGCCTCGATTTTCTTGGACCATCTCTAACTCCGCCTAGAATGATCCCAAGCCCATCTGCAAAAGGAGGAGGATGGCCTTAACCGGGAAACCAGGTAAAACCAGTGTTAGTGTCTCCATCAAGACCCCGATATCTCCATCAAGACCACAATCCACCTTTTCTGCATGCGGATCCTGCGGATCTTCTTGTACAGCTCAGAAACTCAAACCAGAGCAGAACAAACAAGATTTTCCAATGCCACGCTTGTGGTAGATCCCTTCGTGATCAAATTCACAACTAAACAAGATGCGACAACCAGCCAACGAATGGAGAGACAACTTAATTGAGACAGCTGACGTGGTTTGAGCATGTCTCTGGCAGCTCAAGACCAGCGGCCTTCAGGTGCTTCAGGAATAACATTAAGATCATATGTATACCATCCATGTGCCGCTTATCCTACATGGGGTCACGAGGGAGACTGGAGCCTACCCAGGGGACACTCTACTCAAAGGCTGAGGATACCCTGGATGAGGTGCCAACCAATCGCAGGGCACAATTGCACACAGATGCCTATGAGCCTACAATGTACGTCTTTGGAAGAAACCAGAGTACCTGGAGGAAACCCCGAAGCATGGGGAGAACATGCAAAGTTCGGCCCCCATACCCAGAACTGTTCAACCCCAGAAATCCATAAGTCGCTTATCCAAAGAGCAATATACATTCTGGCACTTCAACACAAGGGTGTAATAAGAAATTAAAACTAAGCAAAATTCAAGGTTAAATAAGCAATTCCATACTACAAAGTAACAGCTACTGTGCAGCCATGGAGCACATTCGTAACACCAAAAAGGCATGTACAGGTCGATGCAGAATTTTTCCCCATTTCTGCTCCGTGAAGGGAGTTTTTGAAAACAGTTGTGAACCAATGCCAATACGTGTGGATGGGGGGGGGAAAAAAACGTTCTCCAAAATACATAAGTGGACAGTGACCTCAGACTCTTCACTGTAATTATCTGCTCAATCTTCTAAGCAAATCGAAGCTCTAAAGTTTACTTTGGCGCAGCTGCCCGCAAAGACAAGTCATCAACACAAAGTGCACTTGGAAAAACAGCTTGGTTGCAGAGGGCAGCGGCCGGTCAGCGTGTGTTGTGTCTGCTGTTGAAAGAGATCCGAGTCTGGCCTGCAATCCAGCGTCACTATCGGCAGGCAACAGGGTGCCTTAATCCCCTGCCGGGCAGCGGGCGCTGCTTCCTGGCATGGCGGGCACCGCTGGCAGCCCATCACAGGTCCTTTTCTGGGATGTCTGAGAGGAAAGCGCACACCCCCGGTCAGCGCTGAACTCCTGACCCACGGGCTGTCCCGGAGACCAGTCCTAGTGCAGCTTTAATCCCTTTAATCCCTCTCACAAAGAAGGTAGCTGAATAAAAAAAAAAAAAAAAAGTGGAATGAGAACTCCAAAGCTACTTGTCTTTCTCAGCTTGGTATGATAAACCCGCTGTCGATTTGAGGACAGGGTGTAAGGACGAGGGGGTCACTTAGGGAAAAAAGAAATAATGAAAATGAGACTCGAGAGAGTTAGTCGACGAACACAGAGCACTAGGCAAACTTTTTTTTTGTTTTGTTTTTACGGCGATTATTTGCCATCTGTTCAATTGTCTGTGTGCTTTTTGTGTAAATGAAGTTCATAGCCACTGGGAGTAGAGCAAAACATACTGGGAAGGGTGCAGCTGAGCTAATCCTCCTCACACACATGCACGAGACTTCGTCACCAGAGCTAATTGATTCCGAAAAAGACTCCTCCATGTTTGGAGAGCTTTTAGCGCACGACAGAATGCTAACCATTAACTACACATAAGACAGATTCCTTCCTTTCCTGCACGGTGTAGAAGTCTCCGAAAATATTGTATGGGTCGAGAGAAGGGATTTGGATGTGTTCAATTTCCTTTTCCTTTTTTCGTTCTTTCATCATGCTCGTCTCTCAAGACATATTCAATGAAAGCTCGTTCAAAAGCCAGCAGGCAGAAAAAGGAGATTATGCTAGTTCCTCCGAGGATCGTCCCTCCTGCCAGACGTCCCCGCTCTCGCTTCTCTCTTCTCTTCTTTAGCCAGAGCCAGCCACTGATTCGCCTGTCAGAAATATTTCCCTACATCTCTATTTGCAAATGAGAGCACGCCTTTCTCGCACACGGGCACATCGCCTAGACAGATGTAGGCTAATCTTTCAGTCAATATTGGGTTTGTTTATTCAGATCCAGGGAATATTTAGCGCCGAGTATAATGCGGTGTGAATATATAAGTGGCGTGGTATCATCAGCCTTGGTCTTCATGCCCCAGATGTTTTTACCATGCAGCATCATAAACACTCAGATTATTATTATTTACTTTAAAAGCTGGCGGTGTGTTATAACTTATGAACTGAAATTGATGTCACGTGATAAAGGAATCATGTTAAAATGACACATGCATATGAACGAATCGTGTGTAAAAAATTATGAATGCATCTGCATGGATCACGTGTAAAAATGACAAGCATACGAATGAATCATGCAAAAATAAGACACGCGTACGAACGAATCACGTGTAAAAATGACACATGCATATGAACAAATCATGTAAAATTGACATGCATACGAACGAATCACGTGTAAAAATGACACATGCACACGAACGAATCACGTGTAAAAATGACATGCATACGAACGAATCACGTGTAAAAATGACACGCATATGAACAAATCATGTAAAAATGACACGCATACGAACGAATCACGTGTAAAAATGACACGCATATGAACAAATCATGTAAAAATGACACGCATACGAACGAATCACGTGTAAAAATGACACGCATATGAACAAATCAGGTAAAAATGACACGCATACGAACGAATCACGTGTAAAAATGACACGCATATGAACAAATCAGGTAAAAATGACACGCATACGAACGAATCACGTGTAAAAATGACACGCATATGAACAAATCATGTAAAAATGACACGCATACGAACGAATCACGCGTAAAAATGACATGCATACGAACGAATCACGCGTAAAAATGACACGCATATGAACAAATCATGTAAAAATGACACGCATACGAACGAATCACGTGCAAAAATGACACGCATATGAACAAATCATGTAAAAATGACATGCATACGAACGAATCACGCGTAAAAATGACACGCATATGAACAAATCATGTAAAAATGACATGCATACGAACGAATCACGTGTAAAAATGACACGCATATGTACAAATCATGTAAAAATGACATGCATACAAACTAATCATGTGTAACGTTGTCACATGCATACGAACGAATCACGGGTAACGTCACATGCATACGAACGAATCACGGGTAAAATTTATATATGCATACGAATGAATCACATGTAAAAATGACATGCATCTGCATGAATCTAGAAAGCGACACGTGAATATGAATGAATCGTGTAAAAATGACTGATATAAATTCATCTTCTGCAAAAATGACGTGCATCATGTGCAAAAGCGACACGTGTATATGAATGAATCATGTGCAAAAATGGCACATGAATATAAATGAATCAAAAAAACATGTGCAAATAAATGAATCAAACATATGAAATGAATCAATGCAACATCCAAAAAAAAAAAAAACATTAAATAAACGTCTCCTTACAGAAAAAAAACAAAATCAACAAAAACACAACAAAACCACACACACACACACACACACACACACACTTGTTTCGGTTTCCATTTAACTTCCATTTAATAAAGAAACCTGCAGGCAATGAGGCGAAAGTAAACTCCTTTTAAGAGGAAATAGTTCACCTCTAGAACTACACATCATTCAACTACACTGATTTGCCATTTTCACCCTCTGAAGAAAAAAAAAATGTGCATGTTCATTCACTAGGAACTTATTCACACATCCACAGGATGCTTTAACCATTAGGACAAAACACCAGATCAGCATCAAAAGCCGGAAACAACTGCAAACTATTTAAATCCATTCGTATCGTGTTGGAAAGATCACATGCAGCTGTGTTTTGTGATATTCTCAATTGGACGTGGGATCCCATTCTCTGTGGATAATTGCCTGAAAGATCAAGGGGAGAAACAGAGGGAGAAAAAAATAAAAAATAAGAGAAAGGGAGAGAAACTCATTTAGTGGCATCTCTCAAAGTGATTCATCTCCTAAATCCTGGTGTTGGAGTAGAGTTTAAAAAATGGTGACTATGGATTAAATCAAAGGCCGGCTTCGCGCGGGGGAACGTGAGGGCTGAATAGATGGACCTTTCGCTTTTAAGGTTGCTCCGGTTCACAAAAAGAAAGGATTCAGCTTGAAAGATAATAACACGTACGTATTACCATCAGACACAACCTTGAAAGCGATTGTGCACGCTAACCTCATTTCGGAACAGACCCACAAGGTTAGGTCTCATATCTTGTAATTGAAAAATGCATAGATACAAATGCGTTTGAGCTCGAGACCCCCCCTTTTCAGGACGTGGCGCTGTTGTGATCGACTTAAGCAGGTTGCGCTGTTCCTGACCCATTAAAATATGGGCATAGATACAAAATGGGTCGCAAAACTAACAGCTTGCATCAAATATTAGGCCAAACGTCAACACATTTTGTTGGACGCTGGTCAGATTTCAGTAGTAAGTAAAAAAAAATAAAAACTTCCTCAAAAAAAGATCCTCAATGCCACCCGGTATGTGTTTTGTAATAACATAGTTAACGTAGTTAACGGTTTTCTACATTACCCATTATTACGTGATAGCCCTCTCTTCATCACTATCTAAAGACAGCAATGCGGCGGCACTTTATTCCTTTGGAGCATTCATTTGCACTGACGTATCCACTCTACTTCTACATTGGATTTCTCATTGATGCTGGGATTGTATGTCTCTGGGTAAGTGAGAAGATATACAGGAGCTACGGTATATCAAAATCAAATGGTAAATGGTCTGCGCTTTCTTGCAAAAGGACACTTCGGCCACGTGGGCCAGGAATCGAACCGCCAAGCCTATGATTTGTGGACCCTATGATTCGCTCTACCATCTGAGCTGAATACAGCACCAACCAACAAATTAGGACCAGAATCAATAAGCACATCCCAAATGTATATCAATAAAAATACATTTCATTTTAGAATGGAGTTTTCTTTCCCCTTCTAAAAGTGCATGGACCCCATAAACCATACGGTATTGCAACACACATACTGTATCCAAATGTACGGAGAAGAGTTTTCCTGAGAAAGGAAAAGAAAAAAGAAAAAAAATAAATAAAAAATAAAGTTTCCTGACCCCTCGATGAACTCTGCAGTTACACAAACTGTGTGGCATCTTAATTTGAAATGCTTGGATGCTGTGTGCTAATTTGGAATGTGTTGGCGTTGCTGACTATAAGCTGCCGTGCTTTTTCTGTTCGCGTTCAAAGGCCTCCGTCAGACGAGATGAGCCACGGGCAGAATGTCTCAGACGTTTCAGTATCTGTTTTTTGCAATGCTCTAGAGATGAAAGGTTTTCATTAATGGGAAATAAGGCAAAGACGATTAAATATTAAGAGAGACTGTCTCGTAACAAATGAGGAGCAAGTGCAGGCGCATAAAGCAATGCTTAACCCAAAATTGCAAGTGCGGATAACCACGAAGAAAACTACTAAGGGTCAGTTCACATAACCCGGTATGAGATACAACAGTGATTTATAGAAAAAAGGCTAAAGGTACTGTAGCTCAATATGAGTGGTGCAGGCATCCATCAGCTTCCTATGGATTAGATTTTTCGCTCCAGCCCTGCGTGACCTACTAACCTCCAAAATCTCATGCTTTAACTCCCAACATACCTGATCCAGCTTATTAGCTCATAATGAAGCTTTTCCTGAGTTGGGTCAGGCATGTAGGGAGTAAGACATCCTTGAAACTGTGCAGGACACTGAGAAATACTTCTGCTGAAAGTTTACAAAAACTGTGACACGCAGTCTCAGAAAGGAGAAAGTCTCCATAGAAAACACGGTGAATAACATGGACAGAATCTTTAATGAACAGATCATCTGAGGACGCAGTCAGAATTGTACACCTTGCTGGAACCTTCATTCTGAAGGTGTGCAAATACTTTTGCAAGTGTCAGTCTTCAGTGTTCACTGTGGATTATGAATGAGACCTTGAAATGGCAGCTTTAGAATTGTAGCTCAGCTTGTTCTTTGTTGTGTTCACAGTCGCAAAGCATTCTTGCTTTCTGAAGCAAAGTGGAGTAAGAAAGAGCAGATAAAAATCATACAGTTGGTCTTTGATGTGCATCAAATCCTACTATGCATGTCTTTGGACTGGGGGAGGAAACCGGAGTACCCAGAAGATACCCCTACAGCACGCAAACTGCGCACACACAGAGCCGTGGGAATCAAACCCCGACCCTGGCGGTGTGACGCTTATCCTATCTGGGTCGTGGAGGAGCCTGGAGCCTATCCTAGGGAACTTTGGGCTCAAGACAGGGGACACGGTGTTTAGTATGAGCAGATTATGAGTCCAGGGATGAGCACAGAAGAGTCTTTATGATTACAGCAGCCATTTTTAAGTATATATCTATAGTATCCAGATGAGATAATCCACTAAGGGTTGAACATAAACTGTTTCTGGGATATGGACTTCTAATATTTACTAGGTCTTCACTTTGTTCAAGTCATACAAGTGGAAGAATACATTTTTCCACCAAGATCTAATCATGCCAGAACTGGTCTACAGATCGGAGGCATGGACACTGCTTAAGGCAGCCATAAACAAGAACGGTCTTCCAGATGCAATGCTTGCAACCAACTAATCCTGCGAGTTTCCATCATGCTAAGATGTTGCCAGCAGCCCATGATCAAGCAGGCGACCCAGAGATGGAGTTTGTAAAGGTTCAACATGTGCAGGATGACTGCCAGCTGGCGGCCCTACAGACTTCTCCAGAGGATGCAGTCCACACAGTTGAAAGTAGATGTTGAGTTAGCAAGTACAAAGAATCGAAGCCTCTGAGGCATGAATGAACATTTATGTATATATAATCAAGTGCTTGGTCTCAAAGAATAAGGAATGTTGCACTGGCCCGCTAAGTCTGGAGAAGCATTTTCTAAAATCCAGTGGCAATCGCAATCGTTCCTGGTTGTAGTTTAGTCCTAGTCATGTTTCCTGGTATAAACCTTACTCTGTATGGTCTATCAATAACATGTATGTGTGTCTCCCACCTGGGAGTGCTGATTTGTGATGCATTAGTCTTGCTCATTATCCAATAAATCTACAGTCTAAGTGCAACATGCTAAGAGACTGTTCGTACAACCCATGTGAACTATTGTACCCCAAATCCCCCATCATCCAACCATACAGACCTTTCCATCGTTGGAACGCTAAGCATCATGGGATATCCAAGTGACGATGAGAATTAGTGCAGAAGCATGGGATGAATTAAGGGCATGGTGGCAATCGACTCAGCATGGCAAACACATCGACTATATGGCTGAAGATTGTAGTAGCATAAAAGCAGTGTTAAATTGATTGCTAAATTGATATTGACCCTGAAGCAGAATCCTATTCAAGCATATTGCTGAGGGTTAAAGGTGCATTTGATCATTTTTAAAGCATTTCTAGACCTGGAATAATCATAAGTCAACCTTTTATTGTGATTTGCGATACTACCATGCCATGGAACTTCCTAGTTCAAGAATAACAATCTAAACATGTTTCTTTTTTCTCGATTGCTTTCTCAGGGTAAGTTTAGTGCTTGCTTAGTTATATAGTAATGTTTTGATTTAAAGACAGCAAGTGAATCAACTCTTTGGCCAGTCAGATGAAGTTCCTTCCACCACCTGGGTGTCAATATGGTCACGATGTCTTGGTGCATGTCTTCCTGTATCTTGAGGAATGGTGGCTTTAGTCGAACTGTACCTGTGGTTTAAAGGGAATGTGATACATGGTATATTTTGGTACAAGGTAGGTGAGAGCTGGTCCATTTTGGCTTTGTAGGCAAGCATCAGTGTTTAATCTGATTCTTAACTCTCTGGATTCATCCAATACTATCTTGCACTTGTTTCGGGTCAGTTGACATGTAAACCATGGCCACACCTATCAAGAGCAAAAGGTGGTCATGGACCATGTTTGGGGAAGGTTTTGATTGTCAAATGTGGCATGGAGAGATCAATCTACTCACATTGGGTCTCAGAGTACCTGAATTAAAAATCTGTTTTAACCATGTATTGAAATCTACTTCTCAGGACTAGCTTTTGTGGCTTTTACTATCAACAGTCCTCAGTTATTGGTCTTCTTCCATTTATAATTGCTCTTTCAGTGTAATAACCCCTACATGATTTTTTTTTTCATGATATGCTGATGACACTCAACTCAACCTCTCCTTTCCTTTCTCACACGCTCAAATTTCAGCTCGTCTCATTACGGATGACAGCTCTTAACCATGTAATAAGTCCCTGCAATACCCCGGAGATGCATCCCTATGTCAAGATCCTGTCAATGCTGGAGAACCCTCAGATCACACCATCTGACAACCAACTATCATTCTCTGCTTGTACTGCTCACCTGTTCATTACATTCATTACATCAGGAAGATCTGGGTCTACTATATAGGGCCACACATGTGCTTGTGCAGACCCTTGTCATCTTCAGACTGGACTCCTGGCAGGTTTTTCCTCTGCGTACCATCACCAGATTTCAGCAGTATGTACTGTACTGTTTCCCCAAATTCTTCATCATCAACCTACTGGGGTGTTCCCTAAACTTTCCCCTTCCCTCCTGTAGAAGAAGAAGCAGCAGCCGCTTTTATTTGTCACATACATTTTGTGATACTGGATTTTTTTTTTTTATTTCCATGAGCTGTTAAGCCGTAATCTACAAGATAAGAAAAAAAAAGGTTTGAAATATTTCACTTTATGTGTAATGAATCTAGAATATATGAAAGAATTAAATCTCTTTATTTAAATATTTAAATATTTCCAAACATCCTAGATTGCTAGGAACCTGATGTCAGTGTGTGTAATATATATATATATATATATATATATATATATGGCACCTCTGAAGAAGAGAGGATGGCAACAATGGCAATGTGGATTCGCTAGGGCTTGAACCCCTGACCTTTTGAACAGTAACCCAGCACCTTAACCATTGGCCCATCAATTCCTGCATTAGATTTAAAACCCTGAAAAATGGACCCCCACCTACCTGTAAGCACGGCTCGACTCCACTCGATCCACCATCCCTCAAGATACAAGGAACACATGCATCAAGACTTTTCTCCGTCCTGCCACCTAGGGGGGAGAATGAACTTTCCTTGACTGTATGAACAGCTTCGACCGTCAAGATACAAGAAAGACATACATCAAGACATTTCTCTAAACTGCCACCCAGGAGGTAGAATTAATACTCTTGGCTGACTCTCTGGCTATCTTCAAACATACTGATGACCAGCCGCTTCACAAAAGAGCTTACCAAGCCTTCACGAAGGGTTTTACTTCATGGTATTCTTAGCCCTTGATCTATTTGCCCTGGCATGAGAATGTTTTTGAAGGAGACTTCTGTAAATCACTATAAAGTAAAGATGTCTACAGTATAAACGGATGTGTAAGTGTATCAGTGGGGCATTTTTATGAGGATAGTCCCGATCTAGATCCTATAATCATGTTGCATAGGACTCGTCAAATGACCACAATGCCTTTAGCATGTCTGAGCTTGAATCGGATTCTGTCTCACGTTGGTTAAAGGTGTCTTGCCGAGTGAATCAAATGCAAATGTTATTCAGGGAGAGGTCAATTAAAGAGGAAGTGCCAAGGTGAGAGATGAATAGGGGTCCAGTTATAACACATTTAATTGCACACCTTTCATCAACGCTTTACCAGCCACAGTAACTAGGTGAGATGGTGTGATAGTAGGAATTAATGTGGTTGCATAAATCATCATCCGTGATGAGGCGAATAATGAGCGCATTGAAGGCCCACCAAGACAGTTTGGAAAATTCTGACCTATTTATTTCTTTCCAAAATGTTACGGTCCTTACTCGAAGAATAGCAAACGTAATGCATGATCTCAGGATGTTGCACAGCTTGTAATGATTCTCTCTCTCACACACACACACACACACAGTTAAATGTGACACACTTCAACATCCGCAAAAGCTAATTAGGGGGTTCAGACTTAGCTTTGTTCTGTGACAGAACAACAGGAACATTGCAAACCGTTCTCTCTTTTTGTTACTCTGAGGGTGTGTGTGTGTGTGAGAGAGAGAGAGAGAGAGAGAGAGAGAGAGAAAGTGCATATGTGTGTGTGTTGATGTGGTAGCTGTTAGTATCCGATCACGATGGAGGAGACACATTGTGTTTTTATGTAAATTTTGTGCCTCAGCAATCGTCCTTCATTCCCTTCCACACACACACTATTCTTCTTTCCTTTGTTTGTTAAAGTGAGAAAGGGAAAGAAAGTGAGAAAATAAGCACGAGTGAGAGAGAAGTGACTGGAGAAAATTATTTTATTGGATGGACTGATTGTTCCCAAGAGATGGCACCTTAGAGAGAGAGACAGAGAGAGAGAGAGAGAGAGAGAGAGAGAGAGAGAGAACATCTCTACACAATTGTGTGGAGTAGAAAATTAAGTTGTTAAGCTGTCTATCTATCTGGCTAGAATTTTTTAAGCCATTCACATTCCAATTACTTACGGCAGAGTATGAAAAGGCTCTGGCCCAAGCACACCCTAATTAATCCCTCTCACCCCAGCAAGAGTGCGAAGTTTTATCCTTCAAACCCACAAAGAATCCCGACTAAATAATGATTAGGCCAGTGTGACACCCCGACACCGTCCCTGACATCATGCGGTTTTAATCCACATTACATTGACATGCCTGAGACATGTAGAGAATCAGCATTGTACCAGTGCAGGGAGTGTAAAATGAAGCGTAAAAAACGTGCTTTAAACAGATCTGCACGTTTACGTATGAGAATTCGCACATGACCAACTTGTATGAAAGGCTTTGAATGGTTCCGGTTAGTGGAAGGGGTGGAGTTCATCGTCATAGCGATTAAAATTAGTGTGTCCCGTTGTCAACGTAAACTGATGTATTATACATATAAATGTGCTGGTCTTTAATACATCAAATGCAGAAAATTGTTGGAAAATATTCAACTCGATTTCACGCTGTCCACGAAGTCGTCGTCGATAGTAGCTCCGAGTAACTGCTATAAGCCGAATCTTAGCTGTTACAGGGCAGTCCCTCCAGGATTCCGCGAGCGTAGAAATTAGCACATAATCAAGGAAACGCTTGCAATTTCATTCAAAGCCTCTTCGATTCACGTGTATCGAACACGGGTACAGCTAAAAGGTCTCGTTTACCGACAGACAACAGAGCGAAAGAGAAAACTACTCCGTGCGATTCGAGTAGGTTTCCGCTAAATAAAAAAATAAAAAAATAAATAAATAAAAAATCCTACAAATTGCATCACAAATTTTTAAAAAAGCCGCGGCAAAATCAAGCATTTTGACACGCCAACCAGACGTCCGTTCTTTTTCAGACACATCATCTGTCGGATGTGTAACATACCATATCTTGCCTAAATTCATACCAATGCACACGACTCTAATATATATATAAATATAAAAAATATAAGGTTAGGGTTAGAGTTAAAATGCTATACTTTTGTTTACTTCATTCGCATAAAACCAAACCGATTCCAATCGAAATAGCATCATCGGCATAGCAAAAGCAAGATTCCATCAGATTTCCATCAGGTAGGTGCTAAAGATGTTACCAACATATATACACACACACACACACACACATATATACACACACTAAAATGAAAAATAATGAAAGTAATAAAATATTCTTGGGAAATTTTCTTTCTTAGCTACTTTGATATACACCAAGCCGCTAATTCTTAAAGCCTCTGTGATGACATACATAATGACCTTCCCTGTGTCCATTCATGATATTAGTTCTATAACAATTTTTCTTCCCCATCTCCATCCATTACACCATCACGTTGGAAGTGATACCATCCGTACACCCCAGTTTATAATAAATCACGAACAAATACGAACCGTTCTTGGATAGCGGACTGTCTGCAAAATGGAGGGCAATGCATTAAAGTATCTTTTACCTCATTAAAAATGCATTGGGCTGAGCTGTCCTCTATCGATTTCTGTGGCTGTAATATTTTTGGAGACAAACCAAACGGATTATTGCATTAGATGACAAAGTGAAACGCTATTACGGCTGACTCGTGCGGTCACGCTGATGCTGCTCCGTCTTCCCGTTATACTCGGATTCGAACGCAACCTTCCGACGTTTCTACTCAAGCACGCCTTTAGTAGTAATGGAAATGTAATATTGATAATCACTCATTACCTTTACGCGTGTAGCTCGACAGCTTTAACCTTGTGGTGTAGTATGACTGATCAAACCAATATAACGGATTATTGTTCTTTCTATTATTAACGCGTATAAAATGGCGGCCATGTTCGCTTCCTCAAGCGGTACATCTGTCATTTAATAGGCGACATGAATTGCAGAACAGGACAGATTGGGGAATTACGTGGAACGCGAAACACAACAGCTTTAATTAAGGCCTCTTCAGCAGAATAAACACTACGCGCAGTTGCACATTTGAATATCGCCGCGCGCCAAAACAGCTCTGCGCTCCACCGGGTTTGTTAGAAAGCAAAAAAACAACAACAACAACAACCACCAAAAAAAAAGACGAATTCTGAATACACCTGGTTGTACCACAGTGTTGACTTTTTCCAGCAGTGCTCTTCACTCGCGTGTGTGCTCCTACGAGAGAGAAGAGTGGATGAGAGCGGATACGAGGGGGAGAGCTGATGCTCGAATTATTATTTTTTTTTTTTACATAATAACACGTTGCACCTCTTCAAACACGGGCTCATCGTACACATCCAGTAAGAGCGAACACTTCACCACGCACACCATGAATTTAAATAAATAAATAAGAAAGAAAGAGACACAATGTTGTGCTTTTTTCCGGCAAGTGAGAGGAACGCTACGATTAGCGACACGTTCAGCATTTATTTTTATTATTCGTTACTAGTGATAAAGTTCTCCGAAGGTTATGAGACCTTGAACACCAACGAAGAAGAGCTCTCCCTGAACTCAGCTCGGCGTACTGTATGACGCCAGGTCAACGTGGCCACTCAGACCGTTGACGGTAAAAACAAAACACCACTTTGCTACTTTAAACGAGTTTATCATAGCGTTTGCTAGCATTAGCTCAGTCAGTTTGGTTAAAATCTATAACAAACACTAGCTTGTGACTAGCAAAAAATTGTTAGCGAAAATATAAAAAGTTAAATTAGCACTTATGCTCATATTGCAGGTTAATCGAAGACAAAAACTTTAGCTGCTAACAAGAAACAGGACGTAGCTTGAGTGTGCGACGATGACTAATCTCAATCCAAACAAGCGGATATTTACCACACTTCTATTGCTAATGCTCCCACGCGCTGCTAAAGATGACACATCTGAATGTCTGCAAATGCTAATTAGCATACATATTTAGCTTTGCCTCTGACTGAACAACAGGAGCACTTCACATCGCATCACCCAGTCTGCTAACTGTTGTTTTTTTTCCCCCTTCTTCACCGTTTGTGTTCGTGCTCAAGCCTTAGCTCTTATTAGATGCCCCCCCCCCCCTTCCCCCACAGTTATTTCGCTTCTTCATCTCAAAACATACGTGCTCTTTTTGTCTTTTTGCACTCCTCGTCTGTTTTCCTTTCCTCTTTTTTCGAAAGCGTTCGCTTATGGAGCTGGCACGCTTCAAAGCGGCGGAAAGCTACCATTCGTCTAGCGGGAGGAATTTACGCCGCCGTGTCTCTTGAGCATTACTTCAGAAAACAGCTCTCATCTCTTTAACACTGTGGCCTCCGCATGACTCCGTGGTGAAGGAGGGGAATGGAAGGGAGGAGGAAATAAAAAAATGTTTAAAAATGAAGAAAAAAAAAAAAAGTTCTTAAAGAGGTGGGAAAAAAAAGAAAGTTTGCGAAAAACTTCTGCAGACTGCTGCATGAGTACGGTTTTCGCTATATAGGTAGACGACGGTATATTCCGGAAGAGTGCAAGGTGTGCGTGGGCCGTTATTGGATGGCTAAACAGACTGCACTGTTGAAAAGTCCGTTTTCTCAATGTATGTCATGATCTTGTTGGAATTCTAGAACAGACAATGGTTTGCATGTTCCTCCCGTGCTTCGGGGGTTTCCTCCGGGTACTCCGGTTTCCTCCTCCAGTCCGAAGACATGCGTCGTAGGCTGATCGGCATCTTTAAAGAGTGAGGGTTGGGTCTCCATCCAGGGTGCGCTCAGAGTCCCCTGGGATAGGCTCACTGCGACCATGTGTATTATAAGTGGTACAGAAAACGGATGGATTTACGAATAAAATGCTGAGGACATGGCATTAGAGACAACACACTTACAAGAAATAATATACATTAGTAGATCTTCTAATACTCAAAAGTTGTAACTTGGTTTGTCGTTTCCTTCTATGCTCCGTCGTAAAATAAGCTTGATCATTTCATGGATTTCATGGCCTCTCGGATGGTACTAAAAATCTGTATACTGTATGTTTTTGCAGATACAGTCTAGATTTTGAAGTTTTATACTTGCATTGTTTTCCATTTCTTTTCTTTTGGTAATGGTAACACCTTTTATCTACTTTTCTGGTCAGTATTTTCTGTTTTAGGTCTTGTGATTTGAACTTCTTGGCTAACCGCAATCTTGGGACCCCGTTTGAGCTTCAGTTCAACGAGGATCACTGCTAACATTGACTCAACAGCTGGACTGTATGGGGTAAATTGAATTGAGGAATACCATCAGAGTTACGAAAGTAAAGTATGAAATGCCCCCCCCCCAAAAAATAAATAAACCGCCCCCCAAAAAAACCACAGTCTGTTACGGTCATAAAATTGGTAATTTAGTGGTTTATTCATTTCCGCAAGCCAAATACTCCAATGTCACCTTGGCAAAGAATCCAAATGTGTATTTATGCATTTATTTATAGTAGTTGGGGGTGGAGTTTGATTAAAACGGAGGCGTGTCTCAGTTACACACAAATTTTTTGGGCACATTTTTAATCCACGATACTGGCTCGAGCAAGGGTCAATATTAAGTTAGTTTATCCTTCAATTTTTTATTTATTTATTTCTTTTTTTTAACAGGATAGTGAATTGAAAAAAATATTGATGTAAAAAGCCTCTTTCTTGGTTTCTGAAATGACGATAATACTGTATTTAATGTAATATACACGTAGCTGCTCCACCCTGATGCTGTCCCAGTTTACCATTCATACCCTGGGCTAGTTCTCTTATATAATCATTGAGGAATGGTTTGAGGAACATAGCAAATAGTTTGAGATGCTGACTCACCCTCCAAATTCCCCAGATCTCAATCCCATCGAGTGTCTGTGGGACGTTCTGGACAAACAAGTCCGATCCATGAAGGCCCCATCTTACAACTTACAGGACTTAAAGGACCTGCTGCTAACGTCTCGGTTCAGATACCACAGCAAACCTTCAGAGGTCTTGTAGAGTCCGGGTCTCGATGGGTCAGAGCTGTTTTGATGGCACAGGGGGGGTTAATGTTATGGTTGATCAGTTTATATTAAGAATATTAGTTAACAGTGCTCAGAGACAGCAAGATGATGCATTATAAACCGCCTTAACCATAAAGCAGTGCCGAAAAGTTGAAGCCAGAGCAGGTTGATTATTTCAACTCCAGGAGTTAACAGATTAGAGCAGGTCTTCCATCTTCCACACAAAGGAGCAGTGTGACTTCAAACCAGAGCCACACTTGTTTAGCCAATTAATCTCTGTCTTCAAACAGCTACTATTTGCTTGGAATGAAATCCTGCAGGTGTGTGTTAGCAGAGAAATGTCCCAACTGTACTGGACTCTTACCACCACCGCAGTTAAGCTCCGCTTACTGTAAAATACTATAAATCCACTCATCATTAAGGACTGTAACCTCTCCTCTACCCTCTTTTATAAATGACATCAGACTGGTGAGAAGTAAATATTCTCTATAAACTACAATTCCTAGACTATTCTATGTAAAAAAAATTACTCCCAGTGGTGGCCAGAGGACGATGGGTTCCACCTGCTGAGCTGTTGTTGCTCCCAAGGTTACTTCCCGAATAGGTTCCAGTGAAGCGATATAATAGGGTCTCATACGACAACACTGCTGGAAAAACGAACAATCGTACATCTTATGGTGAAATTTTCTGTAAGGAATTTATTTATCCGTAAATGTTAGCTCTGAAAGCAGTCTCATTATTTCAGTGGAAGTTTCCTTTTGAGCCAAACTGCTTTCTGAGCTGGGCTGGACTTCATGGAGGCCTGGATTAGCTTCTTGGATTGCTGCTTTTCATCTCTAGTTTCGTTCGAAGGCATGGCACAACCATTACCGAGTCATTTTTACACACAAGCCCACTGAGAACGGATGCTCTGCCATTCTCCCCATAAGTCTGCCTGTTGAGGAAATAGTGCCAGTGCTTTGGGCGTCATGGTGTCAGACACACTCACACAAAGATCCACACACACACACACACACACAGACCCATGCAAACTCATAGACCATGGCCAGCACCCAGCGGAGGTTCTTCTTCCTCTGAGAGAGTGATAGTGGGGGAGGCAGCTGTCTGACGGTTTGATGTCTCCTCTCCTGCACCGTCTGTGAGCTGCCACATGCTACGCTGCAGTAGCCCAGTCACAGGAGGGCTCCATTAAAGCAAGAGTTTAAAGGCAGAAAAACAAGCACAGAACTCCTTGCAGGTTTTAGTTACAGACCACAAGCTGATATAAAGTGGATTATCTGCATCTAAAGTTGAAATATCGAACCCGTTGCTGTGCTCCACCGGGGAAATGCTTCTACGTCGTGCAGCTAATACCTAATAGAAAGCTATTTGAGATTAAAAACAACAATAACACCGATTTCCATAAGTGCATGTTAGAACTTGTTAAACATTTACTCTTAACCTGTGCTACCTGGCTGTGTTCACCTGTTCCGTGTTAGTTTTGTCTATTTAAACCCTGCTTCCTCTTGTATTATCGTCTTAACATGCGTTTGTTGTTGCTTTGAGTCCATGAAGCATTTATAAGGTTGTACGTTTTTAGATTTCCTGGTTTTGATCCTCTGCTTTTTTCTGAATATGGATTATCCTTGTTTAAGATTGCCTGCCTGCGTTTTGACCCCTAGCTACGGACTCTGACAACAATTCATGGATTCAAGCAGGATCATTCTTTCCTTATAGCACCTAAAAATGTCCATTAGACCATTAGCATGGTAAAAGTTTCGCTCTCGGAACTGCCAGTAGTAATGAGATTGCAACTTGATGTACGTTAGCACCGTTTTAATTACATCAATAGGAAAGACTACATCTGATTGAATAAGGTTTCCAACCTGTCTCCCCCGCCCCAACCCAGATATATGCCCAAAAGTTTGGACACCTGACCATCACCCCATATATGCTGAATATCCCATTCTAGATATAGTCCCCCATTGCTCGGAAAGGTGTTCAGTGGGCTTGAGGTCAGGGTTCTGTGCAAGAAACTCCAAGTTCTTCCACTCGAATCTTGGCAAGCCATGTCTTCATGGAGCTCACTTTGTGCACAGTGGTATCGTCATGCTGGAGCAGGTTTAGGCCTCTTCGTTCCAGTGAAGGAAAATTGTAATACTACAGCATACAAAGGAAGACATTGTATACAATTGAGCATTAAAATCACGATCTACATTTGTCTCGACTATAAGGCTTTATCCGATCTTTAAGACAATGATATAATTCAATATTAGAGTATAGCGCATCTAAACATTCGACTTGATGTATATCCAGCGTATCGCTCAGGTTTTCGGCTAAATTTCTGCACCGACGATAGCTAGAGCGTTTAATCACGGAAACCTACCATGTAGATATTCGTAGCTTTGTAGATATTTGTATTTCGCAAATGTAGGCCATCTGTTGTTACGCACAATTTATCACTCCCCCATCCCCTCCCCTGCTCTCTACCCCGTCCATCAATGGAAAAGGACCAACTACTGAGCTGATATTATTTGTATTTAGTTTTGTTGTGTGTGTGCGCATTTTTTTTTCCCTCCTCTCAGCAACATGGTAATGTGTCTGGTACTGATACGAGTGTATCAGGTGCAGCAGGAATGCTGGGATGTTAAATGATGGTGGACAGTATTGATAAAACCGGACTTGTACAACATAGATGGCATTGTGTGCGTCTGTGTGTGAACGAGGACCGGCTTTGTCGAGATAAAGGCCAAAGTCCAACCAGCATGAAGGCAATCAGGATGTTGTGGTGGATGAGCTTTTGTAGTGGCAGCGGTAATTGCAGTGATGATTACCGCAGCCTGATTACAGGGCTAATTGGGCATAGCGACGTCATTTTAACCACAAAGCCCAGGAATGATTGGCAGTGATTTGAACAAAATACCTGGTAAGACTTTAGAAACAAATGTCTCTATGCAATGTGTGTGTGAGAAGGAGAGTGAGTGCGAGTCTGAGTGTGTACATGTGGTTGTGCTTATGGTGTGGGAGCGTCACTGTGGTCCATTCTCTTTCTCAATATTAACAGCCATTAGGGACTTGCGTGATTCATGTTGATGCTCTTCTTCTGCTTGGAGCTTTCTGGATGTTCTACATCCATCCATCCATCCATCTCGCTTATCCTACACAGGGTCATGGGGGAGTCTATCCAAGGATACTCTTGGCACAAGACGGGGACACCCTGCACGCACTACGGACAATTTGGAAATGCCAATTAACCTACAGCACATAAGGTTATGGGTATAATAATAAAACCGCACACCTACAGTGAAGCACGGTGGTGGGAGTATCGCGATATCTGGCTGCTTCTCCGTAAAATGTTACTGGGGCATTGCAGGTCATGGAAGGATACATGAATGGAAAGATCTACTGGGAAATACTAGAATCTCGCCGAATCTCATTGGCGAAGAAACTGAATCTGGAGAGTTGATCAGAGCGACCCTTCGTAACCTCAGGGGGAATCGAAGACGATTTGCGGAGACCGGTGAGACTCACACATACGCTCCAGACGTGATTGAGATTAGCTTGGAAAACACTGGAGTATCTCTTTAATATGGTTTGTACTAGATCTCAGTTTGTGTGTGTGTGTGTGTGTGTGTGTGTGTGTGTGTATTATGTGTGTGTATTATAAAACTGCAAAGCAACCTTTAAATAAGAACCATTTAAATGGATGTTAGAAACGGCTTTGAACCAGCTCCCATACTGACCTCACCTGCTGTGTGTGTTTGTGTGTGTGTGTGTGTGAGAGAGAGAGAGAAAGAAAGTTGAGAGTGCAGGCAGAATGTATGCGAAAGCAAGCAAGAAAAAAAAAAGGTGTGTGTGTGTGTGTGTGTGTGTGTGTTTGAGGAGAGAGTGGGAGGGAAGGTATATGGTATAGGAAATGGTATATAATGTAGGTGAGGAATATATTGGGGGAGGGGGGGAGAGAGTGAGCAAGTGTGTGTGTGTGTGGATGATAAGGAAAGGCAGTCTATATGTATATACAAGCGAGAAAGAAAACATTTGTTTGGGGAGAGTGTGTGTGTGTGTGTGTGTGTGTGTGTGTGTGTGTGATCATAGCCCCTGCGAGCACCATGCAGCTGTTCTGGTGGAGACTCGACCCTCCTGGCACTCCTCCACTCTCACCCATCCATCACCACTGACAGCTCACTGCCGTTCTGTCTGTTACCGCGCACACACACACACACACGATGAATGAACACACCTATGTTCACACACACTGTATATATATACACACTCGGACACATTCGGATACAAACATACAAGCATAGTGCACAAGTACACACACACACACACACACACACACACACACATTTACTGTTCTGATCAAGATTGATGTAGTGCCTCTGTGCTGCTCTCTAAACCTGTCTCTAAAGTCTCAAGTTAGAATGAAAACCTACGAAAGTATTCATTGTGATAAAAAAAAAAAAACTTTTTCCGGCTAAAACACACAATACATACGAGAGGAAGATAAAATTCAATAAAAAAAAAAAAATCCATGTACAAACTTCTCTGGTACTTTCCAAACTTTTTCCCACATGCTAGTTAAGAATACAAGCACACTCTGGGTCACATGGTACACATTGGAGCGCCGAGCGTACAAATAGATTAAAAATAACGCCGCACAGGCCTGAAAAGTCTTCGAAAGACGTTCGTCTGGCATGTGAACTGCTCATATGTAACATTTTTTTGGCTGCATGACTGAGCAGGAGCCCTGATTCTGCAGCTTCCGGGGCTCCTTCGGTGCTGCTCTGTAGCTTACAGGGAGATTACACAGGATTTAGTGTTGATCTTTGGCTCTCCTTATGCAAAACGCCCGAATTCTCTTCCCTCGAGCTTGGCTGGTTCATTGTGTCGGGTTTACAGCAGGTAGGAGGGTTAAAACCTTTAACTCGCGAATGCTCGGCTCGGTGCTCGGTTTGCGTGAACATCACTGCTTAGATCTGGGAAATGAAAATAGAACACACGCATCTACATCTGTACTGTATGTAATTATAGGATCCACAGACCAAAAACTCTTACAGCTCAACGTAACGAGTAAAGAATAACGCACGACGGAGCGCGGCTGCATCCGAAACCGCGTACTTACCAACTGTTTAGTAGGAGAAATACACATATATCAGCTACCATATAGATAGTAAGCACACGGATTGGGATGCAGCCCACGGCTTCATTCGGTCGTCTAATTCCAGACGTAACGTCGGACGGCGTGGCGTGGGGATGTTATGACGTGTGCCGTTAATCCATCCATGTACTAGAACACGTAAAACCTGAACATGAAAGGAATATTCTAAGCGACTCATGTAAACACCTTAATCGGAATATTGTCTTATTCAGAATAAGCTCAATAATTAGATTACTGCTGTCCGTGTAAACGTAGTCCATCAACAGGATGGTATAACATGCTAAAGCACCTAACGCGTATTAGACGGACATTTAACACGCACACATCACATTACTCTCGGGTCTAAACGACCTAAACACGATTTCTATCATATAAATTGAATTGTGCGCATTAAAAAAAAAAAATTACATTTATATCCGTAGTCATTAGAGCTATCGAGCCAAGATCAGCTCTTACCACCGATTTCTTCATGCGAGTCTAATTTCGAGGTCATGAAGCAAGTCTGCCATGACTAATAGATCTGTTCAAATTGTTTGGCCGGAGTTTACGCACTGCATCAGAGGACGCCAAACGCAGCTCTTTGGCGCCCGCCTGGAAAAGGTCACCTCTCGGGAGACCTGGCCAAGTTTTCAGCAATTAGTCTTGTTTATTAGTCAGAAAGAGACAACGCGGGTTCCCCCGAGGTAAACTCCGGAAGGCCTCTGAAGCATGAGCTTCGGCGCTTTCTCTCGTTTTCTCTCATCCTCGACAGCTTTAAAATGTTTTGGACGTCCGAGAAGGATAGATTTCTTCCTTATATAGCGTATGCGGCGGTAATTATCCTCACCAGACGTACGTGTCTGAAGGCCACAGATGGATTTCTTCGCTCCGTCATTTCGATATTCATTCCATACAAACTCAAAGCCAGCGTGACACTCCGAAACCCGCTCCTTAGATGATCCTCTTCCCGAATTTCTCGTAGTAGAAAGTGCAGCCACTGGACGCACGTTCCATAGAGGTTCAATTAAATATACGCATCCTTAAAGAAAGCTTCATTATATATATCTCAACCTGTTCGTTTCACTAGAAGAGCAGGTTGCCAGATGCGAAAGCGCGATCATAACGGTGTTCCTGGTCGGTTTGTTTAGAAGAAATGCCACTTTTGTAAGGAAACCCACATGCGAGCGACGTGTTCGGCGCGTCCGACCCGAGGACAGTTTGTGGAACAAGTGGTTGCCTGGCATATGTGGCGATCTATCCGGCTCTCTTCCTGACTCCGCCGTCACGCAGCTCGTCGATTGAGAACAGCTCGCTCCCTTTACGTCCACGTTAATCCGAGTTTAACGCACGTGACCGTCATCCGAATGAGTACGTGCTATAGCGGGTGCTTCGACGTGGACGAGGGTAGGCCGGAAGTTACATCTTCGGAATTTCAAAAAGCCACAACAATTACGAGCTACATTATTTTATTTTTTTTTCCCCTTTCCTCGCCGCTTGCAGTTTGTACCCCTGCACCGTTGTTTTTAATTAGCGAGAGGAGCCAAATATTTGTACACAAACGCATTGGGAATATCGAACAACACACACACACACACACACACACACTCTAGCAAGCCAAAGTGAAGGGTTTTTTTTTCCTTCACTGTCTTTTTTTTTGCCGTTAACTATTTTCCGCTTAAATTTTTTTTTATATATATATAAACAAATGTGCTCAAGAGACAAAACTGTTCTTGGCTAGGCTTTGTTTTTCCAAGAGATGTGACAGAGTCTCGGTAAATTCATTAACATACAGTAAATAACCCAGCGAATGTACCGCAAGACTGGAACAGAACTGTATCAATCACAGCCGGCCTCATTATAATCAGGAACATTTAGAAAGCGTAGCGAATAAAGATCGTGGAAAACTGCTGACAGAGGATGAAGGTGGGTGGGGGGGGGTTAGTGTGAGGGGTGGGTGGCAACGAGTAACGAAAACATCTGGGAGTCTTAGTAAAGTGCATTTTTCACTGTTTGACAGTCGAACCCAAAAGGACCACCTCAGCCGTCGTGTTTGTTTATTAGAGATGTCGAAAGGAAGTCGGCCTTAACGTCCGTCTCTTTCATCAGGACTCGGTGTCTGGAGCCTGCGGTTCGATTTAACGGCTCGATAAGGACCAGACGACCGCGTCGTCTTTCCCCTCACTGATCGTCATCAGGAGTCTTACAGTAACGCAAAAATCCGATATAAATTTAATCGTCAAATAATCCATATTAGTTTTTAAGCATACACAAACACACACACACACACACACACAAAAATAAAAATTAAAAATCGAATATCGTAGAAAAGTTCGCTTTCCCCCACATAATTGAATTCAAAAAGTGGAACTTTCATATATTCATACACACAAAGTGAAATATTTCAAGCCCTTTTTTTTTTGTTATTCTTTGATTACGGCGCACAAAAAACTGCCATTTTAAGAGGGGCGGGGTCGGGGCGGGGTTTATTCATTTTATTTTCCACTGTGTGAGCTAATCTGACCAGATTTCTAACATTCAGTAATATTTCTAAACATTTATAAGTAACATTTACGATGGTGTAGAGTCTTCGCTGGTAACGGTATGGTAATGAGATTTCCAGTATGCGCTAATATGAACAGGAAGTTTCTAGAAATCTCTTGAAGTGAAGTAACGGTTACGTCTTTCGTGACTTACGTGTCAGTTTATTGTTTGACGCGAATTACTGAACCGAACGTGAGAATAAGCGCTACGTCCAGTACGCGACGCTATAAAATCCGAACAGCTTGGCCTCCTCAATAGGACATCTATCGGCGCGCGGTACAACTGAACACGAGGATTAAGATTTAACAGGCTTCTTCATTGCCTCGATTGAGCTGTGACATAAAACACTTTGGCTGTCATGTGCAGAACCGAAGCGTGCTAATTGGAAACGTCGGATCTAACGGACAGGGTAGAACTTCTTAAAAAAGACAAAAAGAAATGTAGGCAAGGTACTCGTTAACGAAGCAGCGGGATGTACATGGCACGCACGTTCGAGGATTTCAGTTTGATTTGCATTCTGTCATGAGGAATCGGTGAGAGGGGTTTGTGATCGTCGGTGGCGCGTTCGAAACGAAAGCTCTTCCGGCCGTTCCACCAGCTTCGAGTCGGCGCTTTAAGAGACTGACTATCATTTGGAACCGGAACTAAGTCTTCACTACTACTAATTAAGAAAGATATTTAACAAGCTGTATCGAGCGGATTGATAAACGCAGCGTGCTAATAGGAAATATACGCACTCTTGGAATGCCGCTCGACCAATCAGATTAGAGGACCGGAACGAAGTGAAAAAGTTCAATAAAACGACCACACACGCGGTAAAAGTGAACAGTAATTCTGTTTCAAGTTCATCACACCTTCCCTAAACCTTTTTTTCCTCCCCCCCCCTTATTCTTTTTAATTACACTGTAGCCGCTAGTAGATTTAGCCCTTTGCACCCTTCTGTGCAGCATAATCCTCGTTATTTTCTGCAGAGCTCCACAACTGCTTTGTATTTCGCTGTTTGTTATGCAGTGTACATCGGTGCAGGAAAAAAAAGAGCGAGAGAGAAGAGAGAGAGAGAGAGAGAGAGAGAGAGAGAGAGAGAGAGCGCGCGCTTTTGGATCCTTCTGATGTAAATCCAGCAGTGAAACATTACCCAGCACTTCAGCAAAGGCCTTCATTGACCTCAGCCTGTGAAGCTTCGAGTACATAAGTTAAAAAGGCACTTATTCACGGAGCTATCAAAGACGGACGATTGACTTTGGCCTGAATAATTTATGGAAGGTTCGTCAATGAGAGAGGAAGGAAGCTCGCAGTATGTATCTCGCTCTCGTACACGTTCCGAGCTATTTTCTGACTCTTTATCCGACAGCGACGCAGCTGTGTAATAACTCTGCTCTTTTACAACGCTGCGAATACAGCTCGGAGAGTGAGACAGAAGAAAAGAAGCACACACACACACACACACACAAAAAAACAACAACGTTCCGATCCGAAAGGTGTGCATTTAGGGAGTATTAGCTGTTGAAGTTTTCCGTTTTTACGAGTTGCTTTGTGTCGGAATCCTTTAGAATTCTTCGACGTCTTAAGCGGCGGGGGTTTTTTTTTTTCTCTCTCGAAACGCTAGAGAGAAGATAGTCTCGGCGTTTCCGCGCTGTTCGGTTCGCTTCCTCTCGCGCGCACATCCACACAAGCCCCCGACTGAGCGCCATGCTATGTTTCTGAATGCAGTTGTTGGCTCAGCTGGGAAATTGGTTATTTTCACAGTAATCTGCCGCCCTGATGAAAAGTATTATATGAAGGATTGTCTTTGGCATGCGCTCGCTGCCCGTGCCCGGCTGTTCCGCAGAGTGCCACCAGTATCATCTGGGCGAAATGCAGAATTTGATGAAAGGTTTAGCGGGGCTTTGCTGAATTCGCAGGCTTTACTCACACGCCGCTAAATCTCATCTCGTTCCTCGGCGACATAGATCATTCATTAGGCGGCAAATGAGACATCAGGCGAAGGCGTGTTTGCTTTGAGTCGGCTCTGGAATGAACGTAATGTGTGCCGTAGGATTGCGGGATTCGTTTTGATTCATCGCGGTCCGAAAGCGAGACGTGACGTGCGCACGTCTAGCGGCGTACTCGTCGAATCGCAGAAGCGCGTCGTTCGGGATCCTCTCGTAGAGAATCACGAGTTTATCCGCCCGGCCGAGACGTCACGACACGGATCATCTGAACTCGTCAGATAAACGATGCAGGTCTTTCGCCCTGGACACTTTAATAGGAACACGTGTAGACCTGCCGTCTCATGGTGTGGGCATGCAGATACAGCTCAAGAGCTTCAGAACAAACGAGAAACGTGACCTCGCCGACGTTGATGTTGCTGGTTGGAATATTCCAGAAAATTCTGATCTCCTGGGATTTTTTCCGAAAAAAAAAAAGCGTCTCTATGCAGTAGTTCTGGAACGGCGTTCCTGTTCATTTCTTCTCCAGAACTTTCTAAAGGTTGTGTTCAATAAAATACCTTGCGTACAAAGTGTCCGTGTAGTTGGTTTAGTTTACGGCAAGTGTATGTAAATATTAACCATTTAGAAACAGACGTGTATGGTGATTTGGGTGCGTGTTGTCTTTACGGTTTATGAAGCTGCTATGGAGTGGATCATAGTTGGTCACGTTTGGATGACGAGTGGACGTGTTGGGATTTGACCTCATCGAGCGTATAATTCGGTTCATTTCCACCGCCCATGTTGACTCATACAGGACCATTGCTCCAGAGCCATTTTTACACTGATGAAACCGTTAGAACGAGCGAGGACGCCAGGACGATGACCCGAAAGGCGGGGAGAAGGGTTCGAGAGGTGTGTTTGCTGAAAAGATGAGTCATGCAGCCTAGCTGCTCCCAATGTGGGTTTTGGAAAGAGCTAGCATCGCAAAAGGTCAGAGGTCAAATCTGTTCCCAATGCTTCGCACTTTGACTCGAATACCACAGAGAGAGAGAGAGAAAATAATTTAGCTTGGCGACAGAGTACGCAATAAGAGACATTAATCTTTCTCACGTCTCAAGTTCCTGTAAATCGCCATGGGGCAAAGATTGTCATCACAATGGTGTCGTCAAGGAGAGCGTCTCTGCCTCTTCTTTTCGTTTTTCTTACACAGAACAGCGAGCGTTTCACTCCACAGTGTTGACACAGTGAGAAGTGCCTCAAACAAGCTGACAGTAGAGTTGTGACAGGCCAGAAATCGATCATGATAAATTAAGCAGGGTCTGTATAAACGCTATCTCCATCTGAACCGCTGATGCACAAGGAAGGCATTGTACCGCGTGTCAGCAGGTTTTAAAGGCTGCTCGAGAGCGTCTCGGCCGCTCCATTGTTCCGAATTTCATGAAGCGCGATGGATCTCAGGAAAGAAGAGAAGGCGCTTTTCATGGGTTTTTAAGAAAACCAGTGCATGGAGAGAACAGCAGGCCAAAAATAGTGCTCAATGGTGAGGGGGTTGGGGGTGGGGTGGTGTTTGGTGTTGGTGTTTATTTATTTATTTATTTTTGATTTGCATCAACTCAGAAAATAATTACGCAATTTTCTAGTGACAAAAACTTGCCTGAAATGAAGCTCAGTAATGAGATATTTAAATATTGTCCACCACTCTAGCCCTTTCAGAATGATTAAAAACCCATACGTGATTTTTTTTCACATCACATCAATACAAAAAGAAATTTTATATATATATATATATATATATATATATATATATATATATATATATATATATATTCACTTCTGAAGAATTTAAAACCATACATAGAGTCTTGTTTTTAATGAAGTCGGACTGATTCAAGCCTCATGACATGAAGATATATCGTTTTCGGGAAAGTACGTTCAATCAAACCTTTTCTTTGGATACAACACGGGAAAAGCTTCTCTTTTTTTTTTGCCCACTCCGATGTATTAAATTCCCTCGGAATACGTGATACGTATAGTTATTTTAGGTTTTTTTTTTTTTTACCTCAGGGCAAACCTCAGAAAGCAATGCTTTCAGACCTAGCCTATGGTACAGGGTGACAATGGAAGCGTTAATAAGCATAGAAGATGAGCTCCGGATGTAAATTTAGCACTCGCGTTGTAAATGAAGGGTTGGTTCTCTTCTGTTGCAGGTTCAATTAGCAAAGCTTGTATGAAATTATCTGTCTCGTGCAGGCGGTGGTGTAAAAATAAACTCGGAGCCAGCCTCTGTATATATGAATCTGGTTCAGTTATGTTTATACTCTATAGTATAGGGTCTTTTCACTACTTTGTGTGTGTGTGTGTGTGTGTGTGTGTGTGTGTGTGTGTGGTTATGATCATCTGATTTCTTCTCAACCTTCGTTTCAAGAAATATGACTCATAGCAAGCAATATAATCATTTTTGCGATTGAAAAACGAATCAATTGGAAATCGAATCACTCAGCGATTCATTTAATTCAGAACATTACATTTCGAATTCTTGATTTGAATCTTAACCTGTATCTGCACGATTTTATGCAGTTAAAGAGCATCGTCAACGCATGTCGCGCTTCATTCCTTACTCGTCTATGCTCGTAAAGCCGATCGTCTACTCTATCCGTCATCCATCCGTCCATCCACCACCACCTATTACACTCCAGACAGCCTCAAGTGCCACTTAATTCCACTTCAGAACCTTGACTTTATTTCATTCCGCCTAGATTTACAGCTTCAGGAGGACGATTTCACGTTCCGGAGCGTTCCTTGTCGTTCTTCCAGACCAGCAGGCCACCCGTATTGTCCTGTTTCCACTCTAGTCTGGCTCGCACGTGCATCGCACTTTGATTCATACGTACACCTCTCCGTAACACTTAACTTCCTCTCAGCGCTGGCGTGCGTGCGTGCGCGAGACGGCCGTATTTCACCTCCGTCTTCACACTCAGTTTGACTTTTAACTAGGTGCTAAAATCCTTGGATAAGCAGACCACTCATGGCAATCTTACGCCGCGTAAATTCCCAGACACGTGGTTTTTATGAACTGCAGCTTTTTTCGGAATACGTACATAGCACAGCAAGAGTATTTAAGGGAATGTACATACTGTAGCTGCCATTAATCGGTTGAACCATTGCAGGCATTATAAATATTTCAAATGGGTTTAATGCTAAATGTTACGCGTCTATACGTACAGTACTGTGTGATTTATAGCTTTACCCATTTGGTAGCAAAATGGATGGCAGTAAAAACGCTCATTTCCAATTAAAATCAGATAGCCACATCCTGCTAATACATAACTAGCTAGCTAATACAGAGCACATAACTCGTACTAGCATCAGACGATCTATGGATCTGGTGAGTGTTGGTGCGTGTGTGTGTGTCTGTGTGTGTGTGTGTGTGGGGGGGGGTTGGACGACACTAGATCAACCTAGTTCTATCTAATGAAGCGCATTATCGTAGGAAAATAAATGATCACGGATCATGCCGATTCATTGTCTATAGTGACATTCTCATTCTTAAAATGAAGCGTCAAAAGCATCAAACTGTGTTTACTTTTTAGAAAAGAATGTTAATTTTTTTCTAAATGCTTAAATTTGCTAAGATTGAACCAATCATTCGCTTTGCTAACGCCACGTTAGACTAGCATTGATTCCAGTAGCTAGCAGGCTAGCTTCCAGACTCACACTGATTCCAGTAGCTAGCACAAATGAACTAGGCTAATATTAGCAAGTCAGATTTCTAGCTAGGACTTCAAAGTGGTTACATACATGATATTTTACGTCGGATTAATTGATTAGCAAACTATGTAGCTTTGGAATTTTCACATGAAAACACGATATTAACTTCATTTCATGGCTTTATTGATACTTTCTAATACTTGAGTAAATTAAGGGTGTGTCTCAATCAGCTCCCTGGTTCCCTAGGTAGTGAATGGTATACATCTTGGCTCACTACACATTGGGATACCGATGACTCGATTTCCGCATGGCATGACTACGAACCCGTGTTGTAAAACGTCCCCACTGGCATTTTTCGGTCCCGCCTGTTGTTGATTTGTTCTGACGTGATCGAATACGTCATGTCAATTCGTTAGCTGAAAATCGCACGCTTTTGACACGGTACTCCACGCAGGATCGTAGGCTAGCTAGTGGTGTTCGTTTTTGAACTCGTTAAACACTTAAACAAACCATATATAGAGTAAAAAGTTCAAATAACGATATAAACGATAACGTAGGTAATCATTCGAGAGCTACGTAAAACAAAGAGAAACTGCACACGTTTGTAGACGACGTTCGCCGCGCGGTCGTCTGGTGTTTTTTTTTTTCTCCCCTGAGATGAGAAGCTTCAGGAAATACCATATCACCTCCAGTAAGGGAACATAGTGAGTATCAATGCTCTCTGGTTTTTGCTGTGCATCATGGGATTTTTTTAGTGTACCGAAAGGATTTTGTGATCGAGACAGCCCTTAAATATGGCCGTCTCGAGATGCATCCGAAATTATTATTTTTTTTTAACTTTTACTTCACAAAATTTTCCCCACATTGTCCACTTTTAATCGAGTACGATGTCGACGTATTATCTACTTTCACTTAAGTATAATTTCTCGGTACGGTTTTTTGGAAATTGAGAGCACAACATCAATTACAAACTTCAGCTGCTTTCCTTTAGCTATCGATTGCATAATTAGCTTTCTGGCCGTGGGTAAGTGGGCGAGTGTGGATATGAGGACAGCCATTATGTTCTGTCGCAAATCGATAGATGACGGTGCTGTCCGTGCGCTAGACGGGTTGCCATGCCGATAGCAGACAGGTGGTCTTGAGTGGCTCAGAGCGAGGCTCGGAAATTCTGCCAGGTGTCCTAGAAATATAGTCCAGTGAAAGATCTACAGTAGCGGTTCACTTTATTTTTTTTCCTGTTCTGCTTTCTAAAATTTAGAATTAAAAAATATTTGAAAGGGTATTTGTTGATCTGGTGAAGCTTTCTCTAAAGAGACACGTATTAAACATTTTTGGAAGAGGTCATTTTTATAGGACATTTTTATTTTTTTATATCACAGGATACAGGAAGTCTTTTGGAGAGAGGAGTTTTGCACTTTTTTTCCTCCCGTCTTATTAACCTGAAGAGAGAAAAGACAGGCTGGTGATGGAACGACCGCAACTCGTTCTCCTAATGTTCCTCAACAATAAATGTAACTATAAACAGACAAAAAAAAAAGGATGATATGTTCGCATCTTTAATTAATACAGTCTGCGCAAATTGCTCGGATGGAATAGAAGTCAAACGCGTTAGGGCCGGCTCACTTCACACCACATTAGCCATGTTCCCATCCACGTATTTTTATGCAAATCTTGGGATATTGCTTAAAATTGAAATTAATTAATTAATTAATTCATTCATTCATTCATTCATTAAAATGCTGGGTGGAAATACCAGACATGAATAAAATCTCCAAAGCCACAGTGGCTTGTCCGGTTACAACAACTTTGATTCGTATCAATACTTCGCGCCGGTTTCCCCCAGAAGTGACGATCTCGGACTCTTGAACGCGTGGGATGGAAATATTCGAAATTTACGCATAAATTAAAATCTGCAACTTGGACGGAAACATAGCTAATGGTGTCGGCCATTTTCTTATCGTAGCACGTCCTCAATTGTTTTGTTCGTCGCACGGAGCCTGAAGAACGAAGTAATCGAAATGGATTTCACATAAAATTACATCTCATCAACTTAGACTTCTATTAAACGTTTTCTAATAAGGGTGAGTAAATATTCTCTGTGCATTTCTAATTACAAGGAAATTCTTGGTCCTAATCACAAGTATAATACAGACATAGTAAATAAATACAGAAACGACAGATTAGGTTGATAAACATGGAATTATCCCGTAACTTATAATTAATACAATTATTATTATTTTCTCATGTATAAGAGAAGGTTTATCTGGGATGTCGACAAATATACAGTTGATCTGTGAGAAAGGGGATCAAATATTTCTCATTATGAGATTATTATTAAATTGAAACTTTATATATATATATATATATATATATATATATATATATATATATATATATATAATTGCTTCTTTCTAGAAATCACCAAAAACCAAAAGATCTACGAATAGAATCCTTTCAAACTCAAGTACATGCACGTACACACACACACACTCGTTTACTCTTGTTTCAGTGTCAAACAGACGATCAATAATACGGCGCTACTGTGATCACGTGACAACCCGACATGAGAAATAGTACACCTGAGCCTCGTGTATACCCTCTGCCTAGATCATCTCTCTGTTCTTACACACAAGGTCTGGTGCGATGACCCTCTGATTAAAAAAAATAAAAAAGATGATTAGTTTCAGGTACAATTAGTGCAGTTTTATTTAAAAGGAAATGAGCTGTAGGTGTTATTGAACATCTTGCAGAACCAGACTCGGTTCTTCTGGAGATTTTGACCGGCGCGTTCGGGTCTTATATTTGCAGCAAAACCCAGCAACCTTCATCAGTGTTTTTTTTTTTTTTTTAGCTGAAAACTGGTCACTTATGGAATGCGCTATTTTCTTTACTGACGTACATTTTTCTGTTGAATTTACAGCATTTTTTATTTGTTCTAATTTGTGCTGGAAAACTAATGTTTGGAAATAGAACATGTTTTGGTACCGACTCGATAATGTAGACGTCATAAAATAAAACATTTTTGAAATCTATAACAAAGTTTGTATAAATTAATAAAATATTTTTTTCCTTTTTAAATAGCGTGATTAAAACTTTTGCCCAGAGAGATTTTTGGTTTAGTAGGCAACACTGATTTTCTTCCAATCACTCTTCCAATCACAGCTTATTTGCATGTAGTGACGCCCACAAAACTCCATAAAAGGTCAAGCTCACAAAGCTGAAAGCGCAAAAAATGAGAACAAAAGGGCTAAAATTAAAACGTAGCCTATATTAAAGAAAAATTGTCCGAATGCGTATTTGAAATAAAATTCTGTGCGATTGTCAGGATTTGCCCTCATGACGATACGGAAAACCGTTACCCAGACTACGCAGACGAATAAATTAACACACCTTCGTTCAGCCTTGTTGGTCGCCACCACTCGATACACAGCTCTGGATTGTCTTTTTCTCGAGGTGATCTATAGAACAGTTTATGACATGTTAACACTACAGACAACCTTCGAGTCACTCGGAACCTTAACGTCAAAACTGACACTCATCCACAAACAAACTTTATACTGTAATGCTCGAAGCCTTCATGACGAGGGTGAAATATCATCATTAAATATGGCACCCTGGCAGATAATCTGATCATGTGCCTCTCAGTTCCTGTTCAAGTTCTTCCTGAACACCCTGATCATCATCATCATCATCATCATCCAAAACATGAACATTTTTTTCCCCCTGGCGAGAAACCCAATTAACTCCAACGGGAGCACGGGGAAAAAATGGTGACCTTTAAACCTGCAAATATATCAATCCTGGAAGTGTGAGAAAGAAAAAAAAACCAAGCTGTGATCCCCTCTTTCTAAAGAAGAAGAATAATAAGAAGGGGGAGTCTTACTGGAACTTTTATTTTAAATGGAGGTAGATTATTTTTTCATGGTGGAAATTTGCTATGTATCTAATGTTCACTGAACCATGACACGCTTTCCAAACTCGCCTTACAGAGGAGTCACGTGAACTATGAATCTACTAATCTTTAGATTATTTATAATACTCTTAAGATTCTTTAACAAACTTCACGTTTATATTTCGCATATTTTTCCACACAGTGCGAAAAGTATTTTTTTATTTTCGTCATTTTTACCCGTATATTTTTTTTCACAATCTTTTTACACACGAGTCGTTGATTCATCTATTCTCACATCAGTTCAGTTATTTCAAAATATCATTATAATATAATATACATGATTCATTTATTTCCATAGAATTTTTTTGTATTAATTCATTTATTTAACATGATTCAGTTTAAAATGTTCTTTTAAATTTTTTTACACAATCTTTCCGTAGATTCATTTTTCATGTGATTTTTATAAAAACATTTTAAAACACATGATTCATTTGTTTGATTCTTTTTTCACGATTGCTTTTTTTTTGTTTTCTAAATGCGATGAATTTTTCCTGTGATTTTTATACACATGATTAATTTGTTTTTGACTGATATTGTACACGATTCATTTGTCTGTCTTTACACATGATATACACACGATTCTTTTTTTTTTTTACAGAATTTTTTTCTTTTTCCACGATTAATGTGTCTTGGTTTGATTTTTTTTTTTCCACGATTCATTTTTTTTTACATATATGTTTTTGTCTGAATTTTATTTATTTATTTGTTTTACACAATTCATTTGTTCTTGCTTGATTGTTTTGTACACGACTCATTTTTTACACAATTTCTCACGTGACGTGATTTTTTTTTACTCTTTACTTTTATTTTTTACTTACTTTTATTCTTATACACGATTCGTCTCCCTTTTCCCCGTTTTCACGTGATGTTTTTACACGCTCCCTTTCTTACTGTTTTTCCACGTGATGTTCCCATTTCCTCCCATAAAGAGTTCTTTTTCGCATGACATCACATACGTTTACTTTTAACACTTTATTCCCAAAAATCATACGTGAATAACGTATCTATTTATCAGCTGTGCAGCGTATCTGCTTCATTTACCTGTGCCAAGATCTTTTGCTTAGATTTTCCCTACTTCTTTTAGTCATTATTTCTCCCAAACAATAATGTAGACAGTGAAAGATCCTCGAGGCAGTTCGGATTCATAAATAAAATAAAATAATAAAAAACTCCACTAAAATAACCGAGCAGCTGCGTGAATTAGACCTCATTTGCACGAGAGATGTAATCTCAGAGCCATTTCCCGGCTCAATAAAGGGCAATTAAATAAATAAACAATGCCTTTAATAAACCACAGCGATCACTCAGTGACAACGCGTGACCGAATGAAGTATGAGAGGAATGAGAAAACGAGAGAAACGTGCGTATTTAGGACGTACCAATAACGAAAGCAATATCTCGACTAAATATGTGCAGTGACTCATTCCATGGGCACATTTATAGATAACAGATGTGACCGTTTAATTTTTTTCCCCCCATTTTTCCCCCCATAGCATAATTTGCGTGATGACGATACATGTACGAGTACAAAAGCATGCAGATGTGCATCGTTTTTTTTTTACTAGCCAAATTAAATAGATTGTATTGCTTCAATCAGAAGGAATACATGGAGATACGTTATTATGACAAGAGCAGAGCTGACAGATCTGGAGCCCAAAAAAACAACAACAAAAAACAGTAATAGAGCATCTGAAGTGTAATTGTGGCTGTATAGATGTCAGAAATATGACTCAAGACAGACCTTTGTGCAGATTTGCAGCCGTTTCGTAAGTGTTTCCTCCTGCACCTGGTGTCTAACACTGTCTAATACGCAGAAACTGTCTAATATCTTCTGATGAGCGTAATGACAATGCAAGGAAAGGTACAGCACATTGTCCAGTCAGTGGACAACAAGAAATGAAGCCATTGGTGCTAACAGGAGGTGTAATGACTGCAGACAAGAAGATCTCTCACTTCACATATTTTTTTTTTTTTTTTTTTTTTGAGAATAACGAGACGAGAGCGTCCTGACGTGAGACACGGCATGAGATGTGTCATAGTACTGGACTTCACACGTAATCCACTGCACGTACTGGAGAGGAGGACTTCAGAGTATGCTCGTTAACCACAATTACAATTTTCAGCACTGTCTTCATGCTTGGGCTTACATTTTAACGCCCGACAGGCGGTCCTGTTACAGCCTGACTGGTCAAAGATCCTGGAATCAAGACAAAAATGAAATACAACCATAACAGAGAAATCCCCCAACCCCCCTCAACCCAACGTGTTCCCCCTCCATCCCATCCCCCGAGAAAGCTTCACCATATGTACATGCATGTTATAGAAAATGAACCAACACTTTCCGACCAGTCAGAATGGAGAACTTGGCAGCAGAGTAATATACATTTTATATTTGTATTTTAGAAAATACGACCCTTATGAATATAACCTTAGCGACCATAAATTCAACTCGTAAGAATTATAATACAACACATTTTATCAAGCAGCTTAGTAAAACCATAGTAGTATTATGGTTGAATATGCAATAAACATACACTAGTTACTATAAAAAGAAACTATAAAAGTAGAACCGTGGAAGTATTCTACATTTACCCAAAAATTCTATTCATAAATACCAGACAAGTACCAGACTAAAGTCACTGTAATGGTATGGTTGACCACAGTTAACCATAACGGACCACATTGTAAATCTCAGTGAGTTTTCATAGCAGTAGTAGCAGAATTAGTACTAGTAGTAATTATTGAAGTAACAGCAAGAATATTAGCAGTAGAAATAGTAATGGTAGCAATAATAGAAGTGATATTAACATTAGGAGTAATTGTAGAGGTAGTGACAGAAATCGGAGTAGCAATAATAGTAGTAGTACTCACAGTAGAAGTAAAAGTAGCAGTGGCAGTGATCGTACTAGTAACAGAAATCATAGTAGCAGCAAAATTAGTAATAATAGTGCTAGTAGTAGCAGGAATAGTTGTTAGAGCAGCAGCAAAAGTATTAGCAGCAGTAATGGTACTAATAGGCTTAGTAGTATTATTAGTAATAGTAGTGACAAATCATAACAGCAGTAAATGTAGTACTAGTAGTGCTAGTAGTAGTATTCATAGTAGCACTAAAAGTAGCAGTAGTAGTAATAGTAGTAGAGATGATAATTGTAGTAGTAGTAATCATAGTAGCAATAATGATAGAAGTAGTGGTAATTGTAGTAGTACTAGTTTTATTAGTAGTAATAATAGCAGTGGTAGTAGTACTCATAGTAGCAACAATGATAATAGTACTAGTAGTGGTAATTAGTAGTGGCATAAGTAAAAGTAGCAGTAGTTTTATTATTATTATTAGTAGTAGGAGTAGTAATAGGGGTAAAAGTAAAAATCTTCGCAACAATAATAATAGTACTCGTAGTGGTAATTGTAGCACTGATTGTAGTAGTAGTAGTATTAATATACTGCACATCTATCAGTATTAAAAGCAAACATTCATTGGATTCCACAGAATCTAGGTCTCCAGTGTAGCTCTGTGGCACGAAGATTGAAGATATGCCAGCTGGCTAATCACAGCGCTCCTTTTGCTGGAACTTGAGACTGGAGTTCTTGGGGCCTACTGTCTGGAAGTCAAGGTCACTGAGGGAATTGACCGTATGACATGGGAATCGTACCTGTCATGTTGTGATTCCAAACGCAGCAGACAATCTTTGGCACAACAGCCAGCTAGCAAAGCACATATGTCTGTGTGAAAGTCAGTACGAGAGAAGTGATGTGTAGATTGAATTCTAGATAATATTCTTGATAATTGCAAGCTAAAAACAACCTCACGGAAACGATAATTATATACGAACACCTGATAGCAGGTGCGTATGCTCAGTTGGAGAATCAATCACAAGTGACTAACAATCTTTGTAGTATATTTTAGCAATGATTTATGTTACATAAAGTCATATTGGGGCGAAAAAACTCAATTAGCATGGCGAAGCGCTGTGAATGTACGTGTGTATATATAGTATCCAGACATCTCAGAAAAACATGAATAATTATTTCATTACATTTATTCATTAGGAAAACGCTTTTGTCCAACTTGCAATAGAGACAATATACAATCTACACACAAAGCAGAGAAGTCTTTCGCTGAAGGGCGCTACTCACAGTCCCGGGATATAAACAAACAACATTCCAGTCACTAGCACAGAACTTTAACAGCCGAGTTTCCTCTCCCTCGGGGCCCAAGCACCAATCTGAACTAAAGCACAATGATGTTTTTTGTTTTTTGTTTTTTCTCTGCTATAGCAAAGATAGCTTTAGGCTCTTCATCTGTCTCATAATGATTACTTCAAACTTTAGGGGAATGCAAGTAAACATTCACACTATGGAAATGTGTGCAGTCGACGTCATACAGTATAGCCGGCATCATCAAACGACAGCCTGCGGCCGAGTTCTCTATCTGGACCCATCACATCCTGGAACATATTCTTCCACTTCAAATTATCTACAATCAATTTTTTTTTTAATGTAATGTATAGAATACGGCCTGTCCTCCCAACAGGACGTTTGAAATGTATAACTACATATACAGTAGGTGATACTCTCTCGCTGTGGAGATTGGTACTGACGAGCAGAGGCACGTCTCCTTTGGCACTTTGATTTGAAACAATTTCAGGTCCAAGTTTGGTGGAAAAATGGTCAAGCAGCGGTGGATTGAAAAAAATTGAAAATACAAATCATTGTAGGTTGGTATTTTTTTTGTTTTTAATCGCATTACTCGATTGGAATCCGTGCCCAATTAAATATGTAAATAGTCTTATAACCTCTGGATAGAGTACAGATTAAGAATTATTACATACAACTGATTGGGAATCTGTCTATATAACTAAAGTCACTCAGATCCATACGCTTGCCCATTTTTCCTGCTTCCAACACATCAACTGTTGGATAGCTGCCTAATAAATATATCCCACTCCTCGACAGGTTCTATTGTAAAGAGATTATAACCGTTATTCCAATCAACTTAGTGTAATAATTCTCGATTCCGATTGGTCAGAAGGCGCCGATAATCATTTTCTATAACAGCAGCAGCCTTGTGTCCTCTACTATACTGTTTAAGATGCAGTTTGTAATGTTTAAATTTGTTTTGGGGCCAAAAAAACATATGATATGCGCTATTGTGATGAGATGTGAAGAGATTTCCAATCTCTGAGTAAGGCAAACAAGTTCTAAATGAGGGTGTGAAGGCGGTGTTTGTTTTTAACTCGCAATTGCAGTTCACCTCCTAGTCAGCAGGGGGCTCTAGACATTGCGATCAGCGTTTTATTTAGTTTAAACGTGCAACATTTTGTACTTGTATATAAAAAGGTTCCATTGTTACTGGACAGTAGCAACTTTTATACACTGATGAACACAAAACAGCATACTTAGAATAAACCAACAACCCATCAATCTAATTCAAACCCCAAAAGTATTGCCACTGAAATTGTCATTTGTTTGACGAATTAAACACCCAAAGTAACGAACCAACACAACACTATAGCACAAATAAACAAAACAAACAAATGAAGCATGAAAGGTGGATCAGTTTCCAATGAAACAGAAGTAATAGACACATAGTTCATTACGCAAAAGGTCTTATCTGAGTGTTGTAGATAAAGAAACGGCTCAGAAATGTCCCTGTGGTCGATGAAGCGATGACGTCCCAAATCCTGGAAACCTCATTTGGCATAATCCAAACCATATTGCAGTAGGCATCTGCCCAAACACTCCTTCTTTTCCAGAGTCCTATGTGAACTTCTAAATAATATACATTAACATCTACCAAAGATACCTCAAATGCGCATTTGAATTTAGAATTAAGCATTTGAAATGAAATTCACTTAACTTCCCAAACAAACAGTACTATCCGGCCTTCATCCACATCACCAAACCAGCTCCATCACCATGTTCTCCCTTCCTCTCGACCACTTAAACCATCTGTTGCCCCCTAATGGCCAGGATGTTACTGTTACATAATTTCTCTAAGTTTGTGCTTCTTTTTTTGGTCACGGTAGACGTAGATGGTTAAAGGACCCTGCAGAGTACATAGTTAGCGCATACATTTTAGGCTGATGAACATGTTAAAGAGCACAGGTTCAGCCATTTAATTAGGATATGGGAATGACATCAGGATGTTTTCAACCTCTGCAGAATCTTGTGTGAGTTTTCAGGCTCAAATATGAAATATCAGTGGACAACATATTAACGTGAGAAGCAGCCATTTGGTTGTTTTTGTTTTTTTCGCTCTTGTTTTTTTTTTTCACATAGGTTGAAATGGAATTTCGAGGCGTGATGTATTTAAATATGAACTACATAAATCTCCCTTTCATCTTTTATTTAATTTCGCTTTTTTATTTAATTCCAGTCCAAAATGATAGCCCGAAGTGTTCATCTAAACTTGATTATTTTTTGTGTTCTCTTCCTCCTGCTGGGCTTTTTGCGTTCAGCGCTTACAAATTCGATCATGTGAACACCATCCCGAAGCTACCAGTTTGTTCATTCCCCGAACACTTTCTTGGCACCAGATCCGCACCGTGCGTTTAGCAGAGTGATCTCCTTCCCTAAAATAACGCTTGGTATTTTGCCACAGGCAGAAAGCATAGCCCTTCGAATTTGGCCTGTTCTGCTCGTGCCCGTGGTTCAGATGCTACACGCTAGAACTCAAACGCACAGGATGGCGGGTCGAGAGGTCAGAGAGTGGAAAAATAGCCGCCGACTGTCCACCTCGGCTGATTTATAATGCATGTCAACGTCCAGCGCATGACAATGCGCAGCCTCGGGTCAGCACTAAGCGAGCGATGCCGTCCAGCTGCCCACATTCCATCATCGCAGCCAAACGTCTGAGGTAAAGTCAGTCGAGCAGGTCTGGAGAGTATTAAAATGGATTTACATGCTATTAAAACAGTGTTTTAGTGCTGTTGGAATTTCAACTTGTCTCATTAAATGCATTCTGATATAATAGCTGTGTTGTTTATTGACAGTAAATCACAAAAGGCGCTCAGGCGTCATGAGCAAACGAGCCATATTAGTGTATATTTTGGCTATTTTTAAAAAAAAATCGTTTTTCAAATGGTGTCCTGCATTGTATTTATGATGCTTGTTAATTACAATTTAAAAATAATAATAATATTAATGTGATTTAAAGCTTATTAATGTTTTCATGACGTACACTGCCAGTCAAAAGTTTAGTAACTTTTTCTTTTTTTTTTTTTTTGGTTAAACGTAGAAATTTAGTGTTCAAGTTCAATCCTAGAAAAAAACTAGAAATGGATCATTGTAATTAGTGACTCGTAGCAGACGATGTATATTTACTTACAGGAGTTATGTTTCTATACAAATTGCGAATTTAAATTTTGAATATCGCATAAACCATTTGCGCATGAGGCACCGTTTCCGTCCCATGTGTTCAAGAGAAAAGCCAAATCGCCACTTCTGGGAGAAAATTTTAACTTTTCTGAGCCGATTATCCAATCACGAGACCGGTCGTCCACCATTTTGACTTTTCTGAGTCGATTATCCAATCACGAGACCGGTCGTCCACCATTTTGACTTTTCTGAGCCGATTATCCAATCACGAGACCGGTCGTCCACCATTTTGACTTTTCTGAGCCGATTATCCAATCACGAACCGTTAATCCACCATTTTGACTGTTCTGAGCCGATTATCCAATCACGAGACCGGTCGTCTACCATTTTGACTTTTCTGAGCCGATTATCCAATCACGAGACCGATTGTCCACCATTTTGACTTTTCTGAGTCGATTATCCAATCAAGCGAACGGTCGTCCCACCATTTTGACTGTTCTGAGCCGATTATCCAATCACGGGACCGATTGTCCACCATTTTGACTTTTCTGAGTCGATTATCCAATCACGAGAGCGGTCGTCCATCATTTTGACTGTTCTGAGCTGATTATCCAATCACGAGACCGGTCGTCCACCAGTTTGACTTTTCCGAGGCGATTATCCAATCACGAGACCGGTCGTCCACCATTTTGACTGTTCTGAGCCGATTATCCAATCATGGGACCGGTCGTCCACCATTTTGACTTTTCTGAGCCGATTATCAACCCACGGACCCGATCGTCCACCATTTTGACTTTTCGTGCGATTATCCAATCCGAGACCGGTCGTCCACCATTTTGACTTTTCTGAGTCGATTATCCAATCACGAGACCGGTGGTCCACCATTTTGACTGTTCTGAGCCGATTATCCAATCACGAGACCGGTTCGTCCACCAGTTTGACTTTTCTGAGCCGATTATCCAATCCAGACCCGTTTCCACCATTTTGACTTTTCTGAGCCGATTATCAATCAACGAGACCGGTCGTCCACCATTTTGACTTTTCTGAGCCGATTATCAATCACGAGACCGATTGTCCACCATTTTGACTTTTCTGAGTCGATTATCCAATCAAGACCGGTCGATCACACCATTTTGACTGTTCTGAGCCGATTATCCAATCACGAGACCGGTCGTCCACCATTTTGACTTTTCTGAGCCGATTATCCAATCACGAGACCGGTCGTCCACCATTTTGACTTTTCTGAGCCGATTATCCAATCACCAGACCGATTGTCCACCAGTTTGACTTTTCTGAGCCGATTATCCAATCACGAGACCGGTCGTCCACCATTTTGACTTTTCTGAGCCGATTATCCAATCACGAGACCGATCGTCCACCATTTTGACTTTTCTGAGCCGATTATCCAATCACGAGACCGATCGTCCACCATTTTGACTTTTCTGAGCCGATTATCCAATCACGAGACCGATTGTCCACCATTTTGACTTTTCTGAGTCGATTATCCAATCACGAGACCGGTCGTCCACCATTTTGACTGTTCTGAGCCGATTATCCAATCACGAGACCGGTCGTCCACCAGTTTGACTTTTCTGAGCCGATTATCCAATCACGAGACCGGTCGTCCACCATTTTGACTTTTCTGAGCCGATTATCCAATCACGAGACCGGTCGTCCACCATTTTGACTTTTCTGAGCCGATTATCCAATCACGAGACCGGTCGTCCACCATTTTGACTTTTCTGAGCCGATTATCCAATCACGAGACCGGTCGTCCACCATTTTGACTTTTCTGAGCCGATTATCCAATCACGAGACCGATTGTCCACCATTTTGACTTTTCTGAGTCGATTATCCAATCACGAGACCGGTCGTCCACCATTTTGACTGTTCTGAGCCGATTATCCAATCACGGGACCGATTGTCCACCATTTTGACTTTTCTGAGTCGATTATCCAATCACGAGACCGGTCGTCCACCATTTTGACTTTTCTGAGTCGATTATCCAATCACGAGACCGGTCGTCCACCATTTTGACTGTTCTGAGCCGATTATCCAATCACGAGACCGGTCGTCCACCAGTTTGACTTTTCTGAGCCGATTATCCAATCACGAGACCGGTCGTCCACCATTTTGACTTTTCTGAGCCGATTATCCAATCACGAGACCGGTCGTCTACCATTTTGACTTTTCTGAGCCGATTATCCAATCACGAGACCGATTGTCCACCATTTTGACTTTTCTGAGTCGATTATCCAATCACGAGACCGGTCGTCCACCATTTTGACTGTTCTGAGCCGATTATCCAATCACGAGACCGGTCGTCCACCATTTTGACTTTTCTGAGTCGATTATCCAATCACGAGAGCGGTCGTCCATCATTTTGACTGTTCTGAGCTGATTATCCAATCACGAGACCGGTCGTCCACCAGTTTGACTTTTCGGCGATTATCCAATCACCGGTCATCCACCATTTTGACTGTTCTGAGCCGATTATCCAATCGGAACGGTTGCGTCCACCATTTTGACTTTTCTGAGCCGATTATCCAACCACGAGACCGGGTCCCCCCACTTTTGACTTTTCTGAGCCGATGATCCAATCACGAGCCGATCGTCCACCATTTTGACTTTTCTGAGCCGATTATCCAATCACGGACGATTGAGTTCACCAGTTTGACTTTTCTGAGCCGATTATCCAATCACGAGACCGGTCCCACCATTTTGACTTTTCTGAGCCGATTATCCAACCGAGACGGTCGTCCACCATTTTGACTTTTCTGAGCCGATGATCCAATCACGAGACCGGTCGTCCACCATTTTGACTTTTCTGAGCCGATTATCCAATCACGAGACCGGTCGTTCACCAGTTTGACTTTTCTGAGCCGATTATCCAATCACGAGACCGGTCGTCCACCATTTTGACTTTTCTGAGCCGATTATCCAACCACGAGACCGGTCGTCCACCATTTTGACTTTTCTGAGCCGATTATCCAATCACGAGACCGATCGTCCACCATTTTGACTTTTCTGAGTCGATTATCCAATCACGAGACCGGTCGTCCACCATTTTGACTTTTCTGAGTCGATTATCCAATCACGAGACCGGTCGTCCACCATTTTGACTGTTCTGAGCCGATTATCCAATCACGAGACCGGTCGTCCACCATTTTGACTTTTCTGAGCCGATTATCCAACCACGAGACCGGTCGTCCACCATTTTGACTTTTCTGAGCCGATTATCCAATCACGAGACTGTCGCACCATTTTGACTTTTCTGGAGTCGATTTCCAATCACGAGGCCGGTCCCACCATTTTGACTGTTCTGAGCCGATTATCCAATCAGGACGATTCGTCCACCATTTTGACTTTTCTGAGCCGATTATCCAATCACGAGACCGGTCGTCCACCATTTTGACTTTTCTGAGCCGATTATCCAATCACGAGACCGGTCGTCTACCATTTTGACTTTTCTGAGCCGATTATCCAATCACGAGACCGATTGTCCACCATTTTGACTTTTCTGAGTCGATTATCCAATCACGAGACCGGTCGTCCACCATTTTGACTGTTCTGAGCCGATTATCCAATCACGAGACCGGTCGTCCACCATTTTGACTTTTCTGAGCCGATTATCCAATCACGAGACCGGTCGTCCACCATTTTGACTTTTCTGAGCCGATTATCCAATCACCAGACCGATTGTCCACCAGTTTGACTTTTCTGAGCCGATTATCCAATCAAGAGACCGGTCGTCCACCATTTTGACTTTTCTGAGCCGATTATCCAATCACGAGACCGATCGTCCACCATTTTGACTTTTCTGAGCCGATTATCCAATCACGAGACCGGTCGTCCACCATTTTGACTTTTCTGAGCCGATTATCCAATCACGAGACCGGTTGTCCACCATTTTGACTTTTCTGAGTCGATTATCCAATCAGAGACCGGTCGTCCACCATTTTGACTGTTCTGAGCCGATTATCCAATCAAGAGACCGGTTGCCCACCAGTTTGACTTTTCTGAGCCGATTATCCAATCACGAGACCCGTTGGTCACCATTTTGACTTTTCTGAGCCGATTATCCAATCACGAGACCGGTCGTCCACCATTTTGACTTTTCTGAGCCGATTATCCAATCACGAGACCGATTTCACCTTTTGACTTTTCTGAGCCGATTATCCAATCACGAGACCGGTTGTCTTTTGACTTTTCTGAGCCGATTATCCAATCACGAGACCGATTGTCCACCATTTTGACTTTTCTGAGTCGATTATCCAATCACGAGACCGGTCGTCTACATTTTGACTGTTCTGAGCCGATTATCCAATCACGACCGATTGTCCACCATTTTGACTTTTCTGAGTCGATTATCCAATCACGAGACCGTTCCATTTTGACTTTTCTGAAGATTTCAATCACGGGCCGGTCGTCCACCATTTTGACTGTTCTGAGCCGATTATCCAATCGAGACCGGTCGTCCACCAGTTTGACTTTTCTGAGCCGATTATCCAATCAGGAGACCGGTCGTCCACCATTTTGACTTTTCTGAGCCGATTATCCAATCAAGGACGGTGGTCTACCATTTTGACTTTTCTGAGCCGATTATCCAATCACGAGACCGGTTGTCCACCATTTTGACTTTTCTGAGCCGATTATCAATCACGAGACCGGTCGTCCACCATTTTGACTTTCTGAGCCGATTATCCAATCACGAGACCGGTCGTCCACCATTTTGACTTTTCTGAGCCGATTATCCAATCACGAGACGGTCGTCCACCATTTTGACTTTTCTGAGCTGATTATCCAATCACGATTAGTCCACCATTTTGACTTTTCTGAGCGATTATCCAATCACGAGACCGTTGCGTCCACCATTTTGACTTTTCTGAGCCGATTATCCAATCACGAGACCGGTCGTCCACCATTTTGACTTTTCTGAGCCGATTATCCAACCACGAGACCGGTTCCCCACCATTTTGACTTTTCTGAGCCGATTTCCAATCACGAGACCGGTCGTCCACCATTTTGACTTTTCTGAGCCGATTATCCAATCACGAGACCGATTCGTTCACCATTTTGACTTTTCTGAGCCGATTATCCAATCACGAGACCCGTTCGTCCACCATTTTGACTTTTCTGAGCCGATTATCCAATCACGGAACCGGTCGTCCACCATTTTGACTTTTCTGAGCCGATTATCCAATCACGGGACCGATTAGGTCCACCATTTTGACTTTTCTGAGCCGATTATCCAATCACGAGACCGGTTGTCCACCATTTTGACTTTTCTGAGCCGATTATCCAATCACGAGACCGATTGTCCACCATTTTGACTTTTCTGAGCCGATTATCCAACCAAGAGACCGGTCGTCCACCATTTTGACTTTTCTGAGCCGATTATCCAATCACGGACCCGTGTCCACCATTTTGACTTTTCTGAGCGATTATCCAATCACGAGACCGATCGTCCACCATTTTGACTTTTCTGAGCCGATTATCCAATCACGAGACCGGTCGTCCACCAGTTTGACTTTTCCGAGCCGATTATCCAATCACATGATTTGTTGAGGCAAAATCGCATGACCTTTGTGATGTGCATCGAGGAATTTATTCCGTAAACGTCTTTCCATCCTAGTTTATGAGCATATACTGATTTTGGAGATTTTATTCGCAATCTGTTGTTTCCATCCACCGTTTACATTTTTTTATTTTTCATTTTATGCGATATCACAAAATTTGCATTAAAATGCGTGAATGTAAAACACAGCTAATGTTTATTCCTCATTTAAGGAAGGAGTTATTACACTCCAGTGTCACGCTTCCGCCACATAGCTTCTATGACATGAGTGAGTACAGGAACTTGTTCCGTGGACATTCTACAACATTGAATGTATCTAAAAATGGATAAAAACGCATTTGAAAAAAAAAAACGTGGTTTATTAATAAGGTAAAAAAAAATGTATATTTAATACCTGAATAAAACATTTGCAGTTACTGGACATTTACCAACTTTGTTGTTGTACGCCCTTATTAGTACGTGTTTTAGTCCTTTCTAGTGAATTAGCTGATACTAACTAGGACCGGTAAAGTGCGGACATCGAAGAAGTCCTGAAATACAATGATTTAGATATTCAAAGATTTGTCCTTATTTATTGATTTATCATGTCCTCATTTGATTATAATAAAACATAAGAAACTCCAGTTTGATTACTTTTTTTATTTTTAATTTTTTATTTACCGAAGCCTCCCAAAGTGCTGAGCTGGACAAATGTCATCTGTGAAAAATGAAAACAGCCGTGAGACGACGCCCGAGAGAGCAGGAAGCGCACTTTTTTTTGTTCGAGTTGTCTTTCAGGGATCCTCCTGAACTCAGAGAGGAGAGAAGCTCAAGCCCACATCAATCACTGTCACAGTTACTCATCAGGGGATCCCATAATGCATCATGACACAGCATCCACCCCCCCACCCCCCCAAAAGACCAAAGAAGAGGAAGAGTCCACTGTTTGAGTCTGGTCAAGAGTTTGGAGAACTGGCAACCACACACACACTCACACACACACACACACACTGAATGCTGGAGACAGACACATTAATATTGCATGTCCTGCGGTATTTAAGATGTGTCACGTTTCAGGAGGCTGCATCACCGTGTGCCAGTAAACAGTTCGTGTAATACATGCACCTGCTCCTTCTTCATCTTCTTCATCTTCTTCTTCTTCTTCTTTCCATTGATATGTTTTAGACGTCTCCGAATCTCCTTTTACACTGAGCATTTGTAATATTTTTGTGACAGATTGAATTTTGTGCTGTACTTATTTCCTGGATGCTGTGATACCGAATACACCAATCAATACCAAAAGTGCCACCAGCGTCCCTCCAGTCCAGTCCGTTGACGTCCTGCTTCTTATTTCTTTTCTTTAAAAAAAAAAAAAAAAAAAAAACAGACAAAAAAAAGTTTACATTCCCATCTTTCCAGCCATATTTTTGTCAACGTAAAGAATCGACCTAAAAGTACATGTGATCGCTTCTCGGTCGTATTTACCTCAAACGATGACCATTCGTTTTATTAGGAACACCTGTCGCTGGTCTTTCATGCAATTAGCCAGTTAGCCAATCACGTGGCAGGAGTGTTATATATATATATATATATATATATATATATATATATATATATATATATATAAATACCATCATGCAGATACAAGTAAAAGAGGTCAAACGTCAGAGTCAGTGTGTTATCTATGGTAACTCAAATAACTACTCTGTACATCCGTGTTGAGCTGAAAAGCATCTCAGAACATGGGCTACAACAGCAGAGAAGCACATCACGTACCACTCCTATCTGAAAAGAACAGGAATCTGAGGCTACAGTGAGCAGAGGTTCTCTGACGCTCAACTCAATTTTTTTTATTATTATTATTTTGAAATAATCCCTTTTTGTGAACTGAAACCAAACCAAACCAACAGTATCAAGTTCGCTCTGAGCTGGACTTGGCGAACGGAGTTCTCTGTGTCCAAAAAACTCTTGATATTTGTTTTGTTTTGTTTAGTTTTTTTCCCCCTTTGACATTTCCGCTGGATCATTTTTCACTTATTGTGTCAGAACGTCTCTGTCATGCATCATGGGGGGGAAAAAAAAAGAAAGAAAAAAAAAGTGGCCAACTTTTGCTCTCTGTTCAGAGTTAATTCATCAAAATACTGTACGTTTTGCTCGAGACGAAAGGAGAAAACAACACGCACACGCACACACACACACACACACTCACGCACGCACACACACACACACACACACACAAGGCCTTTCTGTGTATTGAAAGTAGAGAATACAAAAGCACATCCAGATGTTATTAATTCATGATGCTGACCACTTCCGACGGTTCAATAATAAATATGAAAATAATGCGTCGGGCCTTTTCCGCCGTTGTCCACTATAATAGGCTCGTGCTTTTCTCCTCTCTCCGAGGGAACGCTGGCGGAAAGGAGGGAGAAGGAGGGACGAGTGAAACGTCTTGATTCAGCCTGAAGCTTCGCCCCACGGAGAGAGGCGGAGTGGAGCGATGGCTTCGCCTCCTGCATTATTCATGAGTGTAAATTAACCCTGAGTGAAGCTGCTACCTCAATCAAGGAGACCTGCCATAACTGTGTGTGTGTGTGTGTGTGTGTGTGTGTGTGTGTGTGTGTGTGTGTGTGTGTGTGTGTGTGAGAGAAAGACATGGAGAGAAAGTGAGTGAATGAGTGAGTGAGTGAGTGAACACAGAATGGTGTGTGTGTGTGTGTGTGTGTGTGAGACAGAGTGAGTGAAGGACTGGCTTGTGTGTGAGTGTGTTATTAGGAAAGGGGGAAGTCACGATGCATAAAGTGAACTCGCAAGAACACAAAGGCTTGTGAGTGTGTGTGCGTTATTTGTATGAGCTTTAGAGAAAGGCGCAGGCTTTTGTGGTTTGTGTGTGTGTGTGTGTGTGTGTGTGTGTGTGTGTGTGTGTGTGTGTGTGGGAGAGAGAGAACTAGTGAGTAAATAAAGTGAAAGAGGGTTTATATGTGAATGTGTTAGGAGGAGGCTTGGATTAAAAACAACAACAACAACTTGCAAGAACACAAAATGAGGTGTGTGTATAGCTGTTTCTTTGTGTAAGACTGTATTTAGTGTGTGTGTGTGTGTGTGTGTGTGTGTGTGTGTGTGTGTGAGAGAGAGAGAGAGAGAGAGAAGATTTTCTGCAGCATTTCAGTGCTTCAAATGAATACACGTCTAATATTAATACATTATTGTTTCTATAGTCAGAACGTACACAGGGAATTTTCTGGAATGTCCTTTGGGAGCTTTCCATATATACTGTATATATATATGTGTGTGTGTATATATATATATATATATATATATATATATATATATATATATATATATATATGTATATGTTGGAAGAAGCGAGGCATCGCTAAGCTGTTTGCTAAGCATTCAGCTTGCTAGCTATCACAAATACGAACAATAAAGAACGTTAGCAGTCGTGGAATCTTCTATTTGAATGTTTATTAAGTTACCTCAGTGTGCTACGTTAGCTTAAGCAATCTTAACTAAAATGGCTGAATACCATTCAGATAACTGATACCAGTTTACCAGAAACGTTTTTGTTTTTTTCTCAGCTAAGCTAAGCTTTTTTATTTTTGCTAACTAGCGAGGAGTTCTGAACGTTTCAACTCTGTAAACGCCAACAAACTGTGAGTGTTATATTCACAGAACTATACATTTTACGGAATCTGGACGATTAAAAAAAAACAACTAAAAATGTTTTAGCATGGGATCTCAGTCCTTCTGGAAAATTCCTCTCAGGAAGTCTAGTCTAGTCTAGTCTAGTGAAGTCACTTCCTCCAAGGTGACCTCTAGTGAAACTTCACCCGTGCTGATAAAGTAGTGGAACAAATCTTTAGACGGTTTAAGAGGAAAGATGATGAAGGGAAGTCAAGGAGAGTGTGTGAAGAATAAAAAAAAATAAAAAATAGCGCTGGAACGCAGCCCGTGTTTCATATCTTGCCTCTGGAATGAGTTACTCAGAATTCCAACAGGTGCAGTGGCAGGGCATGCGGGGCAACGTGGACGCCGTTCAAAACCGAGACCGAGCGTCGGAGAGAGAGAGGGAGGGAGGGAGAGGTGGATGAGCGATTGAAAAAGCTGGATAACAGCATGTCCGACAGGCTTGAGAGAAAGTGAGTAGAATAAAAGTGTAACACGAGCCAAATGATCAAACGCATTGTTGGGACAAAACGCTGTCTCTTAACCCCTACAGGGCTGGGTTTGTTTTTGTTTTTTTTGTTGCTGTTGTTGTTGTTTTTTTTTTTTTTAGTCCAACATATTGGCAGCACCAACCATGGTGTTGAATTCATAATGCTGATTAAATCATCTTTGATCACGGTTTCATTTTATAACAGTCAATTAAAAATCCCCTACAGTACTCTCTAACGGGCCATCAAATATACATGCGCACATAATCAATGAATAAAGCAGCTGTGTTCAATGTGTCCTGGTGATGTCTCACAATTATTCATGTATTCTTTTTATTTTCGATTTATTTATTTATTTCCCCTGAGAACGCAGGCACACTATAAATACTCCCAACACTGGTTGTCATACAGTACAGTGCAGTGATCTCATTGAAATCGATTCACGTCAATCAAGGGGTGGGGTGGGGTGTGGGCGGGGGAGCGGGTCTGGGTTTGGCTTTAGGAGGTTCAAACACTTTTATCCAAAGCGACCTATCCAAAGAGGTACAAGACTAATTTTCCATCCGGTTTTAGAAATAATACCGACAAAACAACTTGTAATAATGCAGTATTAACGAAATGAGACATGGTTTCTGTCATGGAGCGCAGATTATCGGTCACCATGAAGATGCCCAAGAGAGACATTTAGGTTGTGTTTCCGAGTTTCAAATTTGTAACACTGATAATAAAACACAGCAACTCAAGAGATTGGGATATCGGGTTCCTTTTCATTCTTTTCATTATTCATATTCATTATTTGAAGGGCAGTGGTAGCTCAGTGGTTAAGACATTGGACTATTGATCGGAAAGTCATCCATGAGTTCAAATCCCACCAACAGGCTGCCAACGCTGGGCCCTTGAGCAAAGCCCTTAACCCTCAACTGCTCAATTGTATAAAAATGAGATAAGTCAATCTGGATAACAGCGTCTGCCGAATGTAAATGTAAACGTAAATGTAAGTGTTCAAATTCAGGCACATTACGGAATAAATGTCATGCAGGTGCAAACTACTCGTGCAAACTCCGTTGAAGGGAAGTGGCCCACATAGCTGGAAGCCAATCAATGAAATGTATTACTGTGTCTCAAGCCTCATCACATTGAAATAAATAGAAAAAAATTTTTTTTTTTTTTTTTAATTTATTTATTTTTTAAATGAAGAGATTAAGATATGAGTGAGATGTGAAACTGTCAGGGAACTGATTTGGTTTCAGAAGTGGGTTAGGAGCAAAAGATTTGATTTGTTCACATACCACTGGGTCTCATCTCATCATCCAGCGGATGAACTGCCGAAGTACTGAAGGAAACTATGTCAATTCTGGCTTCCTCGCAACTTCTCGGAATTTCCTTCAACGTATCGATGGATCTAAAGACTATTAAATAAGAAATCAAACACTTTACAGTGTGCCATTATGGGAAAATAATCAACGTCAGGGTGGTGTGATGTGAACTGATGCAAAGCTGCTTACTGTTAGCACTGTGAGGTTGATGATTTTTCTTGAACAGCACATCCTGACATGTTGAATTTCTCTTACACCACAGCAATTTGCCAACTATTGCAATTTTTGTCTATTAAACAACGATATGTTGTACTTGTTTATCCATTTACAGTTACATTTAATGTTCTGGAACGTCCGAAGAATATTTAGTTCTTGTTCTTACCTACGTTATACAGCTGTAAACAGTTGTTCCTGTACCTGCCTCTTTTTATCTTATAAGTTTAATAATAATTATATATTATATAATAGGCACAGCTTATCAATCACCATAACGATAACCGCAATGACAATGAGAGAATTTTAGGTTGTATTTCCTCGTTTTCATGGCATAAAAATGTCGAACATGCTGGATAAGTGTTTTAAAACGAGACATTTATGTAGCGTTCTTGGAAGGAGTCTCCAGTGTCAGTGCTTTATAAAAGTCAGAAGTAAAGCTGTAAAGTCAAGTTTTCCGTCACAAAATAGAGGACAAGTGATATTGCTGAAAGCACTCCAGAAAGTCCTCCATTTTGTGACAGAAAACTTGCAGTTCTCTAGGATGATTGCTAACCAACCTAACTAGCAGCTCTAGTCGAAATAAGAGAAACCGAATGCTAAGATCCAGTGGTACATGAACAAATGAGATACTTTTCTCACCAACAAACCAAACCAAATCCGACCGTCACCCTGACAGTTTTACGGTATTCTCTTCATTTAGAATACAAGAAGAAAAACAATCACGATTTATTTTCGGTGTGATGAGGCTATCATTTTTTTCAATGTGATGAGGCTTGAGACACAGGAATACGTTTTATTGATTGGCTTCCAGCTATGTGGGCCACTTCCCTTTTGCACCTGCATCACATTTATTCTGTAATGTGCTTGAATGAGGCAAATAATGAATAGAAAAGAGAGATTTAAAGTGCTCCTCATCTTGGGTTGCTAGTCTGGAGGTGGAGTTCTGCTTGTGATTCGGCCACAGATCAGTCAGAGGATGCTGTTTGATTATGTGTGATGTAAGGTAGGGGTCATGAACTAGAGGACCTCGGAAAGGATTATCAGTGCAGTGAACGAAGTGCTTGAAAAATACCGGAGCAGAGCTGATAAATGTAAGAAAAAATGAGAACAATCGCAGATCCTCTGTCTCGGCCAATCGCGTGTGTTTATGTAAATGATTTAGCTAAAGGCAGGTCATCAGACCAGAGACTAGCTACAAGGCTCGAGACGTTTTCCTCGTTCATGGCTCTAGTCCAAAATGTGAACCACCACTCTGAAGCAACACATCACCAATTCGAATTGTCGTATGTATTTCCATGAATTAGGGTGTGTGAGTGTGTATGTGATTGTGCCCTGCGATGGACTGGCACCCTGTCCAGGGTGTACCCCGCCTTGTGCCCGATGTTTCCTGGGATAGACTCCAGGTTCCCCGCGACCCTGAAGAAGGAGTAAGCAGTAGAAGATGGATGGATGGATGGATGGATGGATGGATTTCCATGAATTAATCGTTAATGGTTAAGCATTAAAAGGTAACCGTTTGAGTTGTTTTGTAAGCAATGACTTTTATATAGCTGGACCTTTACAGATTTCACTGTGAGGAGAAGAAGAAGAAGAAGAAGAAGACGTTTGAAAAGAACCCCTCCAAATCCTACCTTGACGAACAGATTAGTGCTGAAGAAGTGGAATTGAATCCTGCATTAGCCATTCAAATCATTATTCAGTGCAGAGGATGCAGAGCAATCTTAAAAGTGTTTTAAAGCACATCAGGACTCAGGTCTACCTCCTGCTTCAGAATTTCTCCCAGGTCGTGTTTGTGTGTGTGTGTGTGTGTGTGTGTGTGTGTGTGTGTGTGTGTGTGTGTGTGTGTGTTTGAGAGAACATCTCGGCCAAATTGACTTTGAAACATGCGACGTGGCTGGCGACACCGCACCGGCGCTCAAATCTCATTTAGCACAGGACAGAGACAATAATGAGAGATGATTGGAGATACAAAGAGAGGCGAGATGAAGAAAGACAGACAGAAACAAACACGGACGAGAAAAGAGGCGAGGATGAAAGGACAGAACAAGAAGCCCACACATATGTTCATGCACCGTTTCCCAGGAGCATCGCGAATGCGAGGCGACAGTTGCTGAGCTGCCTCACCTAAAGCACATGCTGTGCAGCTCTACTCTAATGTGCATTTAATCATGGCGTGGTTTCTGCTTGTCAACAGCGGTCCTGCGACGCAGCAAAAAAAACCCAAAAAAAAACATTGGGCTTTAATAACGGCGCGTGACAATTGCCGTAATTACAAACGCGAATACCGAGCGCGTGCACGGCCTTTGATTCGGGCCCGCGGCCTACATCTGTCCTCATTCCTCTTTTTGATTTATTCGCTTCCTGCAAACACCAAGAGGGGAAGAGCGGAGGGGATAGTGGGATTTTCCGATGCAACCTCTGAACAGTGGCGAATAGTGGATGGTCGTGTTCGCATGGTTGCATGCAAACTGTTCCCACATTATGTCTGCTGTAACCATATGAATATGTTATTCGGAAGGAACAGATAATGCATTCAAAAAGGCAACAAATACAGAAATGAATAGGAGATCGCACAGCATCTGGTAAGGGCATGGTTGTGGGTTCGATTCCCGCCTCCACCCGGTGTGTGCTGAGTTTGCATGTTCTCCCCGTGCTTCAATGGTTCCCTCTGGGTTTCCTCCACCAGTCCAAAGACATGTTTTGTATCCTGACTGGCATCGCTAAATTGTCCGTAGTGCGTACGTGTGAGTGATTGTACCCTGCAGTAGGTTGGTACCCCGTCCAGGGTGTCCCCTGCCTTGTGACCGAGTCCCCTGGGATAGACTACAGGTTCGCGGTGACCCCATGTAGGATAAATGGACAGATGGATGGCATTTGGTTGGGCCTAGAGGTACAGATAGTGTCATTGCATTACTCCCCTAGTCTACCGCGTACTGTATGTGCATTTGTCCGACTAGATTCTTCCTCAAAATCTTTTGTACGTTTATTCATTTTGCTGAGACTTTTATTCAGGGTGATGTACAAGTAAGGCACTACAGAGCTGCACGAGTAAGAGTAAAGGAACTGTGCGAGTAATATTATTACATTTCTCTCATATAATACAGTCTCAAAAAAACGTACGAAGCTGGACCTTTTCTTGTGACAATGGTGTTACTGTTTGTAGTATGTGTATTTAACGTTAAAATAATGGTCCAAAAGAAAGGTTGCTCATTAACTTCATACTCACGTGCATATGTTGATAAAACACCAACTCGCTTTTCATATAGTGTAGTGGATGAACTGTTACATTTATGACTTACCAACAGAGCAAGAAGTTGCTAGAACACGTTCTCGGACACTTAAGAGTTCTGATAGATTTGCATGTGTCGGTAACAGGAGATGTCACTACAAAGCCTATTCGTTCTCATGGTACACACGCATACATACACATACACATACACACACACACAGAATACGGTCGAGTGTTTGGAAGTCATGTCGTGACCTCTGTTCTTGAACTCTGGCCATGCAGATCTTTGGATGTTACCGGCGATTTCTCTTCCAACTGGGCTTCCCACGCGGGCACAAAAGTTCAACCGCGCCATCCCGTGCCATGTAATCACTCCTTACGCCAGCTGGACAGAGAGGGAGAGAGAGAGAAGAGAGAGAGAGAGAGAGAGAGAGAGGACAGAAGGTGTGCTTCCATGCTAATATTCAATGCAAATGCAAAGCAGGAACAAGTACTGTTCTGGTAACGTTCTGAAGAGAACCAAGCACCTAACGACCAATTACTGATCATCATTGTTCCCAATGTCCAATTACTAATAACATTATTCCTAGTGATCAATCACTGATTACAATTGTTCCCAAAGACCAATCACTGTTTAAGATTTTTACCAGCAACCAAGCACCATTTTTCAAGATGACCAAAGCCCAATCACCATTGTTCCCAGTGACCAATTACTTGTCACCATTGTTCTCAACAACCAATCACTGATCACCATTATTCCCAACAGCCAATCACTGACCACCATTACTCACCAATCACTGAGCACCATTACTCTCCACGACCAATCCCTGAGCACCATTACTCTCAACGACCAATCACTGAGCACCATTATTCCCAACAATGACCAATCACTGACCACCATTATTCCCAACACTGACCAATCACTGACCACCATTACTCTTAACGACCAATCATTGACCACCATTACATCCAATGACCAACCACTGATCTCCATTACTCCCAAACAACAAATCACTGCCCACCATTATTCCCAACAACCAATCACTGCCCACTATTACTCCCAACAACCAATCACTGCCCACCATTATTCCCAACAACCAATCACTGACCAGCATCATTCTCAACAACCAATCACTGACCAGCATTATTCTCAACGACTAATCACTGATCACCATTGATCATGATCTTTTATTTGTCTTCTTCATGTAACACATTGTGATATTATTACAAATGATCATAAATATGCAAAGTAAAGTAATACATAATTTTCCAGTGACTTGAGCGTGTATTAACTACTTTCCCCAGAAAGGATTTAGCAATGCTTCTTCCTAATCACAATCCTAGAAAAACACCATCATTTCTATCACCTTTTATCTCACTTCCTTTATTTTTCAACTCATGTTCCTGCTCAAACTAAAATTCCACACTTTTATGTGGATTCATGGGTGGCAATATACTGACCCCAGTACCACACCACTGCTCCAAACCGCTCCAAACATCTTTACACTCCTAGTGAGTTGTCCAAAACAAAACAAAAAATGGCCTCCCTACTTTAGTCTCAATGAATTCAACAATCTCTGCCAGCCATGCCACACGCAAAGCCCAGATGGCCCGTGTTATGTCAACATCTTGAGCCCCGTTCACGCTGTGGGTCTGTTTACTGCGTACAAACGGCAGAGATGCAGGGCTAGCGTCTGTCCGTTTGAAGCGGCGCGAGCTTGTTGCATAGCAGCGTGTACATTGTTATTGTTTATTGACAGTTGTGCTGCGCCACATGTTAATCAGGACGCTATTAAGTGTCCATCTGAAATGCACATGTTACGCTAAACACTATCCAAAGATGATGTGTTCATACGATACTCCAAATAATACGCTTTACTGCCGATCCTAGCGATACGAGTGCTCGTATTACTCAGTCTGTCTGCCTTTGCAGCTAATAAGTTAGCCGGAATAGCACTTTGAGAAGCACTTTGAGTTTTTAGGTCGTAAGTTAGGATTGAAGATGCTAGCTTGGCGTCTCTTTTTTACAGGTTTGCAATGGTGCTAATGGGGTCATTCTGCATGTCTGGTCAAGCTGTTAAACTGTCACATTAGCATCGTGCCCGTAGCAGATAAGAAAAGTCGTTACGATATAATTACTAAGGAATCCAAGCAAGGCTGGATTAAAAGATTTTGGGAGGGGTTTGTTGTTAGCTTCTTTTTTTATTTATATATAGCTGAAATATATCCACTGCATTCCTGCAAAACGGCTGCTCGCTTTCTCTCACTCTGACAGACACTGTACTACAGTGATTACAATGATGTTTACTCGAATCCAGCTGTTGCTGGAACTCGAACTGAAACTCGGTGACACCTTTGCTGGAGAACTTTTTCTTCCCCCTACTCTATCAATCAAGCACCAGTGCCAGGAAACCTCTGTGAGACATCTTTGCCACCACCCCAAACACACACACCCTCCACTTTCATTAAATGAAAACACACCTCCTGACCGGGGCGCTGAGCTCGTGTGTGTGTTAGTGACATCCGGACAAGCAGCCAATCATCCGTCACATCAATCACAGAGCATCTGTCCGGCAGTCACTCGGTGGCTAAAGCATCAATAAACCGGCATGACAGGAGGCCTGGGGAGCGACTCAAACACATCTCTCTCACATATACACACACACACACACACACATCTTTTAGACGTTTGGTTTCTTCACAGAGAGAAGTCACCTCACCCTGCAGGTTTCTGGGCCCTCGGCCTGTGGACAAAAGGCGAGCGTGGAAAAAGAGATTAGCATTTCACAAATTAGCATTCTGGGCTAGTGGAACTCGCTATTGTCTTTAACGCACATGGCCCGAGTCTGTTTGGGCCATTAGAATAACAAAAGCAAGGGGTCTATTTTTTTTTTTAATAATGCAGGCTGTTGAGGGAAATCACTTGTGAGGGCCGGTTTTGCCAGTTCGGAATTCAAATCTGCAATCATTTGTGTCATGCTGCAAGAAAAGGCCTTTCTTATCTTTCCTCTCTCTGGGGAGTTACGATTCGCTGATGACTGCAGAAGCTGGTGTGTGCAATTTCGGTTTAAGATTACTTAAGATTATTACGTGTCAAAATGTACAAGATCCCAAATGATAAGATTCAAGATTATACGATGAAGATCCTTTAAGCAGCAATGAAAATTATTATGCGTCATTTACTACTTTAACCGATGCTAAGATGAGGTAAGAAAGAAAAGTATGGAGGTGAATCTGAGGTCATAAGGATCGTTATTGTTAATTAACATGTTTCGTTTACTTCTTCGCCATCAACACTACTGTTGATCAAATCCAAAGTATGAAAAGGCATGCATAATTTTCTCTAAAAAAAAAAAAGCAAAAAAAAACAACCATTTGTTTCATAATTATTGACAACTCCTTTTTTAACATTTGGTGAGAAAAACAGCATATAAAATCCAAATGATCAAAAGCAGTGTATATTTGTCTGCAAACTCTTAGTTTCAAAATTATTGGCACCCCTTTTCCCTTTTTTTTTACTATTTGACGCCAATAGCAACATATGTATTGAAAAGTAGTATAAATCGTTCGGCAAAACATTGGAAATTACTGTCACATCATTTTAATAGTTAGTGAGAAGAACAGCACTGAGCACTGAAGAACTTCCTCCTGTAATCTTCCTGTTAGGTCTTGGGGGATGTTGTATCTGCCCTCCATTTTTTAATATTTAAAAATAATTAATATTTGGGCGTTCATACTTCCTGCTTCAGTTCTAATCTTAGCTTTTATATCAGTTAAGAGCGAGCGTGTACTCGTGTTCTTGTTATTCTTGAGCATGTTGTGCATTTGTAAACCACAGAAATATCCCCACAGGTACGGAGCTGTCTTTTTAACAGAACTCTTTGTTCTGTTATTTGTACTCTTGTACTCATTTAGAAGAAACACCGCTTGCTTTATTCTCATGCCGCACATGAGCGTTCGTCCTCAGGACGAGCAGAGTCGTGACCCGTGTGCCGTCTTCCTTCCGGAAACAGTCTCTTCCCACCATCAGACTCTGAACACGCACCACATCCCCCTTTCACAATGCTTCAGGATGGATGAGCCTTTACAGATTCACCTGTGTCTCGTGAAGCGTGAGGCCTTCACCCATTGAGCAATCCAGCCTCAGGGAAAGTGGGATTGAGGAGTGGGATCTCCTGGGGTTAACTAAAGCCAGTGTTCGTTTCATTACATTACAGACCGCATGAGTTTAAGACTTAACAGTTGTGGGCGGAGTCATGATTGTTTTACACCGTCACAGAGACTTCAAAGAAGGCATGATGTACAGCTTTCAGACTTGTTTAAAGGTTTATTCCATGCTGGTTTTGTCAGCTTTACAAGGTGAGAAAAATCACATAAAGTCTTTGTTGTTAAAAAATAAATAAACAAATAAATAAATAACAGAAATGCCTTCATGATAGATAAATAAGTAATTAAATACTATTTTTTACAACAAACCCTATATATTCTGAAATATACTTGACAAAGGAATGCTTGTCAAAAGATTTGAGATTCTGTTGTTCTCAGAAATAAGTCAAGAACAAGTCATACTAATTATAAAAAAAAAAATGTAATTTAATTAGATGCTTTGAAATGTACTGATGCTGTATAACAATGAAAAGAAGGGAGGGGGACAGAAAATTACATTAATAATTGAGAAACTATTATAAAAAAAAAAGTTATACAAAAATTCCTGAAGCTTATGAAAATATTTTTTAAAACATTATTATGTAGATTATTATGCAGAAAGAGATTTTCCTGCTCAATTATTATTTATTTAAAAAATAATAACAATAATAAAGCTAATAATAAATCAGAACTAGAATCTGTCATATCATGTGATATCTTGAATATTCATTAGATGCATTTATTTATTTTATTACAATCCTTTGCCTCTGCCTGTGTTTAAAAAAAAAGGACCTGGAAAGAAATACGATGCAGCACCTATATTAGACATACGCAGGTTTTTGTTGTTTTTTTTTCTTTGAAAAATCGACGATGGGACAAAAAAGTATTGATACCGTGTGCTTATTTTCATCAGACAGAATGTAAACATTTAAAATAATAATAATAATAATAATAATAATAATAATAATTACATGTTACAGACTATGATATTGATGTCCTGGAAACATGCTACTGTTCACTCCACAATATTTTGCACATACACAGATACTAATGTTGGCATCTTATATATTAATCCATAAACTGAGGACAAGAGCATGTGTATTCTCCTCTTGGCAAGATATGATTTCCCCTTGATCGTGTCATCGTAAAAAGCGTTTCACTGCGTCGTTTGGTGATTGATTTGTCGTTTATGGAGTTGACACAGGTTAATGTTGAGTTGTATATACACACGGTCTTGGCAGCCGGCGCGTTCATAAAAGTGTCTGGAAGTGCGCCGATCGAGCCGAGGCTTTAATCCAGTGTGAATGTTCACAGATGGATCGTTCCTCCTGCGTTCCTGGTCTTGACTTCCTCGTTTTAAACTGCCTTTTTTCATTCTCTGGCAGTTGTATAAATGTGTTCCAGTCTCTCTCTTACTCTCTCTCTCTCTCTCTCTCTCTCACTCTCTTTCTCTCTGACTGTCTGGACGTCTTTCCTTCTCTTGACTCTCACACACACACACACGCTTCCTGTCTCTCTCTCCGTCTTTTTCTGTCTCTGATGGCGAGCTGGATGGTGAGAAAGGACAGGCTGGTTTGCGAGCACAGTGTGTTTCTCACAGCACAATGAGAAAGAGGAGAGCCAGGCCAAACTGTTTGTGTTTGCTGGACAGACTTTTCAATGGCTGCTCCACACACACACACACACACACAAACCTAAAGAATCCCGTAAAATACGAACAGATCATATTACTTTACTATCTCTTTAACTGTAGTCCCATATTAGTCCCATATCCATTTATCTGTCCACATGAATCATGTTCTGCGACGTTTTAATCAGTCCACAACAACAACATGTGCACAGTCGAGCTATTAGTGAATTGGACATTAATATCAGAGCTTCAAGGCACTATGGATGCTAGATCTTGCCCTTCGCGTTAGGTTGATCCGTGTTATTAACTTTGAAACCGCAGCTCAGTTGAATTCTCGATTCTTATTGGTTGATTAATTCTTTATAACGGCATGGTGATGTTAAAAAACGCGTTATTGACCAAAGGAAAATGTTTAATCGTTGATATGCTCGAGGTTTTTATGTAGCATTTATGGAAGGAGTCTACAGCGTCAGTGTGTTCTAACGGTCAGAACATTTTACGCCATTGGAAAGTGTCCGTGATGGATGGATGGATGGATGGATGGATGGATGGATGGATGGATGGATGGCTGTAGCATTTTCCAGTTTATCCTCAACATGACAAGCTGTAATTATGATTATTATGATTGGTCAAGTGAAATAAAATAAAAAAGAGAGGCTCATGCCAGGATGACTATTTAATGGATAGAAAGAATGATGTGGTATTCTTTAACGGATAAAAATGGAATCTTCTGCAAGATGCACTTCGGGATGTGCCGTTGTTTGATAATTATCAACATCAGGATGGCAACTCTGCTTCACGTGACCTCACTGTTGAGTATTTTTCTATAAGAGTACATGGACTGTAAACTATGTAACCAGCACTTTATTTACCACAGTGAGCATGTGAGGTGTTTGCCATGATAATCTCTAACTGGCCATGCTCACGATCCTTCCGTGTGTCTCGGGTATCAAAAGACATTTATATATGCTTTAAGAACTGTGATAAATGTGTTAATAACATATAGCGCGAAGGGAAATCAAGGCATCTTTTTAAGGTGCAAGGTAAGCCGAATTTCTGTAGCCCAATGTAATCAAATAAATCAGATCAGTTGGACAATCGAGAAATTCCTACTCAGGAAACACTCACTTCAAGGCAAAAACACATTTTTAACCCGGCTTGTGGCTGCTGCCAGCGGGTGGATTCTTAACCCCGAAAAAAGCAGATGGGCTGAATTAGCGGGAGCGAGCTCTTGGACGGCGTTCAGTTGCTCGGCGTTCAAGATCTGCAGAATAGGTGGTCTATGGCCATTTGGCCTGGAAAGCCTTCGACACGAACGTATCAGGTGTTCGCCAACAAATGATCCGCACCAGAACTGAGCAGCGAGAGCAGATTGTCTGGCTGAGCGTCGAGTTACCGCGGCCTACAGATGGACAGCACTGGGAAGAGAGAGCAGGAATAAGAGGGAGCAGGAGGGAGGTGGTGGGAATGAGAGTGAGCGAGAAATGGGGAAGGTCGATGCTGGATCACACGCAGAGATGCGCAGTCACTTGTTTCTCTCTATCACACCGACGCAACGTGAGCTGACGTCCTCATTTCCCTATTGCAAATCTGAGCTCTAGCGGTGGCCGATTTGCATAACGATGAAAAAAAAAAATCTGCTATTTGTAGCACATTCTATGTGTCATTTACAATAAATCTATCTAAATATCTGACTCGTGACATTTACAGTGGGGAGCTGTTCTGTGATGTAGACCAAGTTCAGAGTGTGAAATGCATTAAAAAAGATTTTTCCTATTTAGTTAACTGGTTAAAACAATGGACGGTAAAGATTTACTCAAGCTCCAGATCTGGACATAGGCCCCTAATTGAATAGTCCTGGTTGAGAGTAGAGGTGTGCACAGGACAGTTTTATTCAAATCCATCTCCCACCTGCTTCTGCAGAATGTTTGACCTACTTTTCCCCTGCCATAGAAAGTTTAACCAACTCCATCCACTCCAGCAGAAGGTTTGACCAATCTTGCACACTGGCTTAGAACGTTTGACCAATACTGTCCACTCCTGCAAATCTTGATCAATCCGGTCCATCCCCGCAGAAAATCTGACCAATCCCGTCCACTCTTGCTAACTGCTTGACTAATCCTGTCCACTCCTGCAGGAAGTCAGACCAATCCTGTCCACTCCTGCACCAATCCCACATACTCCAAATCCACCTAATCCCCCAGAAAATCCTGCACAAAGTTGGACAATTCCACCTGCTCCTGCAGAAAATTTTACCAATTCCACCCACTTCCATAGACAATTTGACCAATCATGCCCACTCCCATAGAACGTTTGATCGAGCCCATCTACCACTGCAGAAATTTTAGCCAACCCTACATAGTCCCCGAGAAAATTTGACCAATCTTGTCCCCTCCAGCACAAATTTTGACCAATCCACCTGCTCCTGGGGAAAGTTTCATCAATCCCATTCACTCCCACAGAATATTTGACCAATCATGCCCAGTCCTGTAGAAAGTTTTACCAATCCCATTCGCTCCTGCAAAAACTGTGGACTATCCCATCCATAGAATATATCGAAATATCCATAGAATCCCAAAGAAAGTTTTAACAGTCCCACAATCTCCCTCTAGTAAAAGTCTAATCCCACCCACTGCCTCAGGAAATTGGTCCAATCTGGCCCATTCTTGTAGAGATTCTTACAAATGCCTCACTCTCCTGTACAAAGTTTGATCAATCTTGCCCACTCCCGCCTGTATGAGAGTAAAAAGCACAAAATGTAACCTTAGACCTACATCTGGGTTTATGCTAAATTACAGTAATCCAGCTGCAGAACCGGTCATCATTGTACAACAAGGTTCTGATATCGCACTGCTCGCACTCAATGATGTACACTGACCTTTCTGACCTTCCATAACCCAGAGAGCTACAATTTGTCCCCACAAAATTCCACCTTTTAGAAATCAAAATATGATTAGTGGATTTCATTGCCATGTTTATCATTTTGGAGATTAATCAGATATTTAAGACCTGCAATCCAGCACACAATCAGATGATGTGACTGATTGTATTTACTGATAGTATTTCATAAATTTGACATTTTAAGCTTCTGTTAGAGAACTGAGGGACTCTCCAATAATTCGATATTCCAAATAATGCTGGGTATCATAGTCGCAGTACATTGGTAGATGTAAACGTGATGATACAAAATCATTCCATTGCCTTATGTAATAAATAAGAAGTGAAATTTATACCCATTATAATGACCTGATGAGATATTTCCATAACACATTAAATATACTGTACAGAGATAAATTGGTTCTGGGTTCGCTGCTTTTAAATATTAGCACTAATGCTAATATCTTTCACCTTAATAGATTTTACCAGAACATATTGAACCACACAATTTAAACCACCCACATGCCATGGATCCAGATCTCTGCCCTCTACATGCATTAAAGCTAAAGCTAATATGAGGTAAAATGGGCTGATCCATTCCATTCGCCTCAGGCAGATTTTGACAGCATGTTTTTTGGATTTGGATCAGCCTCGGCAACCGATACAGCTAAATCAAATGCATCTCCGTGCTTTAGCATATGTAAATACTGCCAAACATACATAGAACCTCAGGCTCTGAATCTAACATTCAGACACTTTTTTGGCTAATCTGATCTAGTCGGGAGGTTTTCTTCATCTCTGCAAAGCTCTTTTAATTAAGAAGGAGATCCTGCAGCATCTTCTGGCGCAAAAAAAAGAAGAGAAGAAGTTCTGGCTAGGCAAATAAATAAATAAGGCGCAGAATAGAAATCAGCGTTCTTTCTCTCTGTGACAAAAAGGCTTTTATTGTATTATTTGCAGTGTTGACCTTTCTCTTCCTCATGCATCTTTCATGCTGTCCCTGAAATCACCTTCCAGAAAAAAAAAAGAAGGAAGGAAAGTATAAGGTGTAAAGGAAAATAGACCATGGTGTACTGCATGTGCTAGGTGGGGAAAATTCACAGCTTTACATCTCGGTACTGGTCTCAGTAATGGAGAACCTGAGCGTTAATGGCTGCAAGGACAGGCGAGACAACTGGAAAATAACCTGTGCTGTTTTATTTTGCTCTAACTGCGACTGGAGTGTGTTGGTCTGCTAACAATTTGGTAGCAGTCTAGAAGACTTCATTTTCCGTTTCCGTTTTTTGCGTAACACTAAATGATGCTTTCCTTACAATATATTCAGAATATATTCTGTTAGTCCCATCCCACTGAAGGAGGTGTGGATTTTATTGCTATCAGTCCCAGTGAAGGAGGTGTGGCTTCTATTACTTTCATTCTCACTGAAGGAGGAGTGGTTTCTATTACTGTCAGTCCCAGTTGAGGAGGTGTGGCTTCTATTACATTCAGTGCCAGGGAAGGAGGTGTGGCTTTCTATTGCTGTCAGTCCCAGTGAAGGAGGTGTGGCTTCTATTACCGTCAGTCCCACTGAACTAGGTGTGGCTTCAATTATTGCTGGTCCAAGTGAAAGAGGTGTGGATTTTATTGCTATCAGTCCCACTGAAGGAGGTGTGGCTTCTATTACTTTCAGTCCCACTGAAGGAGGAGTGGTTTCTATTACTGTCAGTCCCAGTTGAGGAGGTGTGGCTTCAATTTTTGCTGGTCCAAGTGAAAGAGGTGTGGATTTTATTACTTTCAGCGCCAGTGAAGGAGGAGTGGTTTCTATTACTGTCAGTCCCAGTTGAGGAGGTGTGGCTTCAATTATTGCTGGTCCAAGTGAAGAGAAGAGGTGTGGATTTTATTACTTTCAGCGCCAGTGAAGGAGGTGTGGCTTCTATTACTTTCAGTGCCAGTGAAGGAGGTGTGGCTTTCTATTACCGTCAGTCCCACTGAACTTGGTGTGGCTTCAATTATTGCTGGTCCAAGTGCAAGAGGTGTCGCTTTTATTGCTATCAGTCCCAGTTAAGGAGGTGTGGCTTTTATTGCTATCGGTCCCAGTGAAGGAGGTGTGGCTTCTATTACTGTCAGTCCCAGTGAAGGAGGCGTGGCTTCTATTACTGTTAGTACCACTGAAGGAGTAATGGCTTTCTATTACTTTCAGTTCCACTGAAGGAGGTGTGGCTTCTATTACCATCAGTCCTAGTGAAGGAGGTGTGGCTTTCAAATACTGCCGATCCCAGTCAAAGAGGTGTGGCTTCAATTTTTGCGGGTCCAAGTGAAAGAGATGTGACTTTTATTATGGTCAGTAATAAAGAAGGCGTGGCTTTTATTACTCAATTATTGCTAGTGAATAAGGCGTGGCCTCTGTACCTATAAATACCCTTGAAAGAGGTGTGGCCTATTTAATGTGTGCATGTGTGTCAGGAAAAAGAAATAAAGCAGAGCGACATGTGTTTGTGCATGGGTCTATAATAAGTGTGTTTGAAGATGCTTGTGTATGTGTGATGTGAATAAGTGTACATGTGCATGTGTGTGGTTAGAAATGCAGAGATATATATAAATAGACAGTATGTGTGTGTGTGTGTGTGTGTGTGTGTGTGTGTGTGTGTGTGTTTATGAAGGGGGAAACAGACTTATAGCCTTAGGACAGATGAAACACAACCTGGTGTAATAGGACTGTAATGAGTGTGTGTCTGTCCTCAGCAGGCAGAGCCCAGAGGAGGGAGATTAGACCTGACTCGGAGGTTCTTCCTCGGCCTCTGAGGGGAACCGAGCTTTCCTCATTCATGTTGCCGAGAGCACGGCATTCTGGGTGAGCGTCTGGGGGACGTGCTTCAACTCCCTGCTGTCATTTCGGCCTCTTTCATGTTTGCGTTGTAACTCCAGTGCAGAAGAAGGAGACTTAATACACCGAATATAAAAATGTCTTGTCTTATAGACTTTTATTAGACTTTTCATCAAATAAAGTGAGTCTCGAGTCACGGTGAGTATGTGTGTGTGTGTGTGTGTGTGTGTTAGTGCATGAGTTTGGTACTAATATGTTCTCACCATACAGAAAAGAAATAAGAACACGAGTCCCTCATGTCCGCTCAGCCGAAGTCCACAACCGGTCAAGCGACTCTTTGTGTGCATCTGTGCGTGAGCGTGTGTGTGTGTTCCCGTGCTGTGTTTCAGCACCGGGTGGCAAATGATCCTCGGGCCGGACGCGGCGTCCTCTCGTCGTCTCAGGAATGAAAATATTTTCCTGTGCAGGATGAGACAACAGTTCCCGTAAAAGTTTCGCCGAGGAGGGATCATGTAGAGACGGCATGCCGGGAGATTTATTGCTTTTTATTGCCCCAGTCGCACAAATCCTGAACTGTAAATAATGGAGCTTGTACCATCTGCAAGCCGGGCCTATGGGAAAAGGAAAAGTCCGGAATACAAGACAGAAGTGAAAACACACACTCTCCAACATTTTCCACAGTGTCTGTCAAACTGCCTTGTAAAATATAATATACTGTGAGATCCAAACGCGAGTCCGGTACCAAAAACCCATCGACAGTTCTCGTGATGTATAACCCCAAAAAAAGCATATTTTCCAATTACAGCGTTTGAGTTTGTTGCGTACGTATCGCACGTTTATCGTCTGTGAGCTCCGGTTAAACACCGGAGCAACGGGTGGTGTTCGCGATTGAATCGTTTCTAACAACTTACCACGTATGAAGTCCAACAACAACAACGACGACGACAAAAAAAAAATCCTCTGATTTGTTCAAATTCTCGTGGATTTCGCATGATATCTGGCCGAGGCGTAGCTGTGTTGCAGGACTAATGAGAACATTTTCAGCCCTATTAGCCAAAGACACGCTCGTCAGGCGTGATGGAAGATCGGGTTTTGTCCTAATGAGACCCTGAAACTTTGCCCTGCCTCGAAAACAAAGACACAGTCTCAGCGCCAAGACACACATGGCACACACTGAAAGAGCTATTCTGTGTCTTGTGTGATTTAGGCAGCCCGTGTAATTAATAACCAGATATACGTTCCAGCCAGGCAACGAACAGGAATTAGACAACGATGATCTGTCTTAATTTGCACATCACGCTTAAGCGCCAGGATGTAACATTAACACGTACGAGCTTATCTACACCACTGCGAAGCATCGCATAGGTTTACGGCCGCCTCGACTTCTTCAACTCCTACACGCCCACACATGCACTTTCTTACCGAGAGATTAATAGCCAAACGATGGGAGAGACAGCGGCGCCGTAGTGCACTTGACTCGCGGAGTCAAATAACGCCGTGCTGTTGCTTCCACAGGTACAATGTGAGATCTGGATGGCGCAATAATCCGAGTGTATTTTGCTTTCAGTGCAAAAGAAGCAAAAATGCTGATTTCCCGATGTAAATTGTGTCAATTTGATTGGTTTTCAAACTACCAGTACTTCCGTTGAGTGTCACTACGTATGAGCAGGAAAAATCCATTCGAAATTCTCACTCTTAGTCTCGCAAGAAGGTTTCTTCATCGTTTTTTGGGGGGAATTTTTAAGGTGTCATTTCACCATTCATTATGGGTTGGGGGTTCGAATCCCACCTCCGTCCTGTGTGCGCGGAGATTGCGTGGTCTCTATGTGCTTCGGGGGTTTCCTCCCCCAATCCAAAGACATGTACTGTAGGCATGTCTGTACTGTGTGTGCGATTGTGCCCTGCAATAGATTGGCACCCCATCCAGGGTGTCCCCCGCCTTGTACCCTGAGTTCCCTGGGATATTCGACCCTGTGTAGGATAAACGGTATGAAAAATGGATGGATGGATGGATATTGGACTCCACCATGAACTGAGGGAATATATTTTGGAAGATTTGCACCAGTTCAGTTCCAGAGACTTGTCGAACCTCTGCCAAGGAGCACTGAAGCTGTTGTAGCACTCGCGGTGGCCCAACACCATGAAGACACTTGTCATCTGTCTGGTGATGGCCTGCAGAGCTCATATTAGCATGTGAATCTTGCTCCACTTGCTCTTCACTTCCTCTTCTCTCGTGTCTGTTGTCCTACTTCGACTAATTCAGTTCATCAATCAGGGCAGCTATCAGAGCGAGGATGACAGAGTGGCGGATTGGCAGGCGCCAAGTTTCGTCCAGGTGCCAGCTGTTAATGCAGTGGGGGGGACACAGTGCACACATCCGCCGTGATGGATGGAGCACGGCATGTTCAGGTGTTCCACATTATTGCATACTTATACATCTACATATAATTCCAGTGGCTAAAGTGGGCTCCTTACTATTCAGGCCATATTTGCATGATCATAAAGCAGAAACACACACACACACACACACACAATGAATACACTGTTATTTTCTTTCTTTTCCTATGACTTACTGTCATTGTGTGGGAAAAATTTCAGTGTTGGTGGAGATCTTTATTAAAAAAAATTTTTCCAGCTAATATTTACAAGGAAAATGTAGAACTTTCTCACCAACACACAACCTTTCACATACAGCAGATTAGCAGGAAATTAGCGTAACTCTTTACTGTAAATACTTCCAGCACAAGAGAACACTGGATTGGGTTAGACACATGTACTTTTTTGTCTTTAATTTTTCATATACCCTTATTGTGCTAGACACCTTGTCATAGAATGATGAATGTGTGTGTGTATATATATATATATGATCCACGTGCGTTGATCCCGAGTACAGCTAAAAGGTCTCATTTACCAACAAACATCACGGTGAAAGACTATTTTGTGCGATTGCGATTTCACCAATTCGAGTACATTTCAGCAAAAAAGCCCAAATAACTCTGCAAGTAGTATCACAATTATTTATTTATTTTTTCATTTTTTTTTAAAGCCGCTGCAAAATCACGCATTTTTGGCCACAAAAATCAGAAAAATTAAATACTCTTGAAATCCTGTACGGACTGACTCACACTGAACAAAGTTTCTCCTCATATATTTCTCGATATTGTACCACCCTTTTAACCCCCTAACCCCGTACGGCCGAAAAACCGGCTTCCGTTGAAAAGAAGAACAACCCCACAAAGTTTTTCTGTGCATTCGTGAAAACACTACCTGCTGGTCTGACTATCACCAGAAAGTTGAAAGTTTTGGCGCTAAAATGCATTTATTCAAACCACGCTGGTGCTCGTATGGTACTTCTAAATGAGTATAAGGATTTTAGCGAGCATTTTTCATCATTTCTCTAGTTAAGAATTGTGCTCTAAGTTTAGTAAAAACACTAAACTGCTTCATTTTCAAAGTAATATTACACAAATACATTATTATACGTTGTTTCAAGGCCTAAAAATGTTCAAATTCAAATGTTGATTTGGGGGCCAATTTTTGCCTGGGAACTCCGGGTAGGCGTGCTGTTTCTATGGAGACTATAGGGACATAATACTGTGGGAACTAAGGGGTAAGAGGGTTAAGTTCAGACTGAGTTAATTCATTACAATGTTTCAACATTGTTATACTGTATGGAAACACACATACCCGTTTCAGTATCTTTGTGAGGACCTGTCATTTACAAGTAGAACTGTAGCTAATTAATGCTATGCGACAACTTAACCTAAAGGAAATATGTTGAATCGTTATTTGTTTTCTTCAAATAAAAGCTGTACAACCAGTGAATTTGATTGATTTTATTTTTCTGAGGACCGGGTGTTTGTGAAGACATTTGGCCGATCTTGGTCCTCGCAAATCCTCACATGTCATTTTTACACACAATTCCTTTATAGTAAGTAAGTAAGTCAATTTTTATTCATATAGCACATTTAAACACTGCGGAGCTGACCAAAGGGCTGAACAGAGAGAGAAAGAAAAAAGTTGAATAGAAAACAGAATACAACCAAATAGAGACAGACAATAGACAATCGTAACAATGTTATTAAATCACCTGGGAGAAGAGATACGCTTTCAGTCTCTTTTTAAACAATGATAATTGAAGGTGCGAGGCAGATGTCCAGTGGCGAGTGATTCCATAAACGAGGGCGCAGCGACTGAAAAAGCTCTATCCGCCTTAGTTTTTACACGGGATCGAGGGACGTACAAAAGAAACCATAAGATCGGAAGATCTTAAAAACCTGTTAGATGAATGTGGTGTAAGAAGATCTTTGAGATAAGATGGAGCTTGCTCATTAAGAGTTTTAAAGACAAACAGAATCTTAAACTGGATCCTAAACTGGACCAATGGGGCGATGCTAAAATTGCTTATGTTTATATTATATTTCCACATGATTCGCAAGATTCATTATTCACATGTGATTCATTTTTCAAATCACATATTACTCAGTCACATGCAGGAAAATTACGCCTGGGAATTATGAGACTTTTCCATGTGTGTGTGTGTGTGTGTGTGTGTGTGTTGCATTCTCTTCTTTCCGTGGAACAGAGGGTTGTTTCTGTGCAAGAGGTACTACAGAGTGATGGAGTGGAGTCTGATGATAGGATTAGCTTTCGCAGTCGATCTCTCCGTTATCTGATCGGCCGTGTGCGCCAGTTCACGAAACCCCATCTAAACATTCACACAAATCGTCCAATCAGCACCGAGCGCCGTCACTCCCACCTCCTCCACACGCTCTTTCCCGTGTCCTTACAAGTCAAGTCAATTGCTTCTGTTATTCCATCCGTACCCGCATATGCAGTGGAGTGAATCATCTGGGGGGGAAAAGAATAGCAGAACTGTGACATTATACTGCTTTAATGATATGTTGTATATATACATATATATATATATTTTAAAAACAACACCTATGTTATGTTATAAACGGTATATGATACCATGACATGTAAACATCATTTCTAAATATGTCTCGTCACTTTGCAAAGCTAGCAAAGGCGATAATTGGAGAAAATTGTATGTCAGCTCTATTGAACAAAATAAAGGAACAGCGATTTTAGGGGTCCAAGCACCAAATGTTTGTAACGCTATTGGAATTATAAGGCTTTTATATACACAATTATTATTCTTTTTTTTAATTTCACAAAGAATATTGCTACTGAAGACTCCTTCCATAAAAAAATTCCGCACCATCTTCAATCTGTTTCATGTGGAGCAACCGCCATACAAGCCCCTGTGAATGTTTCTATAGAAACGATAACGTATTAAAACAAGTGTATACCATTAAAACAGACCGATCATTGATGCTGTTTGTGAAAATGATTCATCACCTTCCAACCAATTAGCCTTGAGAATTCACCAGCGCTGCGGTGTAACAACGAACGGTATCACTCCAACATCAAAAGAGCTGACGTGAGTCGATTTGATTGTCCGTTGTGTCGACGAGAACCCGAGGGTTGAAATTCTCGACAATGTACGTACAGTATTCATTTCCTCCAGAGTGGACTGATTCTAATCGTCACGGTGCTTAACTACAAACGATTCACCTATAAATCTCCTTCTAAGCCACATTGTTCAACGGTTTTATTTATGCTCTGAGCAAAAGTCAAATATCTGCTTGTAAATCCCCGTACTTGACACGGCTTGTCTGATTTGCCTGATTTGGAAAGATTAATGTGCTGTGCTCAAACGCTGGCGTTGTGCTGGAATAGGTTTGAAGTGCTCTGGATGGGGAACATGCCTAAACTGAAGGCTGGATGAAAATAAAAAAATATCAGCCACATGCCTGAGGAGGCAAGCCCCTTTATTTGGGCCAGTTTTAGAAATTTGTATATCTTACGATTTACACTGAGATTAATTGGGTAGTTTGATGATTAATTATTGATTTGATTCACTTTTAGAACGTATCGTTTTTCAACGTGACTCTAAGGAAACCTATTTACCTGTGTGTGTATCCCTCTCAGGCATTTTCACAACTGAAAATGGCTGTATTTCGTGCTTAACTTTGGTTAATTTGGTTAGTCGATATCATTGAAAATAAAATTTTAAAAAAGGCTATTTAGGCTATTTTTCTTCTTCTTGTGATCTATAGGAAGTTCAGACGATGCAACGTCCTGTTGAGTTGTGGAATATTCCATGATATTCCACGAATATTCCAGGTGAGTGGTGATAGAACAAATTGAAATGCACTATATATATATATATATATATATATATATTATATACAGTGGAGGGAAAAAGTATTTGATCCCCTGCTGATTTTGTACGTTTGCCCACTAAGACATGATCAGTCTATAATTTTAATGGTAGGTTTATTTGAACAGTGAGAGACAGAATAATGCATAATGTTAAAGCTCGATTTCGGTCTCATCTGACCACAACACTTTCACCCAGTTGTCCTCTGGTGGTCAGATGAGACCAAAATGGAGCTCTTTGGCATCGACTCAACTCGCCGTGTTTGGAGGAGGAGGAATGCTGCCAATGACCCCAAGAACACCATCCCCACCGTCAAACATGGAGGTGGAAACATTACGCTTTGGGGGTGTTTTTCTGCTAAGGGGACAGGACAACTTCACCACATCAAAGGGACGATGGACGGGGCCATGTACCGTCAAATCTTCAGTGAGAACCTCCTTCCCTCAGCCAGGGCATTGAAAATTAAAAGTAATTACTAAGTCATTACCAAGTACTAAGTCATGTTTTGCAGAGGGGGTCAAATACTTATTTCCCTCATTAAAATGCAAATCGATTTATAAAATTTTTGACGTGTTTTTCTGGATTTTTGTTGTTATTTTGTCTCTCACTGTTCAAATAAACCTACCATTAAAATTATAGACTGATCATTTCTTTGTCAGTGGGCAAACGTACAAAATCAGCAGGGGATCAAATACTTTTTCCCCTCACTGTAACTATAATGGACGAAGGATCTTTCAAGCATGGGATATTAAATGGATTCACACATTGATTGATGGAAAAATCGTAATTTTGTAGCGTTTTAATAATTACATTTTCAAATATAGTCAGCTTGGAAAGGCAGCAGTGCCGTTTTCTATTATAGGGTTATAAGATGATAGATTTTTTTTAGTTTTTCAGGTTGGATAATTATCAGTAATGTTTAATCTATAAATCCCTCATAACACTCATTCTGCAAAGCATCGCATTGATATTGACATTATTGGGACGAGAGCTTGCGTTCGCTCGATTCTTTCGCTGTTTGTTTACGCTGAGGAGAACAACCTCCTAAATGACAATCATCAAGCGCCAAGCGTTTCTCTTTTGCAGACTCGGCTTTTAAAAAAAAAAAAAGCTTTAAATGAGAGCTAATCAACCACTCAAAGCATTCCAAGAGTTTGTTGTTGTTGTTGTTGTTGTTGTTGTTGTTGTTGTTGCTTTTCTTCTGAAATATACAGTGCATCTAGGTTAACCAGCACGCATCGCCCACATTTTCGTTTGTGTTTGTATGCAGATTAACATATCAGAAATGATTCTCTGATCCAGATGACCTTGCAGATGAATCGGCGTATTCAGGAATGGTAAATCACAGCAGATGTACACATTCAGCCGGAAGTTATTAAGAACAGGACGCTCCAGATGTTTCGACGCTCCACATGTTCGATTACAAACCAATTCATAGTCCGAAACGTCGTTCTGTATCAAACACGAGTTTGACTGTATTTTGGAGAAAAAAAAAAGATAAAGGACGACGTTTTCCAGTTTCCAGCCTCAGATTCCAGTTCTCGGCTGACAAAAGTGGAACCCGATGTGGACTTCTGCTGTTTTAGCCAATCCATCTCATGGTACGATATGTTGTGTGCGCCGAGATGCGTTTCTGCTCATCGCGGTTGTAAAGAGCAGTTATTTTCTACCTTTTGGAATGAGAGACCTCTCTCGTTTTTCTCTCGTCCACAGACTTGCGTCTCGCTGGATGATTTTTTGGTTTGTTTTTCGCACCATTCTATCTAAACTCTGGAGATTGTTGTGCATGAAAATCAAAGGAGACCAGCAGTCTCTGAAATACTCAAACCAGCCTGCCTGTAAGCCTGCCTGCCTGCCTGCATTTTTGGGAAATGGGCAGTGGGGGGAGGGGTTAGGGTTATGGTTAAGGGGGTACAGTGCAACAGCATTTCACCCTGAATATTAAAATCTCTCTTACACACATACATATTGCAATGGGGAAAAGTAGTACGACTCCATTCTCAATCCTGTCCTAGTTATTTCACTCCAACCAAAAGCGGAATGGATAAACCATTACCCACGATGCGACTGTAATGTGTAACCGTAGCAAGATTGGAGGGGGAAAATGAGAAAAGAAAAACAGGATAAAGGACAGAACGTGTCCAAATGGACAAATCAGTCACAAGCCTCCATCTGATTACGTGAAACAGACCATCAACACAGTGTGCTGCATGTCTCTCTCACTCCTCTGGCTGCAGAGCCACATTAGTCATGGCTGCAGTGGCGGCCTGCTGCAATGCGTGCGCACTAATACCAGCATGGCCCCCAGAAATTCTATCCTCATCTTCCCTGTCTATATGACCTCCTGGACTACTATTTGCCAGATGAGGCCCTGAAAGAGTTGTTATCAAGATATAACACTATAGGCTTTAGTCACAGATGGACTTTTCCTTGAATTGAGTTAAGCTGTTGGGTTTGTACAGTATGGTAGGAAAGGGTTTATAATACTGGACGTACTAAAGGTTCCAGGGGGGCGTGGTGGGTTAGAGGTTGGGGTTGGTTTTGGATCCTACGTCTGCCTTGTGTGTATGCATGGAGTTTGCATGTTCTCCCCATGCTCCGGGGGTTTCCTCCAGGTACTCCCAGTCCAAAGACACGTGCTGAAGTCTGACTGGCATTTCGAAATTGTCCGTAGTGTGTCAATGTGTGTACGATTGTGCCCTCTGATGGCTTTATCCCCATCCACGGTGTAAAAGTACTGCTTCTTTACTAATAATTCACTTAAAAGTAAGAGCAGCGTTTCAGGAAAACAGTATATAAAGAAATTAAAGTTAGCTAGGGGTCTGATGATCTGCCAATCTGGATCGATAGGTCATAAAAAATAATAATATGATGTTTTGCTCATAACTCGGATACTGATACACCTGCTCATTCATGCATTTATCCAATCAGCCAATCCTAAAATCATACAGATGCAGGTCAAGAGATTGAGGTAATGTTCACAACAACCTTCAGAATAGGAAAAAATGCGTTCTGAGTGACATGTGACCGGTTTTGAGTATTCCATAAACTGCAAATCCTGCGATTTGATTATTGAGTGGCATTTTTTGAAGGTGGAAACGCTTCGTTGGTGACTGGTTCAAGAGGACAGGTCTGGAATCAAATAATCACACTTTACATCCGTGATGAGCAGGAAAGCGTCTCAGAACACCTTGAGGATGATGGGCTACGACAGTAGCTTCATAATGGGGCATGTCTAGTCTAAGTCGACATCTGAATTCCTGTAAAGCTGCTTTGTGGGAACGCGTCTGGTTAAAAGTTCTTACGCGAGGAAACTTGAACTGAACTGACTTCTCTTCGCTACTTATAAACCGAATCGGACTAAACAGGATGCTGTTGCCTTTTTCTGAGTATCTCAACAGGCCTCTCGTGAAAGCTGAATCACTTTGTTACATCCTCGCTGCCCCCGTTCTCGACGTCAGATGGTGATCGCAGGTCGGTCGCGATTACGGCCCTGTTTGGGTTCGTTTGGCGCTGTTCTGAAACACGGCGGCGTGAAGCACAACACCTGCGACTCGAGCGGATGCGCTCGCGCTCCTCGCTTTTGTGTTTGGAGATCGCCGTGTGCTGTGATGGCGGCTTCTTTCGGGGGGGTTCAAAAGAGCACGAGGCTTTAATGTCAACAAGGCAGCTGTGTTTACATAAATGTCATTAGCCAAAATAGAGCCAGGGGTAGTTGGAGCGAGGGGAGGGAGGGTGATGTAATGGGCCCGCGGTGACTTTTCACCTCTCGGGGACTCGTTCTGGTGCTTTTCGTTCACTCCGAAGTTCCCTCGCTATGCCTTCTCATGGGATTCCAAATGCACACAAGTGGCTCGAGGGAACCTCTGGTTGTTTTGTAGAGGAAGTGAATGTTGTCTTACCATACACCTTGCTTTGATCCCCCTCCATCTTTGTCATGGACCTCTGTGCATTATTTACCTACAGGATATATGCTTTACCGTGGAGCAGGGATGTTGGACAGAGCCTTATAGTACTAAGGTATTACGTGTACTTATGGGATGTGTCTTAATAGTGTACTAGTATGACTATGGTGTAGGCTACGCTAGGCAAAATGTATTCTTTCATGATGAAGGATTAGCATTAAATCTTTCTTTCTTTGATAAATATGAAGGCAGACTCTATCTCACGTCTGGGTTGCCAGATACCTTGACGCGTTTTCCAAAAGAATCACAAACAACCTTCTGAAAGAAGGGAGCGGTCATGAGTTTTATACCACAGTGATGTGTGAATTCTCGAATCTGATTGGTCAGAAGGTGTTGATTCATTTAAACTACTGTGTAAAGCTGTTATGATGGAAATGATAACAGGAACAATCCATCCATTCCTTTTCTGTACCGCTTATCCTACACAGGGTCATGGGGAACCTGAAGCCTATCACAGAGGGAACTCGGGGCACAAGCTGGGGTGCCAGCCCATTGCATGGGACGATCGTACACACACTTTGATCAATTTGGAAATGCCAATCAGCCTACAACGCATGTGTTTGGACGGGGCAGAGGAAACCGGAGTATACGGAGGAAACCCTCAAAGCAAGGGGAGAACATGCAAACTTCACATATTCAGGGCGGAGGCGGAAATCGAACTCCCAAAGCCTAGAGGGTTGTTATATTACTCTAATATAATGGGAATAAAACACCTCAGGAAGTGTTATTATTCTAAAATTAACCAATTTTGCGGTGCCAACAGTAACTCTACGTCTCATTCGGCACCATCACACCACCCCATCACTGAATATTTTCCACAGTCCAAAAACAGAATACATAGCTTGAAGGATTTAAATGTATATACCATGTAGGCAACCTTAAGAAAAGAAAATAATATAGCGTCTATCAACATGCCTATGCTACTGTGTTGATGAAAAAAAATTTAAAACTTTTTTTAAAAAGGAATGTCGCTCCACCTTTCTACAAGCAAATGGAAACTTTCTGTGCAAAATGTCAAAATTGTGAAAGAGCATTCGATTCCATTTCGAAATGTTTCATTTAATTATCTTCCCAAACTGAAAAAGTGGAGTGGAATGAACAGATGTTGGATTGAGTTATTAATTTATTTTTCTTTTTGGCTGGCGCTTTTGCACAATGAATAGCGCCGCAGTGTAGAGCCCACCTGACCGAGGCCACGTGGAGGTCAGGGTCACATTAGCACCGTGTGTGCTTGGCTTGTGGACGCTGGGAAAGCGAGAGCGAGAGCGAGAGACTGAACGAGAGAGAGAGAGAGTGACGGGCAAAAAAGGAAAGAAAAAATGAGAGGGCTTGATAAAGCGAGTGAGAGACACCGACTGAGAGGTTTGGATAAGTGTAGTAGAGCGAGATGGGTAATGGAGATTAAGTTAAAGCCGGCTCATCTGATTCTCTTACACGCTCTCCCTCACTTCCTGTACTGTCATTTTTTTATTGTTCAATCCATCCTTTCATTCCATCATTTCATTTACTGGAGAAGAGGTCGACTTCTTGGCAGTGTGCTTTCAATAAAAGTGTCTTATGAACGCACATTAGGCTGAGTTCCCGGCGCAAGCGTGAGAGCTCTGTTTTGATTTACTGCTCAAATCTGTTGTGTTTTTTTTTGTTTGTTTGTTTGTTTGTGTTTGTTTGCTTTCACGTCATTCACATTCGCATTTTAAAGAACAGCTCTTCAATCAGCAGGCAACAATAAAACCAAACTACATACCAGACTAGCAGTCTTGAACCTAAAGTCAGAGGAGTTACAGACAAATTATTCGCCGGTGTAATTCATAATTCATTGCTCCGTCAACGATGACAAGTCATGCTGGCCCGGATGCAGCAAAACAGCCCCAAACCATGATACTACCACCACCATGTTTCACAGATGGTATAAGGTGCTTCTCCTGGAATGCAGTGTTTTCCTTTCTCCAAGCATAACGCTTCTCATTTAAACCAAAACGTTCTATTTTTTTTAACTGCAAGAGAGAGAAAATCAAGGTTGACTGTTTATAGCTGTTATAACGTACGTGATAACAGAAACTAACTTGTTTCTCAGACATCCCATAATATTAAGTGTAACTAGAAATGGATAAAAAGTACTACGTGTCATTCTTTGACAAAAAAAAAAAAAAATACTGTAATCATTGGACACATTGCTGTAGTATATGTAGTATTTTCCAATAACAGCACACCACTATTAACTAATCTCTAAAAATCCAAGTGGGACCTCATCGAAATCATATGGTTACCCAATGAAAATCCAATTTTCGTAATCCCAGGGATTACAACTGAAAGAATTCCAACAGGGACCAAGTGGATTTTAGTACCGCATACGAACAGACTGGATATAAAGCTACAGATAAAACAATAAAAACAACACTCTCAGCATGTTTACGTTGCTATGACAAATTCAGAAGGATTATTGAGCGAACTCCCAAAAAAGTCGATTTCGGTGTTGTGCGCTTCGCTTTCAGAAAGTAGGTGCGTAGGTCAGACGCGGCACAACGCAGAGCTTTGAACGTATTCTCAGCCTGTATCCTCGGTCCCATTGGCAGTGCGCTCTCATTCATATTTAATCGGCAAGACTGAAGTTTTCCGCCTTGTTGTGTACAGTATATACTTGACGTATTCGCCGGTTTCAGCACCTCGACACACATTTATATATTTATATCTCACACCGCTATATATATTGCTGTCGAGCTCTCTGGGAGCCCGCACGAGCATAGATTGTGAGTGCAATAAACAATAATAGTGTTAGTTTTACATAGGACAGCGTTATGCAGCGGAAAGGGGATTTGCTCTGTGTTTGTGTATTCGTTATTGATTTTTAGACCTAGGCGTATCTCTTAAACGTGCAGTTTGTCATTTTTAAAGCTCATCCTAGACCTATAATAATACTCATATCAGAGTTTGTGTGGTCGCAGATATCCATTCGCCTTAAGCATGTTGCGGGAAATTGGCTATCCATGGCTCAATAACTTATGACCTATTTTCCACCGGCGCGCACACACAGCAGGCATGTGCATAAAACGGACGTGAGAAGAATGTTTAGGGGTCCGTGCACCTTATTTTTCCCCCTGCAGACCTAAAAAAAAAAAAGTGTTCATGTACTGTACTGGCATCATGTCGCAATCCAAATACACAGGGTTGCCAGATTATTAAGTATAATACAGGTGTGCCTAATAAACTGACAACTCGCCTGCTGGGTTCGGTTATTTATTTTATTTTATTTATTTTTTAACAAAAGTAAAAACCATTAGATATTTTTGTCAGGCCCTAATTGGCTTTCAGTGTTGTGTAATGGTAGTTTAATGAGGTGTGCCATTACTAACGGGCTTGTTTTGTTTCGTTTTGTTCTGATGGCAATCTGCTACCCATGAACGAAGGCCGTATTGGATTCTGGTGAGATTTTTTACAGTAGCTAGAAAATCTCGAATGGAAAGTTTGAAGGAAACCATTAAGCCGATTCTTATTATTTGTACTCTTCAAATGATTTCTACGATGCTGTTAAATAAGCTAGCTAGGGTTACAATGAGGTATTGTGATTAATGTAGGGATTGATAGGGATTAATTATTAATTACGTCTAGCTCTCTGGCAGCACAGCAAGCTATTGTCAGCAGAGTAGCTAAACGTTAATAGCTAGCTAGCTTGGTAGTAATTCATTATTACACCAAAAGGCTATCATCCATCCATCCATCCATCCATCCATCTGCAACCGTTTACTCCTTTTCAAGGTCGCGGGGAACCTGGAGCCTATCCCAGGAGGCAAAATGCTATCATTGCAGTAGCTAAACATGACCTAGCAAGCTAGCTAGCGTAACACTGCAACCTGGATGTGGTCCTCGAGGACCCTTTGTGTTGGAATTAAACACGTAGGCGAATTGATTTAGCAGGACAGAATCCGATCCTCTTCTCTCTGTCCAGAAGTTCCGGACGGCGTCGGCGCTACGGTGAAATTCGGGACGGGACGCGAGGTTCAGATTCGGTGTTTCCGAACGCCGGTGGTGATTTTTTTTAATAGACGTCAAATAATCCGAACGTGAACTCCATCACGGACAGGCAGCTGATTGCAATTTAATAACCGTCTGGCTAAGGCTTTTAAAAGATTTTTTTTTTTTTTTTTACTGAACGGAGGTCATTCATCCTAGAGAAGGGAAAGAATGAGGGTGGAGGATGGAGACAGGAAAGAGAGAGAGAGAGAGAGAGAAAGAGAGAGGGAGAGAGAGCGAGAGCACAAATCCGGACAAATAGGGAGCTTGTTGTGGTGACACAAGGCGGCCTGGTTGAAATCAATAAGGCAGAAAACAATGGAGCAGAGGCTGAGGAACACGCTTGGGACAACTCAATCGCCTGAGCGATGTGTGCGAGGGGGTGGAGAAGGGGTTCGCTGTCCCCAGAGAAAGAGACTCACACCAGTGAATGTGCAATTTAATGTCAGGAGGTTAACTGAGATTTAAGAGTTCGAACAGCTACAGCTTCGGAATTATAGCATGTAGCTCATAGTAGCATACGGAAGCTAGCAAAGCAATACTAAGTTTGTAGTTAAAGATGGCTGCTGAAAGGCTCGATTGCGATCATGTGAACAAGAATACCATATATGGATGAGGACATGCCATGGGGTTAGGGTTAGGGTTAGAAATGTTCTGACCTCCAATTAGGAGAATGAAGAAAAAGGGAAAAAAAACCCCAAGAGATTCCTATTCAGGAACTCGGGATGGTGCGTTCTCCTAGCGTTAGCAGCACACAAAGCAGCATTTCTTTGGATGGAGATAAACGTGCATCGCTCATCACAGTTAGCTGTCTAGCTCGGTGCTAACAAGCTATCAAAATCTTTTTCGTGTAGGTTAGAAAAGCCACGGAATTCCGAGCTCCGCCATCCCGCGCCCGAGATAAGCGTTATTCCCGATGCGAAATGTTTTCCAAACCTGCACAACCGAGGACCACGTAGTCGGATATTCTCCGATTCCATATCAAAATCAAATGAATCCTCGGCGCTAAAAAAAACATCTGAGTGAGGCACTTTATTTATTCATTTCTAATTCATTGCAAAGAAATAAATCAATTTCAGATTTTGAGCGTACGTCGTCCAGAAAGCTTTTTTTCCAGTCCCAACCCCCTCCCCTGGGAGCACACTTTCGAAACACACTTCTCTACCCCCCCGCCTCACACGCACAGCAGGTGCAGGGAAGGGGGCTAACAAACTAATCTCTCATCTCGGCTCTCTGTAGCCCATTCCACCAGTGTGTCTGCGTCCGCGTGTTAAATTGGCCTTACTCTGCCCCTCCTGTAGCCTCCTTCCTCCTATCCGGAGCATTAGCTCTCACAAGGGCCCACACACTGCACCAGATACTCACACACACACACACACACACACACACACACACACAGACTGAGATCGCTGCTTCTAATTAGTATTAATCATCCTTGTAGTTCCTTTTTATCATACCACACACACACACACACACACACACACACACAGCTTTCTCAAATCTCCAGATACATAAACAGTAATAATTATCCTTATCATTCCACTCCGCTATTAAAGGAATAGACCATCGTTTTTCCTCGAAATGGCCTAATCTCGAGATCTGTGATTACCCCGTATAACAAATTCGTCACATCGCGACACTCCACGGAGAAAATCGCAGAAAACCTGCTCACTCGGAGTATGCTAATAATGGAAATCTAAGGGCAGTCAATAAACGGTTATTGGGATTTTTATTTATTTTTTTCCCGTGGAATATTTTTCTGAAGGACAAAGAACTGTTTGAACGGCTCAAAATATATACATATACATAAACACACACACACATATATATAGTTTTAAATCCTATAGCCCTGTAGGTTTGTATGAATGGAATAGAACATCTGCCCTTTAGACTTCCATTACGAGTGTGTTCCAAAACGACTTGGGGAGAGAGTTTAGGTTCGAACGATGCGGAAGTATTCCTTTAACAGGAAAAAAAAAAAAAAAAAAAAAACCACACCCAGAAACAGCGCTCCTAAATCTGATCCCACTCTTACCTCTGATTCAGACTTCTCTGAGTCTAATCTCCCTTTCACTCGAGTCTCCCGTCCCCCCACCACAACTCCCCACTCCCCTATCACTAATCCTCCGGAACATTGCACACTTTCTCACTGACAGCCTCTTCCCAACTGTTGCATGATAGCTGAACACACACACACACACACACACACACACACACACAGAGCTTTCCCACCCACTGCAGGACAGCTTAATGTGTATGTGTGTGTGTGTGTGTGCGTGTGTGTGTTTGTGTGTGTGTGTGTGTGTGTGTGTGTGTGTGTGGCTCTGTCGGGCATAGTTGGCCTGTAAGGCGTGTTCCTCATCCTGCTGGTGTGTATTTTAGGCGCGTTTTTTTTTTTTTTAAGCCATGTCCTGGCTTTCTGAAAAACGGTTGTGGAGCAATCCAGAGAGGAGTACACACACACACACACACACACCCACACACACACACACACACACACACACACACACACACACACACACACACACACACACACACACAGTCCTGTAGTGAGTCCTTCACAAAAGTGATTTTTACACTTTCTGTGTGTGTGTGTGTGTGTGTGTGTGTGTGTGTGTGTGTGTGTGTGTGTGTGTGTGTGTGTGTGTGTGTGAATACATATAACTCGTTTCAGAAAGATAAATGTTAATAATTCATATTCGGACGGGGGTAAAATGGACTTTCTGTGTAAATCTATATATACAGTATTCGCAGCGAAAACGCATTACTAAGCATAAGCCGTCAAGGCAATTCTTATCCAAAGAGACAGCTGCGGCTGATTAATTCTCAGTCGATAACCTCAGGAAACTAAACAGCCCTGAAGGAACGTCGGCTCAGGTCTAGTTTTAAGGAGAAAAAAATGTAAAAATGTAAAAAAAAGCAGAGGCCCCTCGTCGTCCGAACAGGCCTTGATTGAGACGCCGTAGTCTGACAGCTGCATAAAAGCAGCATATCGGCAGACTCAAATATTGACACAAAGGCGAAGAGGGGCGGGGGTGGGGGGGGGGGGTGCTATTCAGCTAAATTCAAAAAATCTGCCAACGTCCAATTCGCCCATTAGTATGGAAATCCACTCATTACAATATCCACAAGTGTTTTCCCTTGTACCACACATCATGTCAGAGTAAGGATTCGTTTGGTTTCGCAGTACACTAGCATGCTCAGATTTGGACCAATGTTCTCCAGTCATTACAAAAAAAATAGAGTCCGCGAGCTGTTTGTAAACGTATGACCTCGATTGTATATTAAAATATAAATGAAACACAGATACTCCTACTGTATTTCTTTACATGTGCCATAAGAGCTACCTTACCAGCAGCTAGCTTACTAGCCGGCCCGCTAATTTAGCTCGGTCTCTTCTGATTTATTTCTATGGCAGTAAATTTTGCCTGGTCATTTTTGTTTTTTTTCTCCCCAGCATCTTCATCTACAAATCTTATTTCTGAATCTATAAACCTGTCACAGATGGCTACTACTATTCACGGTGTACACCGGTGTTTCAGTGAGACGTTTGTTTACTACAGTACAATTTTCCAAACAGAGGCTTCGTTATGACTTCTAAAGCCTTTCTGTCAACTCACAGCACATGCGCGCTAGCGCACTAGCAGCTTGCTAGCCAACAAGCTGACGTTGCGTCAGCGCTGAACGAAATCGTCCGTATCGCGGTGTATCTTGACACGTCTCATTACGCGTTTCTGAGAATATGGCAATACAAATCAATCAGTCAAACTCGTGAGACTTGTGTCTACCTGTAATAAATGCTAGCTAGTTTATTAGCTGCCTAGCTTAAATCGACTTCCTGAACAAAACCTTTAACGCTCATTTTGGCTGATTATTCATAATGCGATGACACAAAATGATTCTAAGATCACTCTCGTCTATCATTTCTAGCTAGCAGTTACCTAGCTAGCCAGCATAGTCATTTGACTTTGGTTTAAAGTGCTATATTCAAGGGTTTTGTACAAGACTGAAAGGGTTAAAACAGGCAGGGGATTGTTTACATAGAAAAACCTGAGATCTTTTTTTTGGAATCGTGCAGATTTTCAGTCATGACATCAAGTGCTCTTTCACTCAAGTGGACATCTGGCTCGTTAGCATGGAGTTCGTTTTTTTTTTTTTTTTAGTTTTTTTTGAGGCGTGATAAAATAGATGAAAAAGGTTCACGTTTTGCCACCTTGTACTGTATAATGTAGTTCTATAGTGTAGTACTTTCCGGTCTAAAACAACGCGTCATGGTTGTTCGGTGAGGTTCCTGCTCCTGCCGAAAGTACCATTCTTGAATGCTGTTCAGATTGCTCTAGACATAGCAAGAGGTCAGAAAGTCAGACTCTCCAGGGGTCCTTCTAAGAATAATTTAGGACACAGGTTCAGTTTCACTCGGGTGAAGTATAAGACGAGGGCTGAGGTCAAAGGCCAGGTGAAGGGTAGAACCAGTTATATTATACATGTCTAAACATAGCAACTGACTTAAAGCTGTAGTGGCAACCATGAACATACCTGAGATATATCCAAGATTACAGTAGAACCGTGTGTGAATTCCTGTGTACAGTAAATATGGACTATTACGCTACACAAGATGGCGTTTCTCACGGCCAGTGCTTGCGTGGAGGTGATCTGGGTTTGCATTGTGTTGTGCTTTCACACCGGCCTCATATCAAGTCGTATATTAATTGCCTGTGGAGGAAGAATTGCCGGGCGTTCTTCCAGAAATCTTGAACTAGCCGAGACAAATTTGGCGATTAATACGTTTGAACAAGCTAGTCGTCTATGTTATTGAAGAAATTCTTGTGTAAAGCTAAATAAAAGAGGACTCTCTAATATGGAAAGTAATAAGGTGAGAGAAAGGTATGCTTCTGGCTAATCCTGGCTTAGCTTTTCCTGCCTTCATCAAGGCCACTGAAGAGAAACCGAGCAGATGGAGTCGCTGGCTCATATTCACACAGCTAAGGTGATTAAAAATACCTCTTATGAGCCCATAATCACCACTTCTCCATGGCCTTAGACGCTACAGTTCACCATTCTGCCATATTTCATCTGCATTTTTCCATGTTTCAGGTTTTTATTTTTTTTTGGGGGGGGGGATGTTTTTTTGGTCGCTAGCCCACAAGTAAATTGTGTCGCTAAACACAAGCTCATTATTTTGTTGGACGAGAATGAATAGTCTCATCGCTAAATGAACTGACAGCAAATCAATAGGTCTCAATTTCAGTGAGGCTTCTCTGTCCAAAAGCGGGTTGGCAGCTTGTTTGACAAGTCAGACGTTAGCGGGTATTATGTAGCCTTCGCGAGCTCGCGTAGCTCCATTTTTTTTCACCTAATACTTTTGACTTTGATCGCTACTTTCTCCTCATAACTACATTTCTCTGTAATCATATACTACGAAAATCTTAACGTGACTTTCCAGAGGTCAATCTTAAACTTGAATAGGAAAACAGTAGTTTTGTATCATTGCCTATCACACACATTGGAGATAATTCATTGTTGCCATATGGCAACATCATGCAGTAAAGGGTTAAATACTTTTGAGGGAACTCATTTTACTTATGTCTAAAGGTCAAAGTGTGAAAAATGGCACTACAGAACACAAGGGATAGAAAAATCCGTTACGGTCTGAACCTGTAACAGGGAAGTATTGTTGCGTCATTCAAAATAAGAGCCAATCATGATCCAGTATGCAAATGTGGCCCTAAGCAGTTTAATTGAAACTTTGTATTATACACATTGTTAAGAGGAAATGGGCTGAGGGTATGTGCAGAGATGGTTTTATTAAACCTCTGCTTCTTAGTAACCGTGATGTTGCCAGGTCCTCCGATCTGAGAATTTTTAATTGCCTTTCACCACAAATTAAAGGTTGGCTGTTTGGAATATTTGCTTTTCATTATAATGTTATATATTGATATTCAATGCTATTCATTTTCTGTCTTAAAATTGTCCAAAAAAAATATTTTTTATCCGTTTATTTTTACGTCATATTGTGAAACCTCTGCGAAACAACGTCCTCTTATCAGTGACATTACTGAACCTACAGTGAGGGAAAAAAGTATTGTTCCCCTGCTGATTTTGTACGTTTGCCCACTGACAAAGAAATGATCAGTCTATAATTTTAATGGTAGGTTTATTTGAACAGTGAGAGACAGAATAACAACAAAAAAATCCAGAAAAACGCATGTCAAAAATGTTATAAATTGATTTGCTTTTTAATGAGGGAAATAAGTATTTGACCCCCTCTGCAAAACATGACTTAGTACTTGGTAATGACTTAGTAATTACTTTTAATTTTCAATGCCCTGGCTGAGGGAAGGAGGTTCTCACCGAAGATTTGACGGTACATGGCCCCGTCCATCGTCCCTTTGATGTGGTGAAGTTGTCCTGTCCCCTTAGCAGAAAAACACCCCCAAAGCGTAATGTTTCCACCTCCATGTTTGACGGTGTTGATGGTGTTCTTGGGGTCATAGGCAGCATTCCTCCTCCTCCAAACACGGCGAGTTGAGTCGATGCCAAAGAGCTCCATTTTGGTCTCCTCTGACCACCAGAGGACAACTGGGTGAAAGTGTTGTGGTCAGATGAGACCGAAATGGAGCTCTTTGGCATCAACTCAACTCGCTATAAACTTTCTCTTGAAGTTATTGAGACAAAAAAAAAAAAAAGAAACACTTTCCTGTGGTGGAAAAACATACTGCTACAAAGCGCTGACACTGGAGACTCCATTCCGTCAATGATAGATAAATAAATAAATAAATAAATACTATCCTTGTCTTCGATTCTACTCGTGGTTACATCTAACAATGTCTCATGCGTGACTGGGTGACTAGTTCATACTCTTAGATTTCCTTTAAACACTTGGATTGCGTTCTTCCATAACGTTTGAGATGATGTCGAGTCGATTTAAGCCTCCGAACAGCCGCGTGAGGAGACGTGTGGAAAACATGAGAGAGTCTTATTGACTCCACCGTCAGTGGTGTAACGAGCGGCGAAATGACTGCAGATCAGCAGTATCCGGTGTGAAACGTTAACATCTGTGAGTTTCCTCCGACCTGACCTTAACACGTACACGTACTAATTTTCAGTGTTGGCGGTGATGTAAAATCAATGATGGAGATAAATCAGAATACACGCAAATCACACAGCTAATCAACGCATAACGCTCGCGTTCTCGACCCACAGCAGCTTCATAATTGGCGTACGTGTGTTTGTGTTTGTGGGGGAGGGAGGGTGGAGTGTTCTGTGCCAGAAGCTTTGTTTTTTTCCTCCCTCTGATATCCAGAACAGATGCCTTACACTAACAAACAAGCACCTCAAGCTTTAACCTCCCACAGAGAACCACACACACCCACCACACACACGCACACACACACACGCACAAGCATACCCTTTTGCAATCACACAAAGGTACGCTCACACTCTTAATCACACACAAGCCTTGAATCGCCCAATGCTAACACTTAAAATCTCCCAATTACGCAATCACACAATCACACAGTGATGCGCAATCACGGTAACAAAAAAGCCCCAAAAACCCACAACGAAGTAACGAAAGCGTACAAAAAGCTAACCTGTTAGACCCGACGTGCAAATCGGTTGCCAGCACGTTCCTCGTTCTGCTTTCCTCCTTCCCCTTAACCTTAAGCGAACTTGTCTTAAAAGCACGCTAAGAAGTGTGCTGCACAGAACACAGAAAAAAAAAAATGTGATGGTTGGTTTCTTTTCCCTTAGCCTCATCCTTTTGAAGGCTGCCTAGAGTAAAAAAAAAAAGAGGCGTCACAGAGGCACGGGGGAAAGAGATCGTGTTGTGCCAAACCACGTTTTTTTTTTTTAATGCACTCCAGCACGCTAATTAGCGAAAACATCAGACTTGTCGTACATCTGCGTGACTGCAAGCTTTTACAGCCGAGAACGTGACAAAGTAGTAACAAAGAAAACAGAAAATAACTTGTTTCGCCGATGTTTGATGTTACACGATGTCGAATGTAACTATAAACAGATCAAAAGTATGACGTTTTTAAATCACTGGTGTAAAAGGAATAAAACGCACTGTGGCATGCGTGTAAGGAAAATAATAACAATAATAATAATAATACTGGATTCCGCAGCCTGGAGATTGATTAGGACGGTACCGCTTGAAATGGTTCTGGACCGCAATTCTACATGGACGTTTTCGCTGTGGTTGCTGGGACTACGGTTGCGGCGATGGCCGTGGGACTGCGTTTAACACATATAGCTTTACACTCGGGTCTCCTTTAGTGAACAGTGGACTAGTTCAACAAAACAGACTTCATATAAACACCATAACGAACGTTCTTTTACTTTCACACTATCTATTGTGCCCCAGATGAGGACGGGTTCCCTTCCGAGTCCGGTTCCTCTCAAGGTTTCTTCCTCATATCATCTCAGGGAGTTTTTCCCTCATTGGGATAAACTCACACACTGAAAATCTCTATCCTGCGTTTATATGTTTCTGTAAAGCTCCTTTGAGACAATGTCCGTTGTTGACATGAGTCCGTCTTTTGATCCGGGCTCGTGCTTTTATTGCCGTCGTCTAGCACTTCATCGCAAGTGGAAGTTCTGGACACTCGAGCAAACACGTCAACAACCCTGATGTCAGTCGACTAATTTCTACTCGAGAGGAGTGCATCGGGTTCGGCTAGAGTTTAGCACTACACCACTGGGACTCGGTAAAAGGACACAAGCAGCCCTAAATCAGTCGAGCATGAATATTTCACACTCGAGTCTCTTTAGCGCGGGGATCATTATTTACAATCCGCTGTTATGGATAAATTATGAAGCTTGCTCAGCTTGTGCGCATTTTAATTAAGCGAGGCCCACTTTTCATCAGATGCCAAGCAGCAGGACTGGAGCTTGGATCTGCGCTGGCAGTCCTTGAGCTGTGCTCGGGGATGTTCCTGTTAAACACCGCGCTCTTAAATACCAGCGCCGATCTCACAAATTGCTGGAACACTTTGATGTGATACAATATGATTAGCTAGCTGCGGACGTGTTGGCTGGATGATGCACGGAATTCTGTTTCGTTACAGAAGTCCACTCCAAAATTCATTAAAACTTTTCCGCCACGTTGGTAGAAATGAGTCAAGAAATGTTGTTCAATTATTCATTAGACCCTTGTATGAAATTCGTATATATTTAGAGCTGAATCGGGGGGGGCTTGGGGGACAAGAGCGAACGATAGGACACTACACCTCACCTTATCTTATTGGATATAGTATATCCATCTTCAACCGCTTATTCCTTCTTCAGGGTCACGGGGAACCTGGAGCCTATCCCAGGAAGTATCGGGCACAAGGTGGGGTACACCCTGGACAGGGTGCCAGTCCATCGCAGGGCACAAACCGGACAATTTAGACACACCATGCATGTCTTTGGACTGGGGGAGGAAACCGGAGTACCTGGAGGAAACGCAAACTCCACACACACACGATTCCCCGATGGGAATCGAACCCCGGACCCTGGAGGTGTGAGGCGAACATGCTAACCACTAAGCCACTGGATATAGTATATATTATATAATAATAGAACATTGTTGTCGTTGTTTAATTGGACTAATTAAATAAAATAAATTATGTAGATTTAAAAGCGTATTTAAATGATCTGGCTTGCATAATTATTCACCCACCTCAACTCGGAGCTGAAATCCCTGCAGTGAAACATGGTGGTGATAGCATCATTGTCACTGACTTTTGGTGGACGGCCTCCCGCTTTCCACTTTTCCTTATACGCTGCTTCACGGGTTGTTCAAAGTTTGGGACTATTTTGCTGTAATCAAACCCTTATTGATCCTTTTCTAGAACTTTGTCCCAGTTTTGATAGCGTCTTGGTGTTCACGATTCTGTTTTATTTAGGTATGTCTTACAAACCCTAGGGCCTTCCAGAATTTATTCTGACGTGCACGCAGACCAACTCTGTGGCAGTTAGTGGCACCGGGAATAATTACGGGGGTTTCACAGCAACTTTTGTGATTTGTTGACTTTTTTTGTGACGTTTCTAAAGATTATGCAAATGACATTGAGTTTTATTTTTCACTTTAGCTTTTAAGAATTCTCAGATATGTTTTATCGTCGCTTCGGTATCATGTGTGAAAGTTCCGCGGGAACGAAAGCAGCTGAGGAAACATCTGCAAGCCTTATTGCCTTTTTAATTAAGAGCACCCAATCCTGCTTTCCTTTCCTCTTTTTTCCCCCCTCAGCCTCCTCGTTTAGGTTTTGTTTTTTTTTAATAAGTGATCAAGTGTTCTCCAGCAGTGTTCTGCCTGAGCCCATGAGCTCTTGCTCAAACATGCTCCTCACGGTTTCAGCGTTTGGAGGACAATGGTGGAGCTAGAGGATCCTGCGGAGGTCAAACCCCGGTGCTAGTCTCGTCCTCCTTCTATCTTAAGCTGATGCACAATCAGTGTAATCAGCTTAAGTTGTGGGACACTCCTTAGTCTAACACCCAGGTCCAACCCTGCCATTCCCTCTCCCCCCATCTCTCTCTCTCTCTCTCTCTCAGCAGTTACATTCAAATGCTTCATTAGACACCATTCGCTCTACCTTACTTAACCCCGGTGAGCCAAAACAACCTATTTACCATTTCTCTAATGGACCATTTTTAATTTCAAAATCAAATTCATGTCGATGTCATTTTAGTCCGATCATACGAATCCATCGCATCTCGCTGCCCTGTCTTTCTCGCCGGCCGCGTTTAAATAGCGTCTTTACTGAGTGAGTGAACTCCGGAGTGACCTCGCTCGCCACAGAACCACTCAGCCAACTCTTAATAAGTGCAAAACATTTCAAATGGCACTACAGAGTGTTTTATTCTCTCCACTGCTCTATACGCGTGTGCGTGCGCGCTTGAAAATACTATTTGACCTTCCTCTAAAGGAAACAAAAGTTTCTCAGATTTGAGAACCGGCGTGTTAAAATGAAACGTTCAAGAAGGTCGACTTCTTTTTTTTTGTTGTTTTTAAATGGCTCCAGCTTCTTTTATTGTTAACAAGTTTTTTTTGTTGTTGTTTTTGGGGTTTTTTTTATTTTTATTTGAAGGCGGATACGAAAACTATTCTCCGACTTGAAATGCTCTACAGCCTCTCCAATATGTTTGGATTGATTATGATTAGTGTAAGTGGGCCTGAATGAGAATAGATCAACTGAGCAACCTTGAGCAAGGTTGATACGATGACTCATTCGACAATCCGCCTTTATTTATTTTTTTTCATAGTAAAAATATCGCACACATGCGTCTTTCTCTTCTATCGATCTAATCTTAACATTGATCTGAATCCCCGCTATTTGACGTGGCTATCTGTCGGCCCTGACATAACACCGATATGATCCTGCTGTATTGCCCAAGATAAATTCAGGCTAAATTCTTTTTCATCTACTTTAAATGATAAAGTTTTAATCCCAGAAGTCTCCGGATTACATGTTATATCCGGCTCCACCTTTATGGTATGCTCACGTTTCTGTAACCTTCATGGAAGGAGTCTCCAGTGTCAGCGCTTTGTAACGTTTCCAAACGTCTTCAGGACCACAAAACGAAGCGTTCCAGACGGAACTTTTCTCAGAACATTACATAACGTTCATTTATCGCTGGTAATTATGATTATTATCCTAGAACAGCACACTCCAAGGTTTTATTGCTTCACGCTGAGTTCATCTAGTGTATATAGACTGTGTGAAACTTTAACCCTGGTAAAACAATGTGAACCTTGGAAGATCAGATGATGGGACGTCTTCTCCCTAGATTAAAATTCTAATCAGCACGAATTATTCAATAAATTGAGCCATTAGGTCGCCTGATTCTAGCTCCGCACCAGCAAATGAAATATTACGGCAAAAGTCCAGGGTCTTGACGCTTGCCTGATGTCTATGGGTTTCCCGTGTTATCATATGATCGGCTTTTCAGGTTAACCTGTTGCTTAATTTATTTATTTACCGATCGTGTTCATAATATTTACTAGAAGATTCCATATGAACGACCCACACTTTTCCCAAGCGGAAATCTTGCTAGCAAGACTTCACGAATAGCGCGGATCCTCAGACACGTTACTTTTCCCAACACATCTGAGGGAAGCGTTCTTTCCTGAGGTCTCGCCTCGTTTTCCGCCTTTCTAGTCTTCCACAGTTTTAACTTCTATGTGCTAGATAGCTAGTCAATCTTTCTCATAAACTAGGTTATGCTTGGAATCTGTTTGTTTTTTTTTTTGTTGTTGTTTTTTTTCCTCCAGTTGCCCGGCAACAGAGTTCTCACCACTTTAACCACTTAAACAGCGAGCATATCACTTCGCCATCGATTCTGACTGTGTCTCTCTGATTAACTCTAATGAAGAAACTTTGCACTTCCATCCAAGCTCCCTCTGTTTCTCCCTCTCCGCGAGTCTCCCGCTGTGCTACAGATGAGCTTACATATGCGCAAACATTTATATGCATTTAACCATCCCCTGGGATCAATTGATGGTGTTGTATGTCTATTTATTTGTTCAACCCTCCTCTATAGTCGCCGACTCTATTAACTACAGGCCATTTTGTCATTATTATGCTATTTTTCTCTTGACCTTTCAGCCATAAATGAGTGTTATTTCATTTTTTTGCAGGAAGGCAATGTTGGTTGTTGTTTTTTTTTAAATTCTTCTTACAATAAACTACAACTTCCAGGCAAAAAAAACCCAAAACAAATCCCAAAATATTTAAAAGATCATTTCAAATAGTAGAAAAGTTAGAGAGAGAGAGAGAGAGAGAGAGAGAGAGAGAGAGGAATAATAAATTATATGATGTGTTGGCGAGAATGTTAAAAGCGGATATGTGCTGGGATCGAGGCTTTCTTATAGTCACTGAGCAGCGGGCTTGTTTATTTCATTATTAAGTTAAATGTTATTGCTATTTTTCTAGTCTAGTCTCAGAGAGCCAGTACATAAAAACATGTATTTACAAAAAGAAATGAAATTGAAAGAGGGGGGAAAAAAACCCAACATAAAGATATACACAGAGGGAGAGCGTGTGTGTGTGTGTGTGTGTGTGTGTGTGTGAGGGGGAGAGTTAGAAAAGAAAAGAGATAGCACGATTGCAGAATGATAAGAAGTACCAGTGAGGTATCTCGCAGGCCTCAGGCACTTGACGTATGTGTCAGCTCCCGTGGCAGGAGGCTAGCGAGGATCTTGACAGGATCTGTCTTCAGGGGAACATCCACCTCCGCTCTGACGCTCCTGCTTGACCTTCATGCCCTGCTGCATGGCCCTGGCACCTGGACAAACCTGGCTCTCGCGCTTCCTGTCTGGGGGAACGACGGCTCGATGCTGGAGGCTGGAAGTGACAAGATGGGAAAACCTCAGATCCCTGCGGAGGTGCCAGAATGCAAAGGTGAAGTCCTGACCTTGAGTCGTCGGAGAACTTTACTGATTGACCCTCATGTTCTGGTTACTCCTTAGCAATGAATTCCCTATTGACCAAAGCTATCATTGTTGGGTTTTTTTTAATATTCAAGAGCCCTTTATTAACAATAAAAAGACGATAACCGCAATAATAATATTTTTAGGGCAAGCACGTATGCAAACAACCTTCAGATTCTTTAGTATTCTCTTCACGGCAAGTGTATACACTCGCCAGTAACCGGTTTATACATGCAACGATCCAATCGGCCAATCATGTCGCAGCAGCGCAATGCATCAAATCATCCATCTTCTACCGCTTACTCCTTTTCAGGGTCGCGGGGGAACCTGGAGTCTATCCCAGGGAGCATCGGGCACAAGGCGGAGTAACACCCTGGACAGGGTGCCAGTCCATCGCAGGGCACAATCACACACACACACACTCACACACCCATTCATACACTACGGACACTTTAGACACGCCAATCAGCCTACCGGGGGAGGAAACCGGAGTACCTGGAGGAAACCCCCGCAGCACGGGGAGAACATGCAAACTCCGCACACACAGGTCCACGGTGGGAATCGAACCCCCGACCCTGGAGGTCTGAGGCGAACGTGCTAAACGTTCAAACGTGTCTGTGCGCATCTGCTTGTTGATGAGAGAGGTCAAAGGATATCGGCCAGACTCGTTCACGCTGACAGAAAGGCTACGCTAGCTCAAATAACCACTCTTTACCATCGTGGTGAGCAAAAAAAAGCACCTCAGAACTCTTATCAGCCAAAAAAAAAAAAGAGGGAAAGGAATCCGAGGCTACACTGCGTATGCACACATACATTTATCCATTCGCCGGATGCTTATATTTATTCCGAGTGACTCATAAGTGAGGAAAAGAGAAAAAAAAACCCGACAATTCAATCGTACAAGTCGACCGCGATACAAGTGCTGCATAAGTGGTTTCCATCAATAGACCAGGTTCAATATGGTTGTTGTAGAAAGACCAAAGAGACATAATTAAACACAATCATATAAGTGCAAGTACTTAGGAGCGCATCAAACACTAGGCAGCAAGCAGGCCGTCAAATATAAATGCTCGAATCTACAAGACCTACAAATGCAGTGTGTGTGTGTGGAGTAAAACACAATGAGGTGTGCTGTTAAAGAAGACACGAACTGCTAAAATGTTGTCTTTTAAAGGCTGGCCATTAATTGTTAATATATACAAGTACACGGAGTGTGTAAAGAATAAAAAAGACTTGGTGGCATGCTGTTTTAGGAAAATAGTCATCACTTGGGAGCTGTTACATATGGGACTTGAGGTTTGACCTTGCTGATGAGAAAGGTCAGAGCGAACTGGATCGAGCTGACAGGACGGAAACGGTCACTCTTTACAAACGTGGTGAGCAGAAAAGCATCTCAGAATTGAAAACCTTGTGGGGGATGGGCTACAAGACAAGCATCATGTTCCAGTCCTGTGAACCAAGACCAGGAATCCGAGGATACACGAAGTGGGCAGGGGTACAGGTGTGTTGACGGTGTGCGTACATGTGTCTCATAGGCTAATAATCCTGGCCAATGATTAAAAGCCCGATTCCCTCAGTTCCTACAGAGCTCTGAGCCAAGCGTTAACAGCACACACACGGCAAGCGTTAACACGTGTATAATTACACAGAAGCCTTCAATAAGTTCATAATTATGCAAAGCGAGCCAAATCTATTGCTTTATGTTTGCTGTTTTGCAAATGGGGCTGAAGACGCCTTTATGTGCCACTCGCGGTTTTTTTTTTTTTTTGCTTTTCGCGACACCTGTTTAGTGTAATTAAAACAAACGCTGACATGCGGCAATCAGCATAATCACGGTTTCTTTCATACCTTCCCCGAAAGACGTCGTAACTTGGCGTAGACTATTTCCCAAATGTATGTTTGAGCTGAAAATAAAGCTCTTCGGGTCTCGGAGTGTCACTCTGAGTGGCAAAAGCTAGAAGCATTGAGAGAGGAGAGGAACTAACTCAAATCTACTATTATGCTCTTCTTCTTGTTTTAATTAGCACTCAGATTTCAGTATATAAGGCAATGCCTTGTTGATTACAGCCCGCCTTTTTTAGATTAGTACCCACCTTAGTGAGATGAGGTGAAATATATTATTCCCTAGAACAATCACGGCTTCCAGAAGTCGATCTGCACTCAGCCTCACAACCAGAATTCTCGAATCTGATTGGTCAGAAGGAATTGATGTTTATTTACGATTTTTTCGAAGGAGTCTCCAATGTGTGGACTTCGTAACAGTCAGAGGTTAAGCTATCTACGTGACTCCACATGGGTAGATGAGCTCACAGACACTCATGATTGGCTCGTGTCGCCGAGATTGACATGTCAGTGAGAGTATGCCATCCCTCTCAGCTAGCGGTCAGTTTTGCTCTCTTGGACCCCCAAGGCATGAATGGCTTCAAACTCAGGATCTCTCAACAATTGGGTTGAAAAACGCTTTCCTTTTTATCATCTTGTTATTCTCTTCTTGTATTTTATTTTAATGTGCTACACTGTGTAATATTATTAGGTATAAGTCTTTAGAAGGTATGGACATTATATTTGTTGAAGTGCGCAGACTATTTATTAGATTTGAAGTCAGCAGGGGACTTTTTTTCTTACTGGAATTTTTTTTTCTTTTTAGTAATTTTTTTTTAGTTTACTCTAGGTCCACTTTGTGGACAACCCTAGGGGTGATACACTGCTGTCTCCTTTGTTTTATGGAGACTTTGGGTGTGTGTCCCTCTTCAGCTCCAATTGGCTATTTATATTCCTATTTTTACTTTAGTTCTTGGGTTTTATAATTTTTATATAACCAGCGACAGCTATTGAGTAGCCATGATTAGCCGGGGAGGGGGGGGGATTTTTTTTTATTGTTTTTTTATTTTATTTTTTAATTTATTTATTATTATTATTATTATTATTATTATTATTATTATATTATTATTATTATTATTATTATTATTTCTCAATGAAATATTTGGGGAAGGGAGGGGAGAAAAGGTAAAGGAATCACATGCATGAACATGAATCACATGAAAATGTATCAGATGTAAATGAATCCCATGAAAATGAATCACATGTAAATGAATCACATGTAAATGAATCACAGGCATGAATATGAATCACATGAAAATGTATCAGATGTAAATGAATCACATGTAAATGAATCACATGTAAATGAATCACATGCATGAATATGAATCACATAAAAATGTATCAGATGTAAATGAATCCCATGAAAATGAATCACATGTAAATGAATCACATGTAAATGAATCACATGCATGAATATGAATCACATGAAAATGAATCACATGTAAATGAATCACATTTTCATGTGATTCATATTCATGCATGTGATTCATTTTCATGGGATTCATTTACATCATTTTCATGGGATTCATTTACATCATTTACACAAACTTTATTTTTTTATTTTCTAAAATTGATTAAAAAAAAAAAAATACCAAACGACCTTTGGTAATTCCATGCTAACTTGTAATGGAAGCAAAACCACACGCCATGGAAGGTCCCAAGAGTCGTCAGGGTCAAAAACCAGTTAAACGAATCTTCTTGCCCATTTGCATTTTTTTGCACTGGCCACTCGATTCCAATATAATCAAGTAGTCCGAGAAGAACCTGTCAAGATCGATCTACTATGAAACACGGGCACTTTGTCAAACGTAGAGACATCTTCGTTTAGTCTCCGGTGAGATCGAGAAGGAGAAATCATACGCGATACGTCCTGATGATCGACCGGTTGAGCTGTTAAATCCTGTGACGCTGTCGGTTTTGACTTGCTCGTTGTTGACAGGTGTCTGAAACCATCTCAAAGATGCTTTCGGTTTAATATCGTTCATGAATTTCGAAACAGTCGTAAATGAACACAGCATGGAATCACGCTCTAAACACGTCTTTCAACTTCAATGATTGCAATAGTTAAAGACGACGTCGTCTTCTGTTGGGACTCGGGCGAGTTTGTAGTTAATTCCGTCAAAGTGTCTTTCTTCCCAGAATGTCATTTAGGATTCAATCTGATATCCAGTGGATTTTTTATTTTTTTTTTACCGCTCCATTTGCATATATATAGAACTTGAAAGATAAATACCCGGCCTGTGTTAAGCGCCTAGATGTATTCTGAGACAAAGACGTGTCCAGTAAATCTACACTATGGCTTTTAATATTTGTATAGGGATGACTATTACACACCTAATCAGAATGTAATGACCGGGAATGTAGCCAACTGGCTTGAGAGTATTTGAATGGGGGGGAACAGTACTTCACTAAAAATGTATCATAGGTTGCATTCATGGCTGAGGTGGAAAACTTGCAGTGTTAATATTCAAATAAATGAAAACTGAGGAAGGGTGGAACGGTGGCTTAGTGGTTAGCGCTGTTGCCTCGCACCTCCAGAGTTTGACGTTTGAATCCGGTGAGTTTGAATGTTCTCCCCATGCTTCAGGGGGTTTCATCCGGGTACTCTGGTTTCTTCCCTAAAGACAAATCTGTAGACTGATTGTCATTTCCAAATTGTCCATAGTGTATGAATGTGTGTGGTTGGCCCCCCATCCAAGGTGGCTACCCTGAGTTCCATGGGATAGTCTCCAGGCTCCCCGACGACCCCGTGTCTGGAAAATGGATGGATGATTACATCACGCGTTGCTGCTTCTGAGTAAAAAATAGTTGCCGAACATGCATACATTTCTTTAACATTACACTGCAATAAATTATCAACGTGACTGATCATTGTAGCTGAGGTTGAGGAACTGTCCGTTTTAGGAACGGGTTAGGCCACACCCACTTTAGGTGTACAGATAAGGAGCTCTAAACAGATACAGTACAGAGAGTGGCATTGTGTTAGCGTACATTGCTGGTGGATTTGTCAATACTTTACCATTGGTTAGAAAGCCAAGAGGATGTAACGTACTTTGAAAACTCATTCACTGTTAAGTTACACTATTTAATGCCATGGAGAACCAAAATGTTCCTGTATGGAACCATTTAAAAAAAAATATCCAGTGATTCAATCAAAACAACAGTATCTACGAAGACCAATAAGTAATTGTTTAAGGTAAATTGGTAGTGTGGGAGTTATCAGTAAAGAAGTGATTATTACCAAGCTGTACAGGGACAGGGGACAGTCAGGGTGGAGTGCAAGGGAAGTGACAAGGAAAAGGTTAATGATTCTGTCCTACAGTAGAATAATGAGCGTGTTAATGACCTGAGGGAAGAAGTGAAGGGGGTCTGTCCCCCAGGCAATGTTAGACCTCTTTCCAGACGTCACCCATGGCTTCAAATAAACGAACCAACGCAGTGAATTATAGATCATTAAATCAATAATGTCCGCTGTAACATAGTGTCGCTTAGCATGGCAGTAAAATATGCAAACGCTGTTACTGGTAAGCGACGTTAGTACTTTGTCATTCCAAGCACTCGGTGTTTTCTTATCCGTGCTAACTAGAGTGAAGATGACGGATATCGGTGTCTTTCCGAATCCCCCGTGAGGATGAGCACCTGGACCGGCCTCGTGGAAACAAACCGTCCAAAGGACAAGGAGGGGAAAAAATGAACGAGGCGCAGGTTTCCCATGGCTCAACCCTCCAAACAAAGCTCTCAGTGGATCCGAATATCGGACGTGTTGAAATGCGCTCGGCTGGAACCGCATCTGAAATAACAATCAGGCCGCTCTGACAAACGTCAAAATCTCAACCTGCAAACACACAGATATCCGGCGCATCAGCGATGACACATCCTGTCTCAGCACAACCGAATTCTGGATCAGAAATACATGCTGGGTTCGCAGGGTTTGGGGAATAGTACAGGCTGGATTTACTTTTAAAATATCCCAGCTTTCCTTGCCTGCATCGGTTTGAATATAACACGTCTAGGCTGGACAAAATGACGGGTTTCATTCAACGTCGTATTTTGGCCTGACAGGACAAATAAGCCGAAGAAAACTAGAATAAACATTCCAAACTGGGACCTTTTAGTCTGGCAATCTTCCTGCACGGGATGGCAGGATAGGAACCCTGGGGTTGGAAGATGGAGGCAGAGAGCTGAACTGGAGGTAGTTAGCATACCAATTTCTACCTGCTGTGCCAAGTCCTGTTTGTGTCGTCTATTTCCACCCCACACCTGTTCTCCCTGATTTCGAGATCAAGCTTTTCTCTAAAAGCCCGGCAACATTCTGCGTAGACCTCAGAGGTGTGCTCGGGCCATTGAGCTCCAACTTACCGGACCTTTCCGGATGAACGGCCTCCTGAATATTCGGCTTTCCCTCTGCTCATCCTGAGCGTGTTATCAGCTCTCGGCCTCAAAGGCGGCGGCTTGAGTCCAACCTCTGTGCGCCAAGCCCGAATTATCTTTATTATTAATCAGATTTGGGTAGCAGTTTGTTATGCTATGCCCATATTGTTTCGGTTATGAGGGCTGGCGACGAAGGGGATGTTCTTCTATTAGAGGGGGAGGCAGCTAAGTGCTTTTGTATGAATGGAATAAATTTGGGCTCATCTGTTAATTCTCACACATCTGTCAGATCGTTCATACATGAGGAAAAAGACGCATGGGCACCAGCTGGATCCAATCAAAACACTGAGCAGTATGATTATCCCGTTCTGATCTCAATGTCAGATCCTGGATCCGTGCATATGGAGGTCTTGTGGGATAATTTGAGTTCGTTTTTTCTCTCTCTCTCTCTTAGAGCAGACAAATCCCATTGAAACAAATCATATTAGCGTGTGTGACACCTTATTGGCACACCGACAGCGTTGTCGTGATGAACTAGAGTGTATTTGTATATTTGTAATTCGATGTTGGCGAATGTGTAATTAATTTGCGTTTTTTTTAAGTCAGTTCTGCGTTGACTAAACCGGGTCCACGGTTGTTTTTGACAAAGCAAAACAGTATATGTTTTCCTTAACGCATATGCAGCTAGTCCAAAATACAGCGTGGTGTCTATGCAGATACATCGATTTAGCAGTCACTTCAGAGGGGCAATTTCATGTGCAAATGAGTACGACCAACGGGCAGGTATAAAATTTGCATATAAGCCCGTTCACCTCATTTGAAGACAAGATAAAACCAGTTCCGCGAAATGATGAGACGCGTCTCAGAACGTTGAACCAGAACAAACAACATAATGAGTCTTCTTCCAGCGATGACTAGCATAACCATGATGAAGTTGGTTTCATGTTCGAGACTCTCATGCCAGCAGTTCTTTCTATTTGACTTTAGGTACGCAACACATCCTCATGTCTACACACTTTTTTCTTTCAATTTTTTTTGTTTTGTTTTAAACAAACCTTTAATTGGCGTAATACTTGGAGTGGGGCGGTTTTACTCTTCTTACTCTTAGTCGCTTTCTTGAGATGTCACCACAGCTATCAAACCCACATTTAAATATCGATCCTTCCCCTACTTTTAACGTATAGACGTATATGAATAAACCCCTCGCAACACGCCAACCAACTACACATCTCCTCCATGAAACTCGTGCGTCTACAGGGAAACTCGAATTACAGTAGGTGGGACAACTTCCTGATAAGGTGTTTTGTCTACGATTGCGTCATCTATAACATGGTCATATGATCATGTTTGTTTGTTTTTTCCCAACATCTAAATGAACTGCTCGATTGTTTACGTCTAGAAAACTGGAATATGTGACTATTAACTGCTTTTGTACCTACAGCTAGCATTATAGCGGCTGTGTTTGTTAGCATTCAGGATCTTCTTGATTCCCTTCCAATGTGGAGAAGAAGTCTGGAATTGAAAGTTAGACCACCCATACCATCGCGTGTGAAGTGTGAATACGCACTAGGGGTTTACGTCTGGAAAGTTGCACAAGTCTGGTTATTAGTCGTATTCAGATTATGACAGGGTTTGACCTTTGAGTAGCAATTCAGGAAGTGGATATGCGCGCTAGATGACTAAATATGGTGAGTAGGCATCCAAGCAAATGGAAGAGGCTTGGAAATTCACAGGTTTCCAGACGGGATTCAAATTATCGGACGGTTCGGAAGCTTTGCCGGTTTTAATATTGCGAAGTAGTAAGCGTGGGAATATTTAATCGGACGTCTTTTGGCACTGGAGCACCTTTTAATCTGGCGTTCTTTCGAGACTGGTCGGTATGACCATGGTATTTGTTGGAATAAGTAGTGCAAACACGTCCATAGCATTTTCAGCTGAATGAAAAGGATCATTCTAGAAAAATCAGGAGCTACATTTGCAAATGTCAGACTCGCCTATCAAACTTCTTCAATAGCATAAAAGGTAAAACGCCGTCCCGTATCTGCCCGTCCCACGACTTTAACAAGCTGGCATTGTTTTATACGACGTGAACCGTATCGCCATTCGTCATCCCTGTGATTACCGCGTCGTGTCATGAAGTCAGCCGATTTATACGGTGTGAGGCGACGTGTGGTTTGACGTGCGAACTCATCGTGCGCTAGTCAACTTTCGTCTCGGCGTGATACGTGCGCGCGCCGATATAAAGTCTTACACGCAAGAGTTTGTTATTGCAATGCAACATGGGTAAAAACCCAGACGCACCTCACCCTTTGACAGCCTTCACCTCACTCCCTCAGGAGTGCTGACAAGGGAAGAAAAGAATGAATACATAAAGAGATTGCTATCAGGACCTGAAAGATGAGAAAAGATGGCGAATCAGAATGCACGAGCGGCAACACCGCAAGCCTTCGCCCGTATGATTTTCGTTCTTTTCTTTTCTTTTCTTTTCGTCCGCCGCACAGCGGGAACACCACCGAGGCCAGACATACCTGAAAATACACAGCTGTCAAGACGTGTGTTGGTGGTAAGTGGAAAGAAAACAGAAACTGATAGAAAAAACTGATTATAAGACATGAAAAATGAACTGGGAGAATGGAAAATAAAATACGCCTACTGTTATTAATAAACTGTTTGTATTTCCGTTTGATTCAATATTTTATTCGGCTGATTTCTTAAAGAATTCGGGTAGACGTTAATTCAGACCGAGACGAATCCTTTCAGCTGCATATATTTCAATATGAATATCCTGTTTGCACAACATTTGGGCCTAACATTTTTACATACCGGGTTATTATCACATTATAATCACAGTGCTCCTAAATCCTCAACACTGATTGGTCATAAGGTGTTGATTTGTTTTTTTTTTTTATAAGAGCAGCTCTGATATAACAGTAGTTCAGGCTTATGTATATTAACACACTTGTTTCAAGTCTACTCATAAATAGATTTAAAAACAAATGTGCCGTTTGATGATTTAACGCAAACCTGATCCATCCTGATGTCCTACCTCTGGATTTCTCATCAACTGGAGGGTACCGCCTGGAGATTGATTACCGCTTGAAGTACCATGGAAATAGTTTTGGACCTCAATTCTACATGGACGTTCTCGCTGTGGTTGATGGGACTACGGTTGCGGCGATGGCCTTGGGACTGCGTTTACCACATGCGGTTTTACACTCGGGTCTCCTTTCGTGAACAGTGGACTAGTTCAACAAAACAGACTTCATATAAACACCATAATGAACGTTCTTTTACGTTCACACTATCAAGAAGATGACGGGTTCCCTTCTGAGTCCGGTTCCTCTCAAGGTTTCTTCCTCATATCATCTCAGGGAGTTTTTCCCTCTCCACCGTCACGCTCAATAGGGATAAATTCACACACTTAAAATCTCTATCCTGTGTTTATATGTTTCTGTAAAGCTCCTTTGAGACAATATCCGCTGTTCAAAGCGCTAAAATAAACGAAATTGAATTGAATTGAATGAACTGCTCAAACTTTCATGTGGACTTTTGGAGGTTTATCTTGGGAAAGTCTTCAGGACAGAAGGCTTTTCCCGTCTTATTAACTACAAGAGAGACTGGTGACAGAACAACTCTTTATCGTCGCTATGACGTAAGCGCTAAGACGGACTAACCTGTTCTGCGTGTGCTCCATAAAATCAATCTAAACTGTAAACGGATCAAAAGTCCAACGTGTCATTCTTTGTCGTTCATTACATAAACAATAAAATGTTATTGTTGGATAAGAAATTATTATAAGGAATAAAACAAAGAATAGAATATTCAGGATGTACTGTTCGAGGAAAATAATCCGTTTTGGGGGATGGTAAGAGTAATTTATCATAACAGTATAAATCGGTATACTGCACTCTGGACCACTTCAATTCTCGGTGAAATGTTTCCCTTAAAAAAAAAAAAAATACAGAGTAAAGATCAACAGCATGTAGAAAGTGGCATGACGGTAGTAAGATTGTGTATTCCAGGACATGTCCATCATCAAATGTCACCCTGCACTTTCATCTCCGGTTCTGATAGAGTGCAGCGACAGGGGCTTTGAATATCTCCGGCAGCTGCGAGAAGCAAACACACACACATAAACAAATCTGTTTTGGCACCGTGCGTCTCCTAGCCACACACAATATTAAAGCAGGAATGCACAGCAGTGAAATGAGGTCTAATAGCCATCTCTAGGTGTCACTCAAACGTCTTCGATTTGACAGGAAATGCATTATCCACGGAGCCTTCGGAGACGGCCGGCGTCCCCTTCCGAGCTCGACGGAGACTTTCCGGCTGACGAGCGGCTGATGAGCTTGAACAACGACTTATTAAATTTTCCAGACGCCGCATATCTGTTAAAAATCAAGGGGACACGATTTCGATTCGATTCAATTCGCCGACGGATGAGACCTGTATCGGGGGCCGGAGTTCAGACTCCGAGTCGTTACCGGACTTCCGAGGGGCTCGAAAACGAGGGATAATTGCTAATCTCGCACGTCTCCGAGCGCTCTAATCCTCCTGTGATGAGCCATCGCTCGAAAATGAAAGCGCTCCTTTTCTTTATGGGTGCTTTTATGGCAGCCGTCCAGAGTGGCAGTTTCAGATTTCAGATCGGGTTTTTAAGAAGATGTAAAGCACAATTGTTTCTCGATTCAATTATCTGATATCATTGTGCCGGGTGTGTGGTTTTCGTGGGGTTTTTTTTTTTTGCAATTAAAGTTGTATTTCAGGATCAGCAATTGTCGGTCGTGACTAGAACGTTTTGTGCCTGATTAGCCTGATGAATTCCAAAAGTAGCACATGAAGCGCTGTTGACTTTTGCAGGAAAAACAATGAAATAACCAAAAAGCTTTAATAAACGTTCTTACCTTGGCTTGCTAAAGCGCATGTTAAAAAAAAAAAAAACTAGCTCAGCGATGTAAATACTGCAGGTTTGCCTGCATTGCTGAAGGCTAAGATATCCGCTTAATAATTTAGCTGTACTGTGTACACTTTGTCTTTTATGTTTCTTCCTCGTGAACTCTCTGATGATTAGGTAAGAGTGTAACACTGGGACTTTGGGTCCAGTTTGCTCCGAATCTTATAATATATATATATATATATATGCTTTTCTTTCTTTTTTTGTTCTTTCCGTCTTCACACAAACCTTCAGGGAGCAAGCTCACCTACTTTATCATCATCCACCCATATGAACAGAGCAAACATTCAGTTCTACGCTGAAACACCGGGCCTGAAATACACTCTGCTCTCCAGCTCGAGACTATCACGCTGGTTGAAATATACCAATGGACTTCTACTTATTATCGTTTGATCCGTCTCAGAGCAAGGGCCGGTGTATTTATTTGAGCGCGGCACGTACGACGCTCGCTATGGAGTCAAACGGGTGTCAGATGATGACAAACGTACATGACGACCGAAATTGAATTGGATCCTGTAGTACGGTAACAGCGGATTCACAGCCATTTGTGCGACGGGATCGAAGCATAATAACAATAATAAACGCATTCGAAACATTATTTTATCATCATCATTGACACGATGGAGTTTTCTGGAAGGAAGTTGTTTACTTTACAGGAAATTCTTAAAAAGGCGGACGGTGCAATTTGCATATTCATCCATCCATCCATCCATCCATCCATTCATCCATCCATCTATAATCCTAGACAGGGTCGTGGGGAGCCTGGAGCCTATCCCAGGGTACTCGGGGCACAAGGTGGGGGATGCCGATGGTGACAGTAACTCCGTTTTGTGTTGGACCACATCATTCCACTGTGTCGTTGATCATTTTACCATAACAGCACATCCCCCAAGTGATATGTTCCTTAATCCCAATCAGCTCTTGGACCAAAGGCAGCGAACAACAATGAAGAGAACCTGAAACACTGCAGAGAGGTAAAAACTCCACTGCAAAATGGAACCACGGTGCTAGTTGGCCATTCGAATGATGTATTTTGGACCAAATGTGTCTGTCCTTTCTCTGCTACCCATTATACCGTGACTATCAGGAGATTGTTGACGTTTCTGAATCTTGTTTCTGACGCTTTTAGTGACGTATCGATTGGCTGATGCTTTGGCCAACAAAACAGTCCCAAACCCATTATTAAGTCAGGGACACTTACCGTAAGTTAGTCCAGTTTCTAACCAAGTTTGGCCACATGTAGATGTCTTGAAGCATTGATTGAAACCAGACCAATGAGTCAGGACGGTTACACTGCAGTCTGATTGGGAGGACAAGCAGAAAACCAAGAATGGGAAAGATTTATATAAAGGGAGAAGAAGGCAAGAGGTCAGGCATTAGCAGTACGGCGAAGGGTGAAGCTTGAGAACGGCGCTATGGTCAGCACTTTCGCGTTCGATGAAGACTGGAGTGAAGGAAGAGATAAAAAGAGCAAGGGAACTCGGCTACACGTGCGCCAATCCCTTCAAATCTTACATAATCCCTCTTTCTTTCCCTCCGGGAGGAAAGTTGACTCAGGCTGAAGTCAGAAGTACAGGAGGCCATGTTAATGACAGCGACGTGCTGACACTTCAGAGTCGCTTTACCTGATCAGGTTTAGCTTAACGGCTAAGCTGATGCCTGGCCTTTGGTTGAACTTATTGAAGCCATGATACATGTAGAGCAGGGTTAGAAGAAGAAGAAAAAACAGCTAGCTGGAAGAACTGGACTGAAAGCAATGAAACGATGACATATAAGACAGAAATAATGAGAGCAAATATCAAATATTAGAAATGGTGGTAGCTACAGTATACAGTCCCCTCCGAAACTATTGGAACGGCAAGGCCAGTTCATTTTTGTTGTTGTTGTAGACCTTTGGGTTCGAGATCAAAAGATGAATATGAGAGGAACGTGTAGAATTCCACATTGTGAGCGCTGTGAAGAAAAACCCAAAACCAACAGTCAGTGACATCACCAACAACCTCCACAGGGCAGGGGTGAAGGTATCCCAGTCCACCGTTTGAAGAAGACTTCGCAGAGCAGGAATATAGAGACAGTAAGAATCAGGAGCCACAAAAGTTCTGGAACCGAGATTAAGCTCTAGCAAAGTAATGGAAGTGTGGAGAAAGAAAGGATCTGCTCATGATCCAAAACATCCAAGCTCATCTGTGAAACATGGTGGAGGAAGTGTCATGGCTGCTTCTGGAACATTCTCACTAGTCTTTATTGATGATGGAACTCCTGATGAATTCAGACGTTTACAGGACCATTTTATTCCCAAGTATTCAGGAGGAACTGAATACTGAATACTGCTTACTCAACAAAGGACTTCATCAGGGGGGAAAAGTGGAAGGTTTTTGACTGGACGAGTCAATCCCCAGACCTTAACCCAACTGAGCAGCATTTCACTTCCTGAAGAGGAGACTTGAAGAATTGGCCTTGCCATTCCAGTACTTTAGGATGGTACTGAATATGGCTTCTAAAGCAAACTAGCTAAAAACAAATGAAATAACACACTAATCAATGTGAAAATTGTTTTCATTTACATATTAAAAGCTAGGCTTTGTACTATCTGTTCTAGCTACATACAGTACATTTCCCAGAGGCATTACAACTTTTCTTACTTCCTGCCAAGCTTGGTTCTTATTTTTTTTTTTCATCGTAATGCCTCTATACACATTGAACAAATCTCAATTCACATGTTACTTTGTCCCACTCTCGACTCTAGGGTGTCTATTCCCTAGATTAGGGCCTTATAGGGGGAATAAAAACATGTCTTCTGTCCTGTTGCTCTGTTTCTTGCTCGCTTTGGAGAATCAGATGTGATGAATTATTAAACAAGGTCAGTACGGAATTCAAGGATGTGCGAATGCCACACCTTTAGACATTACACCAGAGTTCCCTTTTACACAGGCAGATTGGCGTATCGTTATATCGCCTAAAGGGCATACCGTCATGTGCGTTTTGACCTACTGAATGTCTGTAGGTCTGTAAGTCGATGACATGCTCGTCGACGTTCCCTGATCGGCGACTCGGGAGGCATCGCCGAAACGGAGAAGCGAAATAATAAGACGACCGAACACACCAATCAACCCTATACATCAAAATCCATAAAGATGAAAACAAGGCAATCTGTTGGATAAAAAGCCTACTTGTGCGCCAGAGTGTGAATGGCGGGGAGACTCGGACCGCGGGGAGCTAATTGCGTGTTGTTTGCTTTTATCGCCACAGATGCTTCAGTGAATGCCATTACTCTCTCCGTGAGTGTGTCTTTGTGTGTGCGTGTGTCCTCATACAAGCTCATTTGAGTCCTTATTGTATATCATTAGCGCTCTGATTGAACAATAATCGCTAAAGGTTACTAGATCACTTATTGGTTGGGTCTGTGAACAAATTAAAAATCAATAAGGTTCATATTTACCTCCCACTGGCAGCTGTTAGAACACGATTTATGCTTATTAAATCTGAACATAACGAATTTAGGCCATAAATGAGCGCGGTCGTGAATCGAGAGCTCGGTTCTCGAGTTCTTTACAGTTCCGTCCAAGCACCAGACCGAAAAAAAAACACCAAACAAATAGGCTAGCCATGGTTCGAAAAAGCAGCCCTGTTCCCATGCTCGAAATGTGAAACTATTAGCTTTGCAGTTGGTCTGTTTATCATTTATTAGGGGGTTCTCTCTCACGCTCGCTCACTCGCTCTCCAGGTTTAATGACTGCCGAGGCGAACCAGCCGATCTCAAATCGGAGCAGCTTCGGGATTTTGGAGGAACGTCGAAACCATACGACGTCCTCTTCGGTCTAAAAGGAGGCCCTGTGCGTGCTACTCTTTCATGCCGTATAAAACCGACTACTTATTCTCTGCCGGTTAAGCAACCTCGCTCGTCTTCGCGTCTTCTCTTTCTGTCTAGGTAGGTTTGAACTGAGCTCATGATTTCTGAAGGTGAAACAGTCGGTCATCGCTGTATAGATCAGAGAAGCGTAACGCACGCTGTCACGATCGAGTCGTGTGCTAAAGTAGGTAAGGAAATGGGAGGAATGGGCTACTTGAAGGCGGGGCTACGACATGTTTGCGTTTTGAAATCTCGCGTCTGCCGGAGGCATCGTTTTTTTATCTTCAGCAGTCCAGTGAGCAGCAAGGCCTTGAATACGATACGGGCGGATACAGGAAGCCAGTGCAGGGAGATGAAGATGGGTGTGACATGGGTTCTTTCGGGCCGGTTAAAGACGAAGGCGCGCTGCCGCGTTCTGACTCTCTTTTCTTCATCGGACGTCAGTCATGACGGCTTTTAATGGCGTTCTCGGAATGTTTTTCGAGCTTCCATGTCCGCTCGAATGCAAATCTCCTCTGCTTTAGCCAGTTTTGAACGGGAGCGGGAATGAAAATACTCTCGAGGGGTAAAAGCTGCCATTTTTGTCGCTTTCGCCTGCTTCTGAACCATCGGCGAGCTCTAGAGCTTCCTTCCTACGTCCGCTCTGCCCCTCGGCTCCACGCTTCCGATCGTGCTCGGCGTGTTTATTCTCGGGGGGGTTGAACCAGCCATCGCCGATCACGCCGAGCTTGCAAGAAATGACACATAAGTGGTTCGGACCTTTTACGCGAGAGGACTTTTTCTAATTAGTCTGGAGCTAACACGGATATAGAGAAGGGCCTGCTGTGCCACATGGTGCTGTTTGGCGGAAGTTTATGGACGCCTGGACGTTTTCAACTGTCGAGACTGAAACGTTCGGGTCCCTGTAGTCCAAAAAAACTCTGCTGGGAAATGAAGAAGACGTAGCACTCGTTTCCATCCACATATCGACAATAATGACTAATTCTAGTTATGGGTCCAAGGTTTCACACTCCTAGCTTCTTATTGTCCCAAGATAAGTGTGGCACTTTTATTACCTCTTGGCGTTTTGAAGAGAAAGTAATAGGCTTAATGAGAACCTCACGCCTGCTGAGTGGACACAAAAAGCGGTGGCTTGTTTCTGTGGGGTTTTTTTTTGGGGGGTCTAATAATTCATTGATTACAGGCACGAGGGTGTTTTTTCATTCAGCATTAATGAGAGCAAATGAGCCCGAGTCTGCAGTTTAGCATGGCCGCCTGCAAACCGTCGCTGGAGCTCATGGCTCCTGCTGCCCCCGTGTTGCTCTGCGCTTTGTAATGGCTCTTTGTGTAATTAAATCGAAGAGAAAGGAAGTGCCCGCTGCTTAGACGTGTAGTCAAGTTAAAAGCCCGGTTGTTGCTTAGGAAGAAAGATCTCTAAACTACACGCGCTTAAATATTTAGAACCGAAAACGACTCAGCGGAAATGTTCCCTTACAGAAACGTCGCCACGTGCAAGGTAGACACGTCACGTGTTATTTCCCACGTATTTGCCGATCCGTTCATTTTCATGTTTGAGACTACGATTTATTTCATTTATTCATTTTGTCACTCCAAATGTTGACTTCTGTTTACTGCTCTTTACAGTAGAAACATTTATTTGAAATCTTTTAAGGCATCTTTGCTCTACAGCATTTCTTTGCATGTGCCTAAAACTTTTTCAAATATATTTGAATTAGTTAAATTAATTGATTCATATATTATGTATATTAAATCGATTTATATTTCACACAGGATTTTTACCACGATGCAGTTATTTTCTCATGTAATTTTTTCATGATAATTTTACAAAAAATATATATATTTTTTTATTCATTTTTACATGATTTTTGGCATATTTATTTTTGCATGTGATATATTAAATGATTCCTTTTTGATAATATTGACGTTATTTAAAAAGAGATTTTTTTTTTCTTGATTCCTTTATTTTATGTGGGATTTTTTCACATTTCCCTTTTTTTCCCCCCACATAATTATTTGTGATTTTTTTTGGTATTCATTCTTTTTAATGATGTGATTTTTTTTTCCACATTTATTTTTTCTTATAGATGATTTATTTATTTTTTTTACACGTCATGCACTTTTTAAAACACGATTCAGTTCATATCTCGTGTCATTTTTATGTATTACGACTCCTTTACGTTCACACGGGATTCATTTTATTTATTTATTTTTTCTCATCTATTTATTTCATGTGCTTCCTTATGCTTTTCCATACTTATGATTTTTTTTTAAATATTTTTTCTTTTTTTACACGTGAATCATTTATTTTTACCTCTGATATTTTCCACGATTCATTCTGACTTATTTCTCAGTTGATTGCTATAGGAAATTATTTTCATAATCATCTGATTCATGCCTTTGTTTGTTTTTTAAACATACTATACGATTCATTTTTCTTTCATTTGATTCTTTATTTACATGACTCATTTCTTTTCACTTGTGAATTTAAAAATGATTCATTCATGTCTTTTCTTTTCTTCTTTTTTTTTTTTTTTTTTTACATACAATTCATTCATTCTTGCACGTTTCTGTCACGTTTCATTCTGTATTGCTCTGTCATTCTTTCCTAGAAAACTAATACTGATGGTACCGCCTTAAACAATGTCCTTCGTTCGATTGAAATTTGCTGTCTCTAAACTTGCACTTGAGCTTCATTTTTGAAACTTCTGGTCCTGACCCACATTTGGAAAGAGTCCAGGTTCTGTGATCACGCCTCCAATGGTGTGTCAGGTGCAAATGGGGCGCTAGCTGACATAGAACAATCCCTCGGTCACACTGAACCCTAGAAAACGTTCTCTTGGGCCACCGGTGCACTGCATTACTGAACTAAAAAAAGACCTCAAATTGCCTGGGAGTGCTTACCAAAAAACCCATGTCTCTCTCTGGCTGCTGCTCCTGGTGGCTATTAAATCTCTGCGTGGTTTTCTTTTTTTTTTCTTTTCCCCCTTTAAGGGCCCTCAAAGGCTCCACCCTGGCTCGAGAGACGGATCTGGACGAGTGAGGCCGGCTGTTCTCCCCTCTTATTACCCTCCCAGCTAGGGGCGCTTAGGAACGCAACACTGCTGCATTCATGCTCTGTTCGCACGTCTTTCTGCCTTTACAGCCCTGTTTTTTAAGCTTCTCGGTGCAAAAGAGAGAGACCGAAAGGAAAGCACGAGTCCTGGTGTGAAGTAACCTATAAAAAAGAACGCCACGTCGTTGCCTGCTGATGAGGAGATGCGGCCCGAGCTCCGGGTTTCAGAACCGCCAGCTAATAAACACGTGGCAAAACATGCCGATTGACAGCAGCACAAAACGGCAACGCTTGACTTCACAAGCATTTAAATCACAGAACAAGGAAAAAAATATATATATCTGAGACGGGCAAGTGGCAAGTGTTGTGGCGTCAAATATTACAGCCAATCACGTTCCAATATGCAAATGAAAACCAAATGTCACTGGGTTCTCGGTGGAAGGGGGCGGGGCGTGTAGTGCTGGGAGTGTTTCCCAGTTATATCGTTCTAAAACTAAAAAAATGGTTCCTTGAAGATTCTTTGGAGAGTGAGAGCAAGAGAGTAGTCTTACAAAAGAACGTTTGACCTTCTGGAAGGATTCGTTAAGAAACCACGATGAATGTTTGGGGTTTTTTTTTGCGTTTGTTACGGAAGAGAATGATTTTTGGTCGGATTCACCAAAAGAACACTTGAAGGACCATTTCTCTACTCAACCTCTTCTGGGGTTTTTATTTTTTTTTCCTTTTCTTTTCACAACGCCAAATAATTGATTACTTATCGTGGCAAAGTTATACTGTCCCCTCCGAAAGTATTGGAACGGCGAGGCCAATACTTTTGTTCTCGAAGACATTTGAGTTTGAGTTGCAAGAGATGAACGTGAGACGACGGACCCGAAGTTCAGCTTTCATTTCCTGGTCTGTTTACGCTGAGATGTGCTAAGCAACTTCGAACATGCCAGGTTTGGTGGCAGATTTTCCGGTGTTCAAAAATATTGGAACACACGACTGACTGTCTCCTCGTGGTTTAAACTGTGGATTTATACTGTGTAGACTGCATTTTTTGTTAAAAAGGATAAACCCACATGAAGACCAGAGAGCTATCTATGGGAGAAAAGCAAGCCAAATATAATAATAATAATAATAATAATAATAATAATAATAATAGAGGGTGCACGGTGGCTTAGTGGTTAGCACATTCGCCTCACACCTCCAGGGTCGTTGGTGTTAAAATGTTAAAAAAATACATTACATTTCAAACTTTTGCTATCTTGAAGGATCAAGGATCAAGCTTAGCATTACTAACTCTTCATTTTCTTCAATTTATGCTACAGAAAATGAGTGCATTCTAATTTGACTACAATAGAGGTAATCCCCAGTAGAACCGTATTAGCAAGCTAAGAACCCTTCCAGAGAACCCTTGAGGGAACCAAAGAGTACAGCGTGAGCCATGTACCGCATACTGGACCGTTCAAGAAATACAGTATAATTTGTCATTTATTCTAGTGTAAAGTACAATACATTTATTATATTGCAAAGTGTAACTCAGGAACAATTGTGTTCCATTAGAACACAATATTTTGGCCAGTGGGACCGCGACTGTTGCTTTGTGTTTTCTGAAAGAATGTCTACGGATGTAGAAGGACGTTGATAAGGACCTACCCAGAGAGCGCCACTCCTGTGAACTGTCATCTCCACATGACCACTAGAAGATAATCCCATTTCATTTCAAGGAAAAGAGCCTCATTACCAGATGTGCAGACTCCCTATGCCGTGCGTTCGGCATCCAAAACGCGTATTTTCATCCATTTATTCATTTATTTATTGTTGTCGCATGGTTTGTTTTCCCAAACCGGTCCACCGTAGCTAATTTGCCGTCCGCCATTGTGTACAAAGCGATCTGCGGCTCGATATTCAAAAGAGTATTAATAGGAACTCAGATAGCTCCTGTTTAATCCATCATCACAGCCGAGTCGAGCAGGAACGCGTCGCTGAAATAGAATTACGTTGTCACTTACTGCCATGTTAAAGAAGTAAAGCCCCGTTAATCATATAGGGTGGTAATTAGAATTCATTAAATTAAAAAAAAAATAAATAAATAAAAAAACAACCTTGTTCAATCCAGACACCTCAAAGCAATGTTTAAAATGCTGATAATGAGCCATGCGGAATAATGCCGCACATGGGTGTGTATCAAGGGTAATGAGGATTAGCAGTCATTTGCATACCAAACAACAAATAAATACATATGCATAAAATTAAAAAAATTAAAAATAAAACAAGAGAGGTAAATAAACCTTGGTGGGAGTCCTTGCCCGTCCGTTTGCGATGTACATGGTGTATTAATCAATATTTGTGGGCCATAATTACAGTCGGTTCTCTCGTTCTAGGTAATGGAGCTTCATAAGCGACCTGGAGACGAGTGCATGGTACGTTTCCGAGGCTAATGAGTTCCCTTTTGCGCGTTAATTTATCAACGATTCGCCAAGTCGGCCGTCTGATAGGATGGAAATTAACTTTAGACTTTTTTTTTTTGTTTGTTAATTGCGTTCGGTGTTTATCTTGAAGTCCCGAGCCTTACTTTAAAGGAACCTGAACCTCATTTGTCACACCGATCTAGTTAAAAGTACTTACACTGATCGTGGTGCCAGTTTGGATATAATTGAGAAAAAGTTCCGACTTTGTGTTTGCGCATCTTTTGAGTTTATGCGAACAAACAAACAAACAAACAAACAAATGCTTTTTCCAGTGAAGGACAGTTCTGTAGGCGGAGCCTAAGCACAACGCTTTACAGCCGTGCTGAGCAGAAAAGCATCTCAAGCAGGTGTTGCGCCGCAAGATATTACAGCCGATCGTGTTCCGATACGCAGACGCCGACCGTACCACGGCTCAGTGGAAAAGGGGGCGGGGCATGTAGAGTTAGGAATGTTGAGGAGTAGCATCCTTACAAAGGGTTCCTCAAGGGACTTCTTCAAGTGGTTCTACTTGGAGCGCATTTGGTTAGAGAGAGCTACAAGTGCATTCTAAGGAGCTAGTACGCTTAAACGAAGCATTTGGAGGATCTTTGAAGAGCGAGCGGCAGTTCTGTGGGCGGAAACGCCTCGTCGAAGAGAGCGGTCATTCGAATAAGCACTCTTTACAGCCGTGCCGAGCAGAAAAGCATCTCCGAATGAGCAACGTATTTGGTGCTACGTTGAGGGGGATGGGATTCATCAACACACTGGGCTCCGCTCCTGTCATCCAAGAACAGGAACGCGTGATCTGTCTGTATGTCTTTCCGCCCATATATCTGTCTGGACAAATGGACTGACGATGCATTTTTTTTTATATATATGTCTCTCCGTGTCCATGTCTTTCTACTTGCTTCTGTATGATTGTCCATCTCTATTTTTTTTTTTTTTGTTTGTTTGTCTGTGTTTTGATTGGCCTTCGTATCTCCTTTGGCTCTTTCTGGTTGTCCGAACGTGCGTCCGTCCATACAGGTCGTCATCCTGAAAGACATCACGTGTCTCTTTCAGTCTCTCTGCGCGTCTGCCTTTTGCATCTGTCTTTTGATCCATGTCGTCTATGTGTCTGTCCGTATGACTTCCTCTCTACTCCTTCACCGCTCTGTCTATCCACGCGTCAGTCTGCCTTTTAGTCAGCGTCAGTCGATTTTTTCCGTCTGTCTGTTGTATATACGGGAAATTTGTCTGACGGTCTGTCTGATAAACTGAAACAACTCACCTACTCCCTCTATAGCCAAAAACGGTTCTACAGCATAGCACTGATAAAGGTTTTCTTATGACGTGTAAACAGAACAGTGTCAAAACGTAAAAACAAACCCCGAGACCTGTTTATATATATATATATATATATATATATATATTTATATTTATATTTATATATATATATGGTGTAGAATGAAATCCCTGGAGCCCCTCAGAGAGATTTTATGAAGGGTTCAGATATTAAGCTAATTATTCGTACATGTACAGTAATATTTGAGCTCATTATGAGAGCTTTTATTATTATTAATAGTATTATTATTATTATTCTAGAAGGTTCCTCTCAGAGACAGAGCTCAGAAGTCCTACTTTCGAGCAAGTGAGGTTTGGGATTAAAACCTCAATTAAAAATGTTTTTTTTTGAAAAAGTGTACCGACTTGTTTGCAACTAGTTTTGTTTTGATGGCGTACTTTTGAAAAGGCTGACTCCGCTTTGTTTCATGGGAACACAAAAAGGCCTTTGAAAAAGAATGAAAGAAAGAAAGAAAGAAAGAAAAGAAAGAAAGAAAGAAAGAAAAAAGCCAAATAACACAGGAACTGACTGATATTAGAAAGTATGCACATTTCTGAGCACACATTATTAGCTGGGTGTGCTAATATTGACGACGCTGTGCGTTCAGGCTTTTCCCTTATTAAACTAATCATGAATAATAACCTGTGTGGTTGTTTTTCTTAACATGTTGAGAAACAGTGAGTGTTTTGGAGCGTTTTTATTGATTTTTTTTTTTTTTTTTTTGGTAAGCATGCGATCCTTTTCAAACGCTCCGATGTTGAGTCATGCTTAATCCTCTCTGCCCAGCCGTGGATGCACACAAAAGAGCTGAGTGAGCTTCGGGGGTTTCATCCGGGTACTCCGGTTTCCTCCCCCCAGTCCAAAGACATGCGTTGGAGGCTGATTGACATCTCTAAATTATCCGTAGTGTGCGAATGTGTGTGTGATTGTTCCCTGTGATGGGTTGGTAAACAATGTCCTCCACATTGGGATAGACTCCAGGCTCCCAGCGACCCTGTGTAAGTGAAGCGGTACAGAAAATGGATGGATGGATATATATATAGTTCTATAATATTAATAATAAATAGTATATATATATTTTTTTTTTTTCAAAATGCCTAAACAATTGAAACAATAATTATCTACTTATATAAACGAATGAATACATAAACACGTGTAATGGCCGTGACATATTTACAACAACGTGGACGTCTTTTGCACTTTCCCCGGTGTGCGATGTTGCAATTACTTATGCTATAGCGTCACTTGATTATAATACAACAATATACTGTATAATGTTAATAACAATAATGGATAATGTTTTAAACGTATATTCTAAACAACACATAATAATAATAATAATAATATAATAATAATAATAATAATAATAATAATAATAATAATAATAATAATAATAATAATAATAATAATAATAATAATATAATAATAATAATAATAATACTAATATTCGTAAACAATGTGTTTATGGATATTTGTGGGATTATAGAAGCCAGTTCTACACAATAACGCCTTCACTGTGTTTGTTTACATGTCAAAGCTATTTTTCCACCCAAACCCGCCCCTTTCCTGTAGTCACTCCGGTTGATTGGCAGCGCTCCTGGCCCCGCCCCGGCCCCGCCCCCTCCGCCTCTATTTGACTGAGACGCTCGTGTTGCGCTCACTCAGAGCCGGTGGCTGTGGCAGCATCGTCCATGGCAAGGCAACGGATATAACCGCGCGCTTTCTTTCTTTCTTTCTTCCTTCCTTCCTTCCTTCATTCCTTTTTTTTTTAAATTCCCCCTCTCCTTCTGTTTCTCGTCTCGAGCTGCGCACGGTCCGACCGGAAAGCCCCGCACCATGACCATGCTCGGCCGCCTGTGGACTGTATTCTGCCTCCGCGTGTGCTTTTACGCGAGCGCCGGATTAGCGCAGAGCTCCAGAGAGGGTAAGTGATGGGAGGATGGCACGAAAGAGGAAAAGAAAGAGGAAATAATAATTAAAAAAAAAAAAAAAAAAAAGTTTCCGCGGAGGGAAGTCACGAGCGGCGCGCGAGCATGGATACGGAGAGTTGTTATTGAATGCACGCGCTGCCTGGCACACACGCACGCACGCACTCACTCACTCACGCACGCACGCACGCACGCAGGCGCGCGCGGTGTCGGGTGGTGAAGCTCTGGATACAGTGTTGCGGTGTCGCACCGATGCGCTTTGATGGATTCTGGAGAACTTGCACTGTGTTGCAGTTACCGAGCAGCGCGATATGTCCGCGCGCACCGCGCACCGCTGCCCACTCTTTTCCTCTTTGGATAACGGAGAGATTCTTCTTCCTCTTCTTCTTCTTCTTCTTCTTCTTCTTATTTTAAATCAACGTGAAATCCGTTTTGAGACACCGTCATGTCGTGAATCCTGAATGTTTTTTTTTTTTAAACAAAAACAAATGTGTACTGAATCCTGAATCCGCCTTTCTTTAATTGTCGGAGCAGGCGCGAGCGCAAAAAACCCCCCAAAAAACCTGCCACAGTGTGTTCCTGTCGCACAACTGAACTGCTTTTGTTCGCGTTGGGTTCTTGGGTAGTCGTTGTACCTTGTGGATTGTGTGTGTGTGTGTGTGTGTGTGTGTGTGACGACGACGACGACGACATCTGGATAATAGACAGATGTTTATATATTTATCCAGAATGTACAGGATGACGACATTAATAACTTGGAAAGGTCCATCGGGTGCGCGTAAAAGCGTAAACAGCGCGCCTTAGGTTATATGTCAAGTGTGCGTGCGTGCGTGTGTGTGTGCGTGTGTGTGTGTGTGCGTGTGTGTGTGTGGTATTATAGTATGAGTATAATTGTATTTTTAAATCATTATTTTTGGGGGTGTTTTCATTTGTCGCGCCGCAGCGTATAAAAAATCTCTCCCTCTCTCCATACATATAAATATATATATATATATATATATATCACCAATGCGCCCAAACCCCAAATATACCTCCATTGAAACACCCCCCCACCAAAAAAAAACCCCAAAAAAACCAGCCCCTGATTCACCTCTGCTTTCTCAGACTCCCAGCTCTTCATCTCCAGTCCCACTCGATAAACGCGCACCGCATATGCATTTTAATTACCAGCGAGCCCTGTGTAGAAGAATTAGGTCGTCTAGGCTACAGCTCCTGAGTGTATGTATATCTCACACCACTATTGTTTATTTATTTATTTATTTATTTATTTATTTATTTTACCCAGTGGTGTGTCTTCTTCTTCTCCTTGTGTTCATGCCGTCTTCTTCAAAGCTCCATCAGCGATGATTAACCCCCATCTCTCTCCCCCCACGCCAATTTCGTTTCCCAGGAACACGCCAAAAGCAAAAAAAAAAGTCCGCGTTTTGGCTCGTCAAATTGACTTTTGTAATCCTGGCATGTTAATATCAGCTCCTCGTTTGGGGCGCGAAGCACAACAGCGTGTTTACACACGCTCAGCTAGCATCCACACACTCGCACACGGGTCATGATTCGTTATTTCAGTAGATGTTCTCTGTCACTGGGGCTTGTCGGGGAGGCCCTGTCTCTCTCTCTCTCTCTCTCTCTCTCTTTGAAATGGCTGAAGTTGTGATACGGAAACATTAATTCCTGTCTGTCTCTGTGTCCGTGTCCGTGTCTTTCTCCCGGGCAGTGATCCTGCTGGACTCGAAGGCACAGCAGACTGAGATGGAGTGGGTAGCGTCTCCGTCGAACGGGGTGAGTCTCCAGCCGTGGCGTGGGATTTTCCCCTTATCTGATCTTTTCCGATGCTCGTCTGATCTCTCCGCGTGTTTATGGTATCGGCGACCGGATGAGACGGAGAGAACGCGGACGATACACACGTCAGATGTCGCCAGTTCATTAAAAACAACCCCACCAACGACGATTTATTTTCCAAATGGCCCGTGCGTTAGCAGATTTCGACGGCGTACTCTAGACTGTTCTTGAATAGAATTACTGCTTCAATATTTATTATTCGTCTCTTCTTGAATACTCCTGTGTAAGGCCTAATTATTTCTCTTTGGTTTATTTCAGACGTCGTCCAGGTCTGTATTTCTTTTGCCCAGAACTCATTTTTTACGTCGTGGCTCATGGGATTTTTAAAAAATAAATAAACTATAATCTTCTAGCCGAGCTTGTTTTTCCAGACGTCATTATTTGTTATTATTTATTTCAACCAAACTCTTATATATAATTTAGATTTGAGATTTTTGGGCCTGTACACTTTTACTAGATTTAGAAAAAAAAAAAAAAAGTTATTGGACCACTGTTTCAGTTTCTTTCATTATTATTATTATTATTATTATTATTATTATTATTATTATTAACTTTTACTTTTGATTTCTTCATGTCTCAGCCACTCTTGCTTGACCCAGTGTGTGTGTGTGTGTGTGTGTGTGTGTATATATACACACACACACACACACACACACACATTTTTAAAAATCTGTTTATTCTCTCTTTCCTGTTTTATTCCAGATCTCGATTTGTCTCTCGCAGTTAAAACTAATAAGACTCTAAATCTTTTCGAACAACATATATCTCCGACTGATTTGGGGCATTGAAATAGTGTCTGGGATCGGGAAAGCGTTCTTTTAAAGCACGACGATGCAGATAAGAAGTACGTACGGCGACCGAACTGTTTATTCGCTTTTTTGCCTTTTCCAGTGGGAAGAGATCAGCGGGCTGGACGAGAACCTCACCCCCATTCGCACGTACCAGGTGTGCCAGGTGATGGAACCGAATCAAAACAACTGGCTTCGGACTAACTGGATCGAAAAGGGCGACGCTCAGAGGATTTTCGTGGAGCTGAAATTCACGCTGCGGGACTGCAACAGCCTTCCCGGTATGGTCGGGACGTGCAAGGAAACGTTCAACTTGTACTACCAGGAGACGGATGCCGAGATGGGCAGGAATATCCGCGAGAGCCAGTATATGAAAATAGACACCATCGCGGCGGACGAGAGCTTCACGCAGGGCGATCTGGGCGAGAGGAAAATGAAGCTGAACACGGAGGTGCGGATCATCGGGCCACTCTCGCGCAGGGGTTTCTACTTGGCCTTCCAGGACGTCGGAGCGTGCATCGCTCTCGTCTCGGTCAAAGTTTACTACAAGAAGTGCTGGTCGATCATCGAGAACCTGGCCACGTTCCCGGACACCGTGACGGGATTCGAGTTTTCCTCGCTCGTCGAGGTCGAGGGAACGTGCGTCAGCGACGCCGAGGAGGAGGCCGACAACTCTCCCAAGATGCACTGCAGCGCCGAGGGCGAGTGGCTCGTGCCGATCGGGAAATGTATCTGCAAGGCCGGGTTTCATCAGAAAGGCGACTCGTGCGAACGTAAGTACGCGAGCTGCGCTTGTTCCTGTGAAATTCCGTTTCAGTACCTCATCGATTAACCTCACGCCCGATCGGACTATAGTGTGATATTAAAAAGGTATTATTATGTACATCAGGCCATTATGTAGAATTAAGCATTCATGGGTCCATTCGGTGAAGGAAATTGCTCTTGTAATTATTTGACGAGTCTCAGTCCAGTAATACGGCACTTCTCTCTGGGAAAAAAAAAACAAAAAACGGCTCTACAAACGGCTCTGCTTATCCGTGCAAGACGAAAGAACCGGAGAGAGAGAGAGAGAGAGAGAGAGAGAGAGGCCCAGGAGTGAAAGAGAGAAATAAAGAAGCGTGATATTTGACGGGAATAATAACGAGGGATTAAATCTGGAGGCGTATATCCGTGGCATAATAATAAGGGATCTAGTTAATTGTTTGATTAGCAAGCTCTTAAATTATAGTGCTGGTCGTGTTGGTATTGGGATTAAACGATGACTTGCACTTGAGTCTGGCTCGCTGCTCTTCAACAACGCTCTCTCTTTCTGTCTCCTGCTATCTGGCGCAAGGCCAAGTCAATCACTCACAAAATCCCCGACGCTGGAGGAAGTCCAGCCGGTCATTCCGTGTGTCTCTGAATCGTCCCTGACTGAGACGAGAAAACAAACAACGGGCATTCCACGTCGTTAGGCTCCTTTACAGGAAAGGCTATTAGGGTTGATAGCATTGCCTCACAAGTAACGGGGGAGTTGGGGGGGTCGTCTCTTGGCGTCAGTCGTTCCCTTCCGCCTGACTCGGAATACAAGAAGTGGCGAGGGCTGAAAGTCGATCGCTTTAGTTTTACTCCGTTTAAGTGGCCTTGCTTTGCTCGATGTAGCCTTTCACGTGCGAATCATCGAGAGCGTGGCGAGGGGCAACGCTTCTTCCATCGGAAATATCGCGAGGGCGACGGAGACGGCTTTTACGCCACGTCGAGGCCTGCGTCGTTAAGTTAGCGTGCGAAGAGTGCTCCTCAATGCAATTACGTGATCAAAAAGCAGAAGCGCGCCCCCAATCACGGTGCCCCATCGAGAGGTTATTTTAGAGCCGGAGACGCGAGGGTGCTCCTTTACCGTTCGAACGATCTGGAACGTATCCAGGGTAATAGCGCGGAGTCTTTGTAACTTCTTTGCGCAAACACCGAAAGCCAGCGCGAGAAGAACGCCCGAGTTCACGATGGCGTCGATGTCAACTAAGAGCAGAGCGTCACCGTTTGACCCCCTCCGGTCGGAAGTTTTGGCCAGAAACACAAGAGAAAGAAAGAAAGAAAAAAAGCTTCACAAACTCCTGACATTTTTAAAAGCACCACCGCTCCGAAAAAAGAAACCAATTGCCCTCCACAACATGCCCTCCACGTCGTCGCGTTATGAGTTTCACTGGGCTGCCGACTCGAGCGTCGGCGATATTACAGGCGCAGTTAATCTAAATAAAATGAGCGCAGGAGTGCTGCGTCAGCGTTCTCGGTCCCTGCCATTTCTCCTGGTATTAAATTGCCCTGCTCAGTGTTTCCCCAGAGTTCTGAAAAGGCTGAGAAGTACCGGCGTATTCTTCTCCTCCTCTTCAGTCTGCAGTGTCTTGTGAGAGACAGAGCTCTGTTTAATATGGAGGTCCCGTCTCTATCTCTAGTTCTCTTTGTCTTCCGTTTCTGACTCTGTCCATCCCGAGAGGACTCTCTGGCCCCGAGGCTTTCTAGAGCCTGCATCTTTTTCTTTTTCTTTTTCTTTTTTTCTCTTTAACACCCGTTACATTTTAATATCCGCACTGCATTTTATGCCGTTGCGTCTGGGCTGGGGTTTTGTTTTTTTGGTTTGTTTCTGAGGGAGCATCGCTGTAACTCAGGCGTCCTGTCCTCCGTGTCATTCGAGACGGGTTCCTCGGTGTGCTCCACAGGCCTCCTCCGAAACGTGTGCGGTGATCTTGTCATTCATCACCTGTGCTGGAGTGCGTTGGAACTGTGCCGTCTTTCATTTCTCTCTAGATATTTATTTATTTATTTTTTAACAGGAATAACAAGATTTAACCCGTACCTCCTGCTGCTAGGGATCTTCAGCGCTGGCGGCGTTGAAACGAAGCGATGTGAAATGTTCAGGGTTTATTTTGCATAGAGCCAGGCGAAAATAGCGGTCATTCATTTGCAGTGCGCTGTTTCACCAGTGTCCATGCTGAGAAAATGGAGACACAGTGTGTTCCTTAACCCGACTGAAAAGGCCCTTATAGAGAGACATTGCGGTCTTTGTTTTCTCTCTCTTTTTTTTTTGTTTGTTTCTTGAGCAATCCTTGGAATGCGCGTTGCTCAATTTTAGCACGGCGGAGCCGTACGGCATAGCTCGGGGAAACGACTGCCAGTTGACCCATCGTGCGTGCGAAAGCAAAGCTCTACTGTTTGCCTTTTCTCCCTATGCAACATTTGCTCGAATGCTAATGGGGAAGTTTGGACCGCGTATCCGTCATCCGCGAGAAGATCACCCGTCTCGGCTGATGTGTCAGGGAGGTGGACAGAAGTTAGTCAGAACATGATGGACGGCTTCTTCGACCCCCAAAGGAGGTGGATGGTTTGGCGGGGGGTGGACGGGTGTTGGGGGGGCTGCTTTCCGTGGAGCTATAATAACACACATTAACATGAGAGGTGAAGGGAAGCTAGGCTAGGCTAACACTCAGGCAAGGCCTTGCATTTTAAATGCTGCCCAGCAGGATTTGGTGAATGAGGATGAGGGATGAGGGTGGAAGTACGAGGGGGGGTGATTGTTTCTGAGCTGTGACATTTAGCTGATTGATCAGGTGTTAACACGACGGCTGGAAACAGCCATCCACTGGCAAAGCCTAAGTGATCTCAATTATTCAAATAGAGGGAAGTTCCTCAGGAGGGACGCCGCAGGCTTCGGGGCTGTCAGGGACGGACTCGACGCCTGACGGATGACTAAAAAAAAAAGCTGCATTCTTGCAGAGCTTGGGGTGGACGTTTTTTTTTTGGTGTGTTTTTTTTTTCCCGCTCTCCTCGACTAGCAGGTTTTTACAATGCGATATGATGTGAATCCGGCGGTCCAAAGTCGATATTTTTATTTATTTATATTTTTTTTATTCTGCTTCTCAGTGGGGTTGGATTTCGATCTCAGTAGTACTAAGTACTAAATTACCGCAGAGTTTAGCATCCACGTCTTGTCAGATTCATATCATATCACGTAAACGAAAGCTACAACTTAGTCAAACTGCCTAAGGAGAGAAAACCCTCCTTGTTTGCTTGCTAGCAAAGTGTTTAGCATGGAGCTTGGCGTGTCAGGGGAAGTCTAGTCGTCTGACCGATGATACAAATAAATAAATAAATAAATGTATTCAGCTCGATCGATTTGCTCTCCTCGGGCAATTGACCTAGCTTTGACTAGCAGGTTTTCGCTCCGCGATATGATACGGCTCCGTAGCGGCGTGGCTTAAACAAGTCAGACCCGGTGCGAGTTATCGATCTGCTTCTCAGCGGTGTGGATTTTCAATCTATGAACACGGAACAATCAGATTTTTTTATTTATTAATTATTTTTTTTTATTTTTTTTTTGCGACTCAGACACGACAAGCTTCAATGAACCCTTACTCAGCACTTAGACAGCCGAAGCTTCGGAGAGGTGAATCTGGCCTGGCGAATTCTTCATTATTGCTTAAATACACCAAAACATCATAAAAAAAAGAACACGATCAAATGAGTGTATTTAGAGAGAGAGAGAGAGAGAGCGAGAGCGACAGAGAGAGAGAGAGCGAGAGAGTGTGAGCTTCCTGTGCCCTCTGTGGGTTTTTGTCTTTGGGAGTGTAAACGGAGAAAAGTGCAAGGTTATGTAATAAGTTATCGATTTTGCTCTTAGCGAGAGATTGAGGTGCCGGGCCTGCGCTCCCTGAGGAGGGAAACTCTTGACAACAGGGCCCTCACTGCCGCTCAGCCAGAGCTCAAGTCCCTCAAGCTGCTCACATATCACTTTCACCTCAGGGTTAAAGCTGCTCTTAACACACACACACACACACACACACACACACACACACACACATAGGCAGATATACACACACATATACTGTATACATGTGCGCACACCTAAACACGTATAGCATGAATGCTGAAATGGAGATCTGTGCCGTCGTCTCCTGCGGACAGACAGTCAATGGAGGGGAGGGGGGGGTGTTGTGTGTGGGGGGGGGGGGGGTTTTTGGGGGGTGGGGGGGGGGGGGGCAAGAAAAAAGGGGGGGGGGGGTGGGGGGGGGGGGGGGGTGGTGTGGGGGGGGGGGGGGGGGAGGGGGAGCCGTGTTTATGTGGAGAATGTTTAGACAGGTAAGAGACGGCTGTGTGAAAGCCAGTGGGTGTTGTCGTCAAGCTTCAGGATCGAGGTATCCGAGGAGGGGAGGGTGGGGGGGAGCTTGGGGTAGAAGAAGGTAGGGGGTCTTTGTTTTGAAGCAGAAGGGGTCACGGGGGGTCACTCCTTAGGCGAGTCAAAGGTCACCCGGCCACCTCGTTTATCTTCCAGCCTGGCAGCGAGCTGTCATTGCATTGTCCGAAACACATCGCGCGCAAACGTGCTAAAGTGAAGTTAATCTACGCTGACCTCGAAAGACCAAGCAGTGGTGAAAAACATCACGCTATTATCTGAGAAATGCCAAAGATGTGCCTGGTTTTTGTTTTTTGTTTTTTTTCTCCCCTCACGAGCCATTTGAGTTCTCATCATAGTGTTCATCTCTCCTGGTTTTATTTTTTATTCTGTAGGGTTTTCAGAATAGGCTGACAGTAGCCTCGGCTGATAATAATAATAATAATAATAATAATAATAAATAAGTAAACAAGTAAAAAATTTTTTGGATGAATTGGATAAATTTGCCAGCATTTAACATATAAGGCGCTCTGACTACAGTACTAAACGCTGTTAAACAATGCTAAAGTGCTGCACCCAAATTGCCCAGTTAAGTACTTTATCAAGATTATTATTTTTTGAAGAGCTAATGCTAGCTAGCAAAGTGTTCACAGTGCCAACAGTTTTTGACTAAGTAAGTAAGTAGTTGTGGTGGAGCCAGCTTGCAAACCCAAATGCAGCTGCTAACAAATGCTAACAAGATAAAGTTCTTTTTAAATAACAAACCAAACGAGTCAGAAAGGAAATCTCAGACATCCTATAGATCAAACATTTAGTCAAGCTAGCAAAACATTTAGCACCCAGCTAACAGCTTGTATCCTGCCGGTAGCTGGGTGTACTGTATGTAGTATACTGAAATAGTTCTAAAAAAAAGTACCCATGGTTTACGTTAAACGGTATAACTGTATTCGTATCATTTAATTAGTAGTAAATAATGGCACCTGTGTGACATAGTGCTTAGGATTCAGTGCTATGTAGCTAGCATTTATCAGCTGCCTTTAGCTGTGCACGTAGTGTAATGAAACAGTTCCTGGTGTGTTTTAAATTCTAATCACTAAGGAGTACATTAAAATAATGGCATCCTTTAGCATTCAGGTCTCATTTTGGACGTAAAGTAAATATATATATATTTTTTTATTGAGACACATATAATATAGCATGAGGTTCTCCTTTGACTAGCTGGCTCAAACAAATATCCGAAGCATTAGGTGCTGGAAGTACACAAATCACATTTTCACAAAATATGCCCAACATTTGGATGGAAATCCGCCGGCAGTCACACGGCGCCAATGATAAATGCGCTCTAAATCACTTCCCGCCTTCGACAGAATTATGTAACGCCTCGCACTGATAAAGTACATCTTAATGTCAGCGAAACCTTGCATGAATGAAGAAGAGCATTAGGTTATGTCGTCCCGTGCCGCGATGATTAATGACCCTAAACAACGCTTGTTTTATGACTCCAGTGCATTAGTGTTTATGCGATCGATATTTACTTTCGAAATGCCTTTTAGTGAACTCACGGTGTTGCGATTTATTCCCTTTCGTTTGCATCGAGGTTGTTTACTCGCCGCTTAAACGCCGCACCACGTCCAAGCGCATATTTAAGCGTTTATAAAAACTTTTCATAAAACTGGAAATGTTTCCTTTTCTTCTCTATTTCTTTCTCCCCCCCGGAAATAGGCCGCGTGCGTTCTGTGATGAAAAGCCGAGCTTTTGAAGCCGTCATCCCGGAAGCCGGATTAGCGAGACATCATAGGGAAAAACGGCGCGTTCGTGTGTAATCAGGCTATTCAGTTATCTTTATTTACACATCAGTGCCGCTTCTGTCGGGGCGGGTGCTTTGGGGGGTGTTGGGGAGAAGAAAAAAAAGAAAGACTTTCTTTTTTTTGTTGTTCACTAAGAAACCTCAGTCATTACGGAATATTTCTCATTATGAGAGAGACTCAACGGGTTTGTCGTTAAAAGAGCCTGTCGTGTGTCGTGGTTTTTAGCTCCCCCGAAAAATTGCGTTTCGAAGCGTTACGTTTGAACGTCGCCGTGTGTAAATGAGGAACAGATCGAATGCCGTGAACCAGCAGGGGGGGGGTTACATTAGAAAAGTCAGTTGAGATCGCATTGCTACAGGTTGCAGATATTCTTGCAGATGCTTTTCTGCTCACCACGGCTGCCAAGAGCGATCGAACCGATGAACCAGCGTCGCTCGCTCGGTGATTCTCGCCCCATTCTGTCTAAACTCTAGAGACCTTCGTGTTTGAGAAAATACTCTAACCAGCCCAACTGGTACTAAGAACCGTGCAACGTTTACCGTCACAGATATCACACGTGGCACATCCTGTCCCCCATCTTCCCCCAACTTTCTGTTGTTCTTCAAGTATCTGCACGATGTTATGCATTGCGCCGCTGCATCATGATTGACTGATTGGATAGCTGCATAAATAAGCAGGCGTACAGGTGTTCCTATTAAAGTGGACGGTGAGTGTAGTAATCATAAAGATTGTGCTCTTTATAAGAGACATCCCAAGGCTCTTTATCTACACCCCGTCCACCGCTGAACGTCCTTCCAATACACTTTTTTTTTTTTATACTTGATAACATACAGCCGTAGAAGTGTAACGATTTATTACGAGGCGAGTGTTTCCTTTCGGATCTGGTTCTTCTCAGGGTTCGTCTCAGGACGTTCTTCCTCGCCACGGCCGTATCTGGTTTGCTCGTCAGCGAACTGAGTCGACGTCCTGATTCCCGTCGAGCCGCTTCGTGACAATGGCTGTTAGTAAAAGTGCTCTGAACCGAACCGGAAGGCAGAACACATATCGCGGGCTCGTCCGATAACTCAAACGGATAAATAATCCGGTCCGGCGTTCTATCCCTACCCGGCAGTGCTCCGTCTGTTATAATTCCTGGATAATTTAATGTCCAGGAGCTGCGGCGAGACACGAATCTGCGCTCGTTGAGCGAGTTGATTACCGTTATCAATAAACGTGGGAATTTATTTGCACTGCAGCTCAGACCAGATCTGGGAATTTGATCCGGTGGCCGATCGATCGGCCTCCAGACCTCGTGGTGGGAGAGATCGGAAGGCGAGAGTGTGTGTGTGTGTGTGTGTGGGGTGTATGTAGAACCGTACCGACGCTGCATGGCCGTATAGCTGATTAGTTGTGGTCACAGAGCCTTTGACTGTCCAGACCTTTGGGCTCATGTCTCTCTTATATGCTGAATAACCGACATCCCTTTCTCATCTAACGCCTTTCATCTCTCTTTCTTCGTCCCTCTCTTTTTCTGTGATCAGCCGCGGCGTTGCTTTCATTGTAGTCCTTGAACTGCGCATGCAGATTTGAAGGAATCGTTTGGGATAACGATGCGACTCTCACTCCACAGGGTGCATAAAATTCGCTTCTTTCATTTTCCGGTCCGTAGAAATGTATCGTTCGCGGCATAGCATTAGCAATTTTCCAAATTCCTTAGTAGAGCAATACGGGCGAGACTCGAAAGCAAGACCTTTCTGCCTTATAGATAAAGCAGCGGGTGATTAAAAAAAAAAAACCGGAGCTAGTCACTGAAGGGGAAAGGACACGAGACATGAAGGACACTTTTGCGTTCGTCCGTTGAGGTTTTCGATACGTATTCGCTTCCAATCACAAACTACAACAAGGAAGGCAGGGACGTCCGCTCCATCATGGAGAAGAATGAATTCACGAGAACCGAAGAGTTCATGAATTCTGTCCACTTTGTCCATGTACAACGCGGCGTGCCGATAAACCTTCGATTTAATGTCGAAACATCGTTTCTTTGCCATTCCTAAGTACGCGTGCAGCACCTCAGCTGCTCCGGGAAGAGAGAGAGAAATGACAGACGTTCCACATTTGGCCAGGTTCATCTCAGGCGACGCCCTGTTTTTTCTTTGGACTACAGGAACGTAGTGGAAGATGTGCACCAAATCCCAAGCCTGCATCTGCAACATTTTCTTTCACTTTGCATCATCTCAAAGTGTCCTTCTGCTTCTTAGCATAAGAGAATGCTAATCTTCTCTTTGTTTCTCGGCGGAAAGCTACTTATCTGTCACTCGGCCTAGGTAGCAGCCATGAATGGGCGGTTTGTGTGCATGTAGCCCGTTCTGTCCTAGCTAATGCGAAGGGTTCTGGTCGAATTAGCCCGAACATGATCCGTCTTTTAACCACTTAATCCGCCATTTTGGCAATCCTCACCCTTCTTTATTTATTTATCATTTATTTATTCCCCCCACCCCATTCCATTCAGTGTGTTATTTTGTACTTTACACCCAAAGCTCCTTCATTTTTGAGGTCGGCTGGAGTCGTCTGGATTATTATTATTATTTTTTTTTTCTTTTCGTTTTTTTTCTGGTGATTTTTGGTTCATCCTTCGCTCCTTTTTTTTTTTTGCTTTCGGACCTGCACGTATCTCAGCTTCTGGAGAGGCCGGATTAAAACGCCTGGAGCTATGAAGCCCGTCGCTTAGTTATGGTGTAAGGTGCTGAGCTTTCTTTTCATTTTACAAGGTGTTGCCTCGTACAGATCTCCTACAGGTTGATATAATCAAAGAAAAGTGCTGCTCTCGGAAACTATGATAAGACGATTGGTTTTTTTGGTTTCAAAAAAAAAGACAAAAGAAGGCATAACTATGTATATAAATGGCATAAATAGAACCCAGAAGTTAGTCAACAGCTGAAGGGGTCATGAGTAATTATGGCCAGATCGGCTATTGTAAAATTCTACTGAGAATTGATTAAAGGAAAAAAAAAAAAAAGATTTAAACTTCATATGAACTATTAAACAAATATAGTGCAGGCTCTAAGGGAAAGGAAGAGGAAAGGGATCAAATATAGGCCAAGCTGTGTGCAAAGCAATGGCTACGACAGCATTTATATTTATAAAGTGGTTTTCCTTATTTCCGTCGCGCCCGAAATGAGGGCCGGCTTTTCCGGATACGTTTACGGACGGGAAATCACATCTTTTACTTTATCATGCTGATTTCCACCGTCCTCCCCCACCCCGTCGGAAACGGAGCCCAGCTGTAGCTCTCCATTCAGTCTTTATTGCTCCGGTCGTCATGTTCTCATCGCTGGCTGGCTTTCTTTTCACCAAAGCAAAGTTTCCAGTATAAATACGCCGAGGCGCCTGGCTGAATGTCAAATCGGCGACCTTGACACGACACAACACGAATGCCCTGTAGGGGAAACAGCCATCAGCCGGTCCGTCTGCTTCCTGTGGCGCTGCAAGCGACTGTATTTGATTTTGTCTTCTTTTTTTTTTTTGTTGTTTGTTTTTTGTTTTTTTTTTCCATCTCACAAAGTGCCGGATCAATCATACAAATGAGCTCCTGACGGGCCGACTTTGATGCGCGGCCTCGCCGGAGATTAGGACGAGCTCGATAACGGCTTCTTACCGAAGGAATTAAACACTTCCAGTTGGGCTAACGGGAGATTACGTGCTAGCCCCGGTACCGAGCGGAGACGGATAAACATCTCTCGGAAAAAGACCGCGGCGTAATGACAACGTTGCCGGAGGCCACCTGAGCAAAAATACACCTGAGCCGATCATCATAAAATCATCTGACAGCACAAAATCACACCGCCGGCCTGTCAAATCAGGATATTAGAAATTATTATTATCATCTGCTGTGGCCGCAGGAAGCAGATATGTCTATCTGTCATGCAATGCCGACTCCGGCTGAAAGCCTCATCCATCGTCCGTCCATCTTTCTACGTTCTGCGTGTTCAGGAATGCCAAGATACTTGACAGAAAAAACTGTATCCTCACCCCCCTTCGGAGCTCCCATCCCACCCCCTCTCAACTGTGTGTCCAAATGAGATAGCGCTTCTTTGTCTCGAGGAATGCCACTGAGACGTTTTCATTGGTTGCTCATTTTTCCGTCTTGGCCGGATTGCGAGTCTTTCGGTCTTCACTCAGGGCCATGAATAGCCAAATCCTGACTGAGCCGCTGTGTTTGTCCCGTCCCGTGACTCAAACCAAAGGCTCGACCACTAGAAGGAATATTACAACCCCGGCTTTGCCAAGACTGCTGTAATCTCTGCTCGTCTCGTTCTGTCTAACCCCCGAGGCTAATGCTAGTGTCTTTTATGCTAAAAAAGAACGCACAAGACCAAGGGCACATGACCGTAACCCTTGTACGCGTTTCCTGTGCTAGGAACTCGATAACTTGCCCAAATCCACCCGGAGAATCACATCCGTATTTGATATTATATCGGTCTGCGTTTGAAACTCCTCCAATAGGCGCTTCTTGTTTTGGTTTCAGATGACAGGAAAGACCGAGCACTTCCTGGAGAGTCTTTTTACTTACAGTATGTAATATACTTAAGAGCTTGTTTTTATCGCCGTGTCAGGTTTGCTAAAGGCGTCCCACGGTGTCCCTTTTACATTTACGGCATTTTGGCAGACGCCCTTATCCAGAGCGACTGAGGAATTGAGGGTTAAGGGCTTTGCCCAAGGGCGCACCAGTGGAAGCTTGAACTCCTGACCTTCTGATCAGTAACCCAGAGACTTTAACCACTGCCCGAAAGGTATACCTTTGTGGCAGCTGTGGCGCAGTTGGTAGAGCGGGTTGTCCACTAATCGTAGGGTGGGCGGTTCGATTCCCGGCCCAGGTGACCCCACATGCCAAAGTGTCCTTGGGCAAGACACTGAACCCCAAGTTGCTCCCGATGGCAAGCTAGCACCTTGCATGGCTTGCATTGGTGTGTGAGTACCATGGGCGAATGAGACACAGTGGATTTACCATGCTGCATCTTCTGAAGTTCTCGAAGCTGATTCAGCAGAATTCTGTCAGCGCAAATAAGAAGATCAATAAATCTTTCACAAGAAGACCTGCCAAACGATCGTTCTCATGACAATGGTGTGTTTTTATGACTTGGCCACGTTTGCAGGCGTGGAATGCGCAACCCAGGAACGTCTCTGTTTGTACTCGCTCGGAGTCTCCCTCAGATCTTCCGAGCTCGCATTGATTCACGAGGCTTAATTTGCCACCAGGCCGCTTGTGTAAACACCAGAGACGCTTGGGCTACTCAGACAAACACACCTCAGACATAAAAATAACCCGCTGCCGCGTGGCCCGAAGACACTCGGGTGTCAGCGGGTTAAGAGCCCTCCCGTTTTGGTGATTTGCGACGGCGCTAATCTTAGCATGTTAGCGCGGGAGCCGGCCGGAGACCGTGGTCAGGTGCTTAAGCTCCTCGGCTCATGTGGGATCTAGCCTTCATAGCCTAACCTAGAAACCGGCGATGCTTAGTCATGAGATGAACGTTAACCCGTGAAACGCAGAACCCCTGCCCTCGCGCCTTCGTTTTATGATCATTTTTAATATCGATTTATCATTATAATAAGCCTGGTATTAAATGACAAGATCCTAGAAGCTTAAAGCCACGATGACCGGCGTACACGTCCTGTTCAGAGATCCCTCTGCCTAAGCTGGGGATCCTGCTTTCGATTACCAAGCTTCGCAGGTTAGAAATACCAGAGATAAAAATCGCACCTCTCCCTTTCTCCTCTCCTCCAGCGGTCCGGAGAGCGGTCTCTATTCAGCGCGTTCCTTCCCAGGCTGGGTTCTCTGAGCTAAATAGGCAGTGACAGCGCTTTCATGTCGCTGAAATGAGTATACTTTGCTCCTCAGAACCCCCTCCATTTCCAGTGCTGAGGTGTTAAAAAGGGTGAAACCGACGAGGCCTCTTACCTCTCCCTCCATTTTAGACTTGACGCAGGAGGTTGTTTTTTTCTTCTTCTTCTGCAATGGATTGAAAACCTAGAAAAACAAAGAGATTTGACAATCGGTACACCAGTGGTAATCATTAATGGTGCGCGGATATACACTCGGGTAATGAAGGCATGCTTTAAGGTCTTGGTTTTTTTTTTATATAGGGGTCAGATTCTGTCTTTAGACTCAAACAGCTGGTGTGTATAGAAAGTCAGACCAAGACAACACTAGATTTCTTTCATTTCAGTCATTAACCTGGAAAAGAAAACGCAACTAGGAAAGATCCATTGCTCCTAGTGTCCTCCTGTACAGCGTGGAGTTTGTCCCGGTATAATTATCGACCATGATGTCTTTTAAAACGATATCATAGCTACCATCATGCAAATTACAGTATTTAAATAAAAAAACAAAAAACGAAAAGCTTGCGTATATGTTTTTCCCGAGCAAATGGTACGGCGTAGAGTCCAAGTTTTCCGAATGCTTATTTGAGTTTTCTTTTCTTCTCTTCTCCAGTACCTGACCCGGTGTCCGTTTCTGCCGCGTTGAATACAAGAGGTGCCACTGTTCGCTAATCAAATTATGTTTAGTTACAGAGCGTGGGCGCTAAATTGGATTCCGAGGAGAAGAGGTCCTGTGAATTCGTAGCCGGCGTAAATTCTCAGGGTCTGGTGTTATGATGGCACTTCATTAGAAACACCGTCTGTACGGTCTGATGAAATAAATTGGTGGTGCAAATGAGTCGCTGTCATTGAGACGTGGTAGGGATGGTTGTTTTTTTTTTGTTGTTGTTTTTTTTTTAACACACCGTGCGCCTCGGGCTATCCAGCCCTAATTTGAGCTTCATCTGTGATCTGGGGATGCCTGCAGGACGTCTTTTTTTTTCTTCTTTTTTTTTTCCTCTTCCTCCCGCTAAAGGTGAAATGCTGAAATAATCCCGTTACGTTTCCTATTTTCTACACTAACCTTGCCTTTGTTTTCGTTTTTTTTTCTCTACGCTTAGAGCAGCGGTCCCCAACCCCCGGTCCGCGGTCCGGTACCGGTCCGTGGGTCATTTGGTACCGGGCCGCACAGAAAGAATAAATAACTTACATTATTTCCGTTTTTATTTATGATCTGGATCTGAAAAATGAGCGGATTCTCTCCGTTACATCCTTCTACGACTCACTCTTGACGCACGTCAAGACGCTTGTCTCGGTCACGTGATACGTTGAACCCTTACCATAGAGACCAGAGAGCGTTAGGGGGGAGAGACGATGTTACGAGGACGCTGCTAATAAAGCTGCGATTTCACATTGGATTCACGTTTATTATTAGATTTTAAAAATACCCCAGTTTTTATGCCGGTCCGATCATTTTATTTTGTTGTGTTTATCCGCCACACCTTAAAGGCCGCTCCGGGAAAATATTGTCTGATATTAAACCGGTCCGTGGTGGAAAAAAGGTTGGGAACGCTGGCTTAGAGGACATCTCTCTCTCTCTCGCTGTCTTTCTCTATCCCTCTCCTTGTTTAATGAAGAAGGGCTATTTAAAAATAAACTTACAGAGGATCAATATGATCAGTCCTAAGTAAAGTCTGCTCTGCTTCCTGCTTTGTGTGTGTGTGTGTGTGTGTGTGGGGAGTTTTTTCAAGCGTGCTCATGATGCCAGAGGGCCAGGTTGATCCAATCTCCAGCCGTTGGGACGATGTGAACACAAGCTCAGATCTGTCCTTCCCTGCCCTCTTTTTCATATGAGCTCAAGTGTGAAAGAGGTTGTAACTCTCTCTCTCCGTCTCCCTCCCTCCTTCTGTCCCTCTCTCAGCCTGCGGCCGCGGCTTCTTCAAGTCCTCGTCGCAGGACCTGCAGTGTTCGCGCTGTCCCGCCCACAGCTACAACGACCGAGAAGGGTCCCGGAAGTGCGAATGCGAGGACGGCTACTACCGAGCGCCGTCAGATCCTCCCTCCGTCGCCTGCACAAGTGAGTCCGGTCACGAGCCCGGGGTGCCGATATTTTCCGAGCCCTCGTCGCTATGATACGCGGGGAGGCCGGAATCCGGAACACGTATCCGAACGTGGCGTTCGCTCCGGCTGAGAAAAAGTCGATCCGTCCAAAAGACGTGAACGACGCGCGTCGACGGTCACCTCCGTTCACGCCAGCTTTATGTAGGTGAACTTTGACCTGTGCGTCGACCTCGCTTGGTGTTGTGAGCCAGCAGGAAACAAGGGAGCGGGTCTTTTTGGTCGTTTAAATCAGAGTTGAGAACTTTATACTGAATATTTTGCCTTGCTAGAGGTTTTTGTGGACAAATTCTGCTTTTTCTCTCTGCCCTCGGTTCGCTAGTTCATGCTCGCCGTCTTTCTTTCCCAGACTGAGCATTCTTACAGCTCGAGTCACGTGACCTGGAGTCGTCAATTCATGAATCAGATACTAATGCACCTGTTGCTTCCCTGAGCTAGCTAGCACAACAGTTTGACAGTCCAGAGTAATAGTTTTTATTTAGATTTTTTCATACCTCAGGAATGTTTATTAAAGGTGTTCTTTTGTTTCGTTGTTGTTGTTGTTGTTGTTGTTTTTAAACAGAGGCTAAAGAAATATATGGCTAGTTTGCTAGCTTAAAAAGCGAGCTAACGTCAGTTCTCGTTATCAGGCAGACCAAGTGAGTTTTCGATGAAAAACGGAGTTAAGCAGTGGCACGTGAAGTAGTGAAGTCCATTAAACGCCTTTTTTTATTTACAGAAGCGGAGAAGAATAACGCGTGGGTGTTAAGTTGGGGTTTTTTTTTTTTTTTTTTAAATCCTTTGTTTTCCACAAACGCTAGGAGAAGTTAGCCGTTCTGAGTACGCAGTGTCCGCGCTTGTCGGTTGTTATTGTTATTCTTAAGTCTTGAGGAGATCTCTGTGTCATCTCTCATTTTTCATCCGTGATAAATATTAGCTAATAGCTTGGTGTCGGAGATTTGGAACCCTTGTTTTGTCCGATCGTTCTCTCGCTCGCTCGCTCTCTCGTTCTCTGGTAGCTAATGAACAGAGGGCCAATTTGCTGTTTCCCTTCAAATTAGATTGCAATTACTGTCAGCACTGGAAGCCACAGGTCCCGGACGCTCCTCTCCCACCTCTCGGCCCTCGTCCTCTCCTCCTTTCCTCTCCCCACTTTCATTTGTTCCGGCGAGTGCCGCAATTACGCTCCAGCCATTGATGACTTGTTTACACAGAGCAAGCGAGTAGAGGGAGAGATGGAGGCAAGGAGGGAGGGAGGAAGGGAGGGAGCGAGGGTGGGAGCGCGAGTGCTGCTGGTTTGTTAATCCACTACAAGCAGGTTTATTCATGAAAGACCCCCCCTCCCATCCCGCCACCATCCCCACCACCACCTCCACCCTCTCGGGCTTTTCCCTTGCTCTTTCTTTCCTTTCCTTCCCTTTATGCTCTTAAAATAAAAGCGTGGAAAGAGAGGGAAGGGAAAAGGTGAGACGGCCTCCTTACCCTGACAAGATGGCTTCTAGCGTCGGCCTCGATTTCCGCGTCAAGCTCCGTCGACAATATGGATCTAATTAGATATACAACAACCGCCCCGGGCGCGAACGCAGCGAGAGTTTTAGCCTCGTGCCTCATTGACTAGATGGCTTGTTAGATGGAAGTAAGAGACGTACTACATTCGAACACAGCCTCTATTCCTCTTTTATCGCCTCAAAGAGTCAAAGGATCAGCTGATCGAGTACCTGCATCACAACGTAGCATAGCGCATTCAAATGTCTGCTTCCTCCTGACGGTTTTTCTTCCTTTCTCTATATTTCTTTGTGGGTTTTTTTATTTTTTTTTATATATATATTTTTTTTCCCCCTGTGAAACATTTTCAGCCCACGCGTCTGCTTCGTTTGTGACTGAAACAAAAGACAGGAACACGCTGTTTGCAATTTGTTCTAATGGTTACCCGCTACACCTAATCAGGAAACAGCAGGAAAGCCCTTTCTCACTCCTCTCTCTCTCTCTCTCTCTCTGTCTCTCTCTCTTTCTTCATATACATCCCTCAGACATCTTTCCGCGACCCGTGCATGGCTAGATCGTGGTTTCTGCGTCTGGCTAGGAAAACATTCATTCCGGAGCAAACTACAGAGCAACTCGAAATCATTCTTCGCCATTTAAAAAAAAAAATATATATATATATATATATTTTGCAATCTCTCCAACTGAGCAAAGATCCTCGTTCTACTTTACGGCATGCAATTTGTAACGTCTACCCAGAGTTGTCATTTAACGCTTGAAGAACGCAATCCCTCGGCTTTAGGCGCAGCTGCGCAGGCCGGCTCGCTTCCAAAAGCAACTCCCGCGTCGTCGTTTCGCCCAAAAAAAAAAAAAAACCAGTTCCGCGACATTACAGCGCGCTCTTCACAAAGTCTTATCTTAATTATCTGTGGATTAAGTTAACGTGGGCCACGGACGAAGATTTCCTTTTGGGGATTTGCAGCGGCGGGAGACCGTGGCGGTAATTGGAGGCCAATTTACATTCGCTGAACAAACACGCGGACGGACAGCTTTTAAAAACGAACGGGCGTCAACCCGAAGAACCTCGGGCGCTAAACAAATAAAGACACGCGGTTCTTTAAGACGGGGGGGGGATTAAGAAGCGGCGTAATAAAATTCTGATTCTCAAAAGGGAGAGGCATGTCATTGTCCAGATGGGAGAGCAATAAATTAATGGCGGTCGAACTTATTCGGAAAAGATGTCCTGCGGTTGTGTGTTTTGGCGTGGCACCACACGACGCCGCATTCCGATTCGTCTCAGCCAGTGCCGTGACCTCATGAAATATATCGCCGAGGCTTCGGAGCGGGCTCTGCTCCCAGTGAAGGCTTCATTATTTTTCAGCCAGCATAGGAAGAAGGGAGTTGTGGACGGATTTCGGAGATGACATCGATCACGCGTCAGCGGTGTGCAGGATCCGGACGGGGAAGAGGAATAGAGAAGTACGAGATGTGGCGTTTTTCGTCCGTGCGCGCGCGGCCGATACCGTATATATGAGCGCGAGTTGTAGACGCTCGATCGCCGGGATCGGACTGTGTCCGGTTGGGCGGCTGATTTAGACGATGACGTCATCCCCGTTTCGAATATCCGTTGAGCTAGGCGACACACGAGTCGATCGTCTATATGTTTCTATAGTAACAACATACGCAACAAAAAATTCTAAACGTGTCATTGTTGATGTGGTGAAGCAGGAAATTTAGTTCTCATCATTTTCTGGAAGGAGTCTCCAGCGTCAGCACTTTGTAACAGACAGACGTGAAGCCGTAACCGGTCAGTCGAATACGTGTTTAGCTCCGCCTTCAGTATTTTTCATCAGCTGTTGCTTTGAACCAATCAGAATCATCGGCATTCGCGATAACACTATGGGTCGTATAGAATCTTTCGGATTATTGGCCAGTTCTGCTTAATAGGCGGCTGTGGCTCAGGTGGTAGAGCGGGTAATCATAGGGTCCGATTTCCCATCCGACGTGACTCCACATGCCGAAGTGTCCTTAGGTAAGACACCGAATGTCCCGATGTTCAGCTCTGCTACCATTGGTGTGCGAGTGTACGAATGGGTGAACGAGACGCCGTGTAAAGCGCTCTGCCGAACCGCTAAGGTTATAAAAGCGCTATATAAGTGCAGACATTTGCGTTTTTCGGTCGTTCTTTTTAGACATTTGTGAAACATCGAAGGAGAAACATGCACAGAGAACAAGAGAAAGGACATCCAGCTCACTAATATTTCCCCTTCGGCACTTTGCAAGACTGAGACTGAGTGTTCAGCCGTCATGTTCGCAAAGCTGCTTCGTTTCAGCGGCGCTCGTATGGAAGCGACTGGAGCTTAACTACACTTAATTATTGACTTGACTTCTAATAGGAGGCGCAGCTCTGAGCAGATAAGAACTGCATTCCAAAGTTAAGCCCTAAGTCTAGTCACAACACACACACACACACACACACACACACACACACACACACTGGGGATCAGCGGATGACCTAATTAACATGCTGTCACTGGAAATCTCAAGTCTGCCTTGCTTGAATGGTCCTGTATCTTATTTTCAGGCATTTTGGTATAATTATTGAGGGTCTATCTATTTCTTTTTCATTTCCCCCCAAAATTTGTCACTTCTCTTAATACGGGTCCTTTGCTAAGACTTGGCTCCCCAGAACTGTCTGAAAGCCTACACGCTTAATCCGAGCGATCTAACTTTGTAGAAAGCTACACAGTAGGAGAACGTGCTATAGCGCTCGCGAATTCTCGATTCTGATTGGTCAGAAGGCTCCGTCAGCGGCGCCCTGATACGGCATCGATCCGTATAATCTATGGCTAATAATAAACAGATTTTAAAACCGTGCCATTGTCTAATCTCTTTACTGCACGGTGTTGCCGTTTGGCAACAATTCATTTATCTCCATCCATCTTCTACCGCTTACTCCTTCTTCAGGGTCACGGGGAACCTGGAGTCTATCCCAGGGAGCATCGGGCACAAGGCGGGGTTACACCCTGGACAGGGTGCCAGTCCATCGCAGGGCACAATCACATACACACCCATTCATACACTACGGACACTTTAGACACGCCAATCAACCTACCATGCATGTCTTTGGACTAGGGGAGGAAACCTGGAGGAAACCCCCGCAACACGGGGAGAACATGCAGACCCTACTATATATATATATATATATATATATGGGAACACTTAAAGAGCACGCTGTAACTCCAAGTGTTCCCTTTATTTTTTTGAGCAGTATATATATTCCGTATTATCTCTGAATCACACAGGTGGATCCAGGTGAGGGCGTTTTAGCGATCACTTCCTTGCTATGGAGCGAGACTCCGAAGTGGCACTCGAGGCAGCCTGTGAGTTACTCCTTGTTTATTGCGGGATAATCAGTCCCTTGATCTTTGCCACTCGAGAGTCAAAAGCGGGCGGCTGTGATCATGGAGCCATAACTGCCATCATTATATGTAGCCATGGAAATACAGAACGCACCCCCGGAGGTGAAGTGTGTTTGTGTGTGAGTGGGCGTCGGCTCTTTTCCTGACGGAGCATGAAGTAGGAGGTGAGGCGGTGACGGAAAAAAAGTGAGCGGAACGTGCGTGATGGTGTACCGTGATTAGGAAATCCAAATGTGTGCAATGTGTTTTTAGTAGCTGTTTACCTACAAGGCTTGAATACCATCCATCCACCCATCCAGCTTCTACCGATTACTCCTTTTCAGGGTCACGGGGAACCTGGAGTCTATCCCAGGGAGCATGGGGCACAAGGCGGGGTACACCCTGGACAGGGTGCCAGTCCATCGCAGGGCACAATCACACACACACTCACACACCCATTCATACACTACGGACACTTTAGACACGCCAATCAGCCTACCATGCATGTCTTTGGACTGGATGAGGAAACCGGAGTACCCGGAGGAAACCCCCGCAGCACAGGGAGAACATGCAAACTCCGCACACACATGGCCCCGGCGGGAATTGAATCATCATTATTATTATATCAATAATATCATTATTATTATCCTTACAGACTATACAAAAATAAACCTCACCACACACTTCCTGGTTGCTTTTTGCCGTAGATCGTAGGTATGTTTGTATCGTAGGCAAGCAAGTATGATAAGATGCAAGTGTCCTAGTACACCTGCTAGCTACTAGACTAGTAGGCAAGAATGTAAGTACTCTAGTATCTGAATAGGAGAGTGGCCAAGCATCCAAGTAAGCAAGCTAGTGAGTTTGCAAGTATGCTAGTATTCAGACAAGCTAGCGACTATACAAGCGGGCTAGCATGTGAGCATACCAGTATGCAAGTTAGCTAGAGCGCTAGTATGCAAGTATGCTAGTATTCAGACAAGCTAGCAACTATACAAGCGGGCTAGCATGTGAGCGTACCAGTATGCAAGTTAGCTAGAGCGCTAGTATGCAAGTATGCTAGTATTCAGACAAGCTAGCAACTATACAAGCGGGCTAGCATGTGAGCGTACCAGTATGCAAGTATGCTAGTATTCAGACAAGCTAGCGACTATACAAATGGGCTAGCATGCCAGCGTACCAGTATGCAAGTAAGCTAGAGCGCTAGTAAGCAAGTATGCTAGTATACAGACAAGCTAGCGACTATACAAGCGGGCTAGCATGCGAGCGTACCAGTATGCAAGTTAGCTAGAGCGCTAGTATGCAAGTATGCTAGTATTCAGACAAGCTAGCGACTATACAAGCGGGCTAGCATGCGAGCGTACCAGTATGCAAGTAAGCTAGAGCGCTAGTATGCAAGTATGCTAGTATTCAGACAAGCTAGCGACTATACAAGCGGGCTAGCATGCGAGCGTACCAGTATGCTAGTAAGCTAGAGCGCTAGTATGCAAGTATGCTATTATTCAGACAAGCTAGCGACTATACAAGCGGGTTAGCATGCCAGCGTACCAGTATACAAGTAAGCTAGAGCGCTAGTATGCAAGTATGCTATTATTCAGACAAGCTAGCGACTATACAAGCGGGTTAGCATGCCAGCGTACCAGTATACAAGTAAGCTAGAGCGCTAGTATGCAAGTATGCTAGTATTCAGACAAGCTAGCGACTATACAAGCGGGCTAGCATGCGAGCGTACCAGTATGCAAGTTAACTAGAGCACCAGTATGCAAGTATGCTAGTATTGAGACTATACAAGCGGGCTAGCATGCGAGCGTACCAGTATGCAAGTAAGCTAGAGCGCTAGTATGCAAGTATGCTAGTATTCAGACAAGCTAGCGACTATACAAGCGGGCTAGCATGCGAGCGTACCAGTATGCAAGTAATCTAGAGCGCTAGTATGCAAGTATGCTAGTACGCCAGGATGTAAGAAGGTAAAGATGATGATAAATACGACGATAGTATTCGAATATGTTCGTATGCAAGCAGGCAAGCGTGTGAGTAATCGAATAATAAAATCTTACGGCATATTTATGTCGCATATTATTCGATACATTGTAAATACGGTAGTACTGTATATATACGATAACGTTACTAAACTAATAGCGTGTTCGACGAGTGGGGAGAGTTAGTCTGGTGACTCCAGAGCGTTTAATGAGAAGGGATAGTGTCAATTTCTGTCAAAAAAAAAGAGAAAGAAATGAAAAAAAAAAAATAACGTCGACACAGTATTATATTCTGCATGCATGCTCGTATCGATAGAAGTCGTGTTGCCGTTTTAAATTTGCACGTTGTCGCCGCATCTTACGATTGCGTTCCGGGGGAAAAGAGAAGGCGTCATGCCGGCGACGCGGACGCCGAATTGAATTGAGAGAGGAAGACGGGAGACGGGAGAAAATCGAGAGAGTGACAGAAAGAGATGAGAAAGCACAGATACACACGCCACACACTCTTCACCTGCCACAGGTGGCCCTTTCATCTCATCTGATCATGCATTTTCCCCTCCCTCCTCCTCTGATGAATATTGCAGCATGAACGTGTGTGTATGTGTATGTATGTGTGTGAGAGAGAGATACACAGAGTGTGTGTGTGTGTGCCATTATCCCTAATGAGGAGCACCTTTTAAGTGTCGTATTATTCGTCCCTATTTTTCCGAAGCTTGCTTTTTGCCCTCATGCATATGGATGGCGCATCTTGAAAGTAGACGCATCAGCACCTTCACAAAAACATATAAAAACACCAACTCGTAAACCTGAAGGCTTTTTATTTATTTATTTATTTATTTCTAAATCGGCTCGAACGACATGACCGCAGCCGGATAGAGGGCGCGCTGGATGCGTGGGACGATGGCGGAGGCCGACGGCGAGGCATTATTTTACGAGACGAGGTCGAGTTCCTGGTATTTTAAACGATAAAAGAGACAACTCTCTTTTTGTCGGTCGAGGGCGGGTGGTTATTGTAGCCCGTGTCGTGTCGGCCGTAAGTCTTTTTTTTTTTTTTTAAGGGTCGACTCGTAAATTTCAGCCGACTGTCGAGAGCATAAAGTTTTACTGCACTCGCGGCGCCTAATCGTTACACGGGAAGCTTGTTATCCTTTTAGTTGGCTAATTAATTAGGGTAGGAAGTGGATGACTCTACTACCGAGTGTTTTGTTTGATCAAAACAAACCTACAGCTATATTTGTACATGGACGTTCTCGCTGTGGTTGATGGGACTACGGTTGTGGCGATGGCCTTGGGACTGCGATCACCACATGAGGTCTCCTTTAGTGAACAGTGGAGTAGTTCAACAGACAGACTTCATAGAAACACCATAATGAACGTTGTTTTATGTTCACACTATCAAGAAGATGACGGGTTCCCTTCCGAGTCCGGTTCCTCTCAAGGTTTCTTCCTCATATCATCTCAGGGAGTTTTTCCCTCGCCACCATCGCCACCGGCTCGTTCAATAGGGATAAACTTACACGCCTAACATCTCTATCCGGTGTTTATATGATATTTTACTCCCTTGAGGATCTGTTTGAATCATCATCGTTATACGAAACGTAAACATTTGCGTGAACATTGATCATTAAAATTGTCGTGTAGGTAGGTAGACGCTAGTGGACTCGGACTTTTGGCCCCAACCGTAGTTTCCAGTGGAAGCTACCCTACCTTCGGTCTCATAGCTCATTATTGAGTTCTTTCACTGGCTTGTCTCCTCCTGGTCGGCGCTGACCTTGGTATCTCTCGAGCGCGTCTCGCTTGCATCGTGGAACGTCTCGCAGTATCTGGGTTACACTCTAATTGTGTGTCAGCACTTGCCAGAGGGACCGGATTCTGCATGTTCCCGAGAGGAGAGAATAATCCAGTGTCACTCGTCCCGTCACGTGGCCACATAACTCGGCTGTCTTCCCGCTTTCTTCTCAACCTGACCTCTCTGAACTTCTTAGATCCTGACATACAAAATTTACAAGACGGCAGTCACCTTCTGCGTGGTTAGACAGCTCATGTCTTCGCATTCTTCTCGCATTCTTGCACCTCTCTCTTGGACTTTCCGCAGCCTGGTCTACATCATCCGCAAGCTCGGGGCGATTCTTACTACAAGAACTTTTGGCACTAGGAAACTTTGATTTTAAATTGGCCACCAATCCGAGACCAAGTTTTGAGTCGTGTGGTAGGGCAATGGTGGCTCAGTGGTTAAGACGTTGGACTACTTGATCAGAAAGTTCAAATCCCAGCACTGCCACTGTTGAGCCCTGGAGCAAGGCCCTTAACCCTCAAATGCTCAGTTGAGGGTCAGTCAGGCTCTGGATAAGGGCGTGTGCCAAAATGGCGTAAATGTAAATGGTTCTTGGTATCCAAAAAGGAACTAATGGTACTTGGGTTCGTGGGTTTGAGGCTTTGTTATGCTTCGGTGGTATAGTGTTTTGTCGAAAATCGGCGCAGAGACTTCTGTTTGTGGCGGAAGACTTAAAACCAAACTTCTGTTCGATTTTAAGTCTTCCGCCACAAACAGAAGTCTCTGCGCCGATTTTAGACAGAAACAATTAAAAAACATTCCTCAATTGCAGCATCCGAAGTATTACATGTTTTATGGCAAACGATCTCGATCACTGCTCATCCTTCCCATACGTAACTCGGTTCTTTCTTTTCTCCCCCCCACATCTTCAGGACCTCCTTCAGCTCCTCAGAATCTGGTCTACAACATCAACCAGACCACCGTAACCCTCGAGTGGAACCCTCCGGCCGACTCCGGCGGCCGCGGCGATCTCACCTACCGGATCATATGCAGGAGGTGCAGCTGGGAACCGGAGGAGTGCGTGGCGTGCGGAGGGAACGTGGCGTACACGCCGCAGCAGAGCGGTCTCACGGAAACCTCCGTCACCATCAGCGAGCTGCTCCCGCACGCCAATTACACGTTCGAGGTGGAGGCCGTGAACGGCGTCTCGGACCTGAGCCGAACGCAGAGACTCTTTGCCGCCGTCAGCATCGCCACCAGTCAGGCTGGTAAGAACGTTTACTCTGATTAGAAATGCTCTTGGTGCGTGGAGAATAGAATCTTGATTAACCGTTTTATTCCGTCCAAGTTCTAAATATGATTTTTGTTTTTCCACATGTGTAACGTGTCCAGATGTCTTTCCGGATGGCGCAGTGCCGTCCGGAAGGGTGTTTGTTTGTTGTGTTGTTGGTTTGCGCAGCTACTCCGGCTTCCTTGATTTGCACTCCGATGCCCGGTCCTTTGCGAGAATGTAATTTTACGAAACGGCATGTTTTATCATCCCCCCTCAGTGGGGACTCATTTCACCGATTATTTGGCATCCGTGTTCCTGCAGTTCGTAATTTTGTGGTCGGGGTTGCTCGGACGCTGTCGGTAGCGGTTAAACAGTCGATCGATCTTAAAAGTCACGTGAGGATTCGGTCATTTATTCCCCCTGTTTGAGTTGGGACACGTGTTTAAAGCGGACAGGTTGACGCTCTTGTCAGGTGTGCTGTTGAAGTGTTTCTTTATCCTAACGAATTACGTTAGCGTTAAGGATTTGCTCACATTGAAGACCAGGCAGGAAGCAGCGTGTCCTTTTTATCCCCATCCCATTTCCCCAGAGAGAAACGGCTCATGGTGCTCCGTCGCTGTGCGCACGCACGCTAGATCTCTTCTCTCTAATGGATATTTTTTAAGGATCATGCAAACAAGATTTTTCTTTCATGCCCAACCACCCATGAAATATAATTTGCCATCAAGTGCACACTGACTGTGCTCATTAATGGGGGGGGGGAGTTAGCTGAGCTAGATAGTCTTACTGGGTGTTTTACTGTATGTACACACACACACACACACACACACATACACGCTTGGCGTAGAAGAAGAGGCCACATGGAACGGCACATCAGTTAAAAGCTCATTTTTCAAACTCAGATATATACGTGTGTGTGTTGTTTTTTTTTTTTTTACAAAAGCAGACAAAAGAGCTTGATCTCAGATCTCAGATATGATTTTATAGGCGCGTTCATTTGCTCCGGGATAAGGAGGAAGGAAGGAAGGTGCGGAAAGATGGAGGGACTGGAGCAAAGATGAGCGAGCGATGATGAATGTTCAGTGACAGGGACCGTGACAGAGACGCACGGCAGAGCAAGAGACTGCAAGGGCATCCAGACATAGAGCGAGAGAGAGAGAGAGAGAGACCTCAACTCCGTCCAAGCCTTCTGTAATGATGCCTGGCTTGCTGACAAAACACGATTACTGCAGCAACCCTGGGCAACATGCAGTGATTAGTTATAGTGCGATTGAGGAAACTTTATCCATGAAGCCACGTTTATTTTGTCGAGACAGATAACCGCACGGCTCTTACCTCCTTCATCGACGTATCGGCCGGGTCCAAAAACGTCCGAGTTCTTCTACTCTGTTGGGCAAGGGTATAGTGCATAGTGTAAGTGTACAGTGGGTCATTTGGGACACAACGTCGGTCTGTTTTCAGAACAGAAGTAACGCAGTGAGTAAACTCAGCCCAGCCAATCGATAATGAGATTCGTCGACAACGATTTCCATAATCGATTATTCATTTATTATTATTATTATTATTATTATTAATCGATCAGTTGTTGCAGCTGTGATGGATTGAACGCTGGAACAATAATGCAATAATTAGTGGGGCTGAAATACTGAAATAAAAGGCCGGTTATGATTATATACAGGGGTAAATTCACACTTGAAGACTTTTTAATTTCTCCACAGAACCTGTGCACTAAGCTATTCTAGCTAGCTTGCTAGTTAGCTAACTCGTGCTGAAATCCTAGTAGAGTTTAAATGCCCGGTAGTTTGCTAGCTGTTAACTAGCTATTTGGGACAGAGTGATTCGACGTTAGCAAATCGAGTCTCGGATACAGTGCCATATCGTGCTAACGTTTACGCTCGCTCGTTTGCTAGCCGTTAACTAGCTGCCTAGCTATTTGGGCAGGATTTAGCGTTAGCATAATCCTTTGTGCTCCTGGATCGTTTTCTGAGTTTTTCTTTTTTTATTATTGTTCTTTATCTGATGTTAAAAAGGTGTTCTTTTGGGATGACGATGTCTATTCTAACTCCTATAAGCCTTTCTTTGAAGCATTTCATAAACTCTACTAACGCCTCATGAAGCGCTACGAATAATTACTTGGAACACGCGCGTTCTCCGCGTAAATGTAGCGTATTCTTTAGGAATCGAAGCAAATATTAGTATTTTTGATAACTGACGGAATAAAATGCGCTTCTTGTCCGGTGCAAGCACAACGCGCCCATTGTTCCGGGGTCGCGATAGAAGAATTTAACCTCGGCCGGCCACCCTCGATTCTCTGCTCAGCGGAGCGTCCCGATCGCAATTTTATCCCTGGCTGCGTCATAAAGGCGAGGATGGAGCCGATCTCGTTAGCGCTGACATCCGTATCATCAAATATCTAGCCCTTAGGGCCTTTAACTACTTTAACGAACCCGTCAGCCGCCTCGGAACGGACGGACGGACGGACGGGACTAAAGGCGGTTAAATGAGAAATGCTTGGGCGACTCTAAGCATGTCTGATAACTCCGAGTTCATGAAACGGAGACGAAGAGGAACGACGGTGTGATTCGAGGGAGAGATAGAGAGAGGTTGAGACGAAGAAAGCGCGCGAGAGACGGAGAGAGAGAGAGAGAGAGAGAGAGAGAGAGAGAGAGATAGGCACGGAGTGCATTTTAATCCGAAAAACAAGCGGTGGTGTGCAGAAAGAGATGCATCTAAAGAGGAATTCACACCGCCCCTTAATTACCCTTGTGTTACATTCTCATGCAGGAATGAGCGATAGAGCGATAGAGGAAGCGAGAGAGCGATGGAGAGAGAGTTGGAGAAGAGAGAGAGAGAGAGAGCACTCGAAGTATTGTTGCTCAGAAACCTAATTACATCCCAGTTCTCTTTGAAAGGGTTTAAATAGCTGCTGTTTTTCAACCTGCGAGTTCATTATTATCACGCCGTCTTTCTTCTTGTCTTTATTTTCTTTTTTTTTCTACCCAACATTCTGCTTTGTGCCCCCCAACCTGAACATGACTGTGGATCCGATATGTGCTCTTTTTGTCTTCTTTCGAATCACAACGCGGCCTGTATTGTGAGCCCGACAGCTCTACGGCTGATTTTTCGACATTTTTTCATCGTTGAGAGCGAGTTGCTTATATAGTAATCATGAATATTTATTGAGCAGATCTCAGCGTCCGCTGTACCGGAGAACAGCATTTAGAACGTCTCCGACTCAGGATGAGAGCGTGTGGATCATTGTGTGTGTGTGTGTGTGCATTTTTTTTTTTGGCGACTTTTATTTTGAAATTGTATCGTTTGTCCATTTAGAGTTACATTTAATACTGTAAACCAGGTGAGCGCCTTGTCTCGTTACCAAAGTCCCATCTGAGGCTTTTGGTGGGAAATGTGTCATCTCCTCGGTCCTCGGTCAGCTTCCCTGGACACGGCGTTCTCGTGCCCCCGCACTTCACCTCGTAATTAATACGGCCACTCCATCGCCACGGCTATCGCTTCAGCACGGATCTCGCTGGATACCTCCGAGACGGATCACACTTTTCATCGGGAACAACGAGGCCATTGATCGATCCCTTTAAAGTCCTAATCTGTGGAAGGGCCGTTAAAAAAGAATGGGCTGATTGATTCGCCGGGATTCCCAGTCGGCCGGTGTCGGTTTCTGGTTAAGCGGATCCCACAAGCCTCTTTTGTAGCGCTTGTATGGAGTTTTAGGTTACCTGGCAGCCCTTTCTTCCTTACCTTGCTTCCACTCTCGCTTACGCTACCTTTCTCTTCTTTCCGTGACTTCTCCTCTGTTGGGTAACGCGATACGCCCCGACCCGGCGTCTTCGCTTCAGCAGCTGTGGTCGAAAAGCGCCGGTGGTCTCCGCGGCCGGAGCGGCACTTAACCCACGGCTTTTGTGGCCCGCTCGGCCGTCACTCGATCCTCGGGCGATGAATAATTTTCATGCAAGGTGCACTTTAATTACTTCGCCCATTTAAGCGGCATCGCGGCGGCGGCCTCGCGCGCTCATTAATCTCGGGCTGGGATCCCGTTTCAAGGGCTTTTTACATTTTTCCCCCAAATGTGTTTATTTCTTTTATTAGCGCTTCCAATCCCAAAGAATACTCTCCGCCCGAGCGGACATGACCGACCGGCGGCGTCCGTCCGGCCTCCGTCCTGCTTTCGTAAACAGGTTTGAAAAGGGAGCTTTGACAGGGAGGAAAGGGAGAAAAAAAAAAAAAAACAGACAAAAAAAAAAAAACGTTGGGAGGTCGGTTCGCCGGAATCTGAATTGAACACACTGTCTGTATGGGGTCATCTCGAAAGGGAAAAGAAAGAGGAAAGGAAGAGAAAGCGGTGAATGGGCAACCCACAGGCAGCCATTGTGAGACGGGGAAGGAGGGTTCGGAAATTCGATTTAGTTTCGCACGCACGCGGTTTTGTAGCAAGCGTTACTGTCGACAGAAAAGCACTCGCTTTAAACCTTCCTAACACTTCGAGTGCGAGTGCTTGTGTTACTACCGTACACACACACACACACACACACACACACACACACACACACACACACTCCTTATCTGTTTGCACTCGGTGCTTTTCCCCTCCTCTGCCTCTGTTTACCGGTGTTTAGCCCTTTCCCCGAGAACAGAAAGCGGTGGCTTTTCCCCGATAACATCGTGCCAGAATACCCCGCCTACCACAGCGACGTCGGATCCACGACGCCGGGCGCTTTAGGTGTCGTCTTTCCGAGCCGGTAAACGTCGTCCAGCTGTAAGTTTTCCCGCACGAGGACAGCTGTTCGTGCAATCTATTCGCCACAACGTAACATCGCACAACATGAAATGTACCTCTAAACGGATAAAAGTAAAAACGTCCGCTTTCAGCGGTTTAATTAGTGGGGAAAACGTATAACCGCTGGCTAACGATCGACGGAAAATTCAGGGGCGTAACCCCGCGATTGGTTTCGGTTGACGGCGCACGCCCAAATTCCCAAAGCGGGTATGTCTGGGGGAAAAAAAAACAACACCTCTATAACACAAAGACCCAAAATAACTCATTTGATTTTGACTCATCCCGAATGTTTTTTCGTGCCCCGTACGTTTGAGTGAAAACCGAAAACCGAGCCTGGTCGGGACTTTCGATCCGGTCGCTACGGCGACGTGAGCGGCGTCTCCGAAAGTCACCCTCGCGTAGGACGTTACGTTTAAACGCGATATCGTCAGCCGTGAGAGAAGCATGGACGAAGGAATAAAATGGCAGTGGAACACACGCGCACGCACACACACACACACACACACACACACACACACACACACACACACGCACGCACACACAGGACTCCAGCTGTGCCTCCTGGTGCTCTTGTTTGTGTGACAAGTTATCTCTGCCATGTTTGCCTGGTTGAGGCTAAAGTGTTTCATTTCCTCCGGCGGAGCAAAAGGCCAATAAGAACACACCCCCACCCCAGGATGCCCCCACCCCCCATCCCCCACATCAGAGATGCCTGAGAGCAGCTGCATCAGTTCTCAGGTCTGATCGAACCTGTCACAGCGTACACTTTAAACGTGAGAGAGGGCAGGAGGGATTGTTAATATGTTAGAGAGAGCGAGAGAGGAAGAGAGAGAGAGGAGATAAAGAGAGGGAGAGAGAGAGAAAGAGAGAGAGAGGGAGTGGGAGAGAGAGAGAGAGAGGGAGTGGGAGAAAGAGATAGGGGTGGGAGATAGAGAGAGATAGAGAGAGAGTAAGGGAGAGAGGGAGGGGAGAGAGAGAGAGAGTGAGGGAGTGAGGGAAAAAAGAGAGAGAATAGAGTAAGGGAGAGAGGGAGAAGAGGAAGAGAGAGGTGAGGGAGAGGGGGAGAAAGAGAGAGGTAAAAGAAAGGGAGAAGAGAGAGAAGGAGAGAGGGAGGGAGAGAGAGTAGGGAAAGAGAGAATGAGGGAGAAGGAGAGAGAGAAAAAGGAGGAGAGAGATGAGGGAGAGAGGGAGGGAGAGAGAGAAGTAGAGAGAGAAAGAGAGAGTGAGGGAGAGAAAAAAAAAAAAAAAAAGAGAGTATAAAGGACACATATGTTTGACTCTGTGTGCTTGAAGTCAGGGTGACAGGAGAAATGAAGTATCAATAGTTTTAACTCCGGTCCTCACACACACACACACACACACACACACACACGAAAGCACACGTTTATCACACGTTTATTACTATGCACACGTTTATTACACGCCCAAAGCGTTTTTGTTTTTTTTCTCCTTAACTTGGGATCTTCGCACGTTCTCCTGCTCAGGTGATCCAAAAGAGAGCGCATACGGAAGCTCGAGTTCCCTTTCCTGCGCCGTGCATCATCTCCTCTCCCGCTGAGAGAGGACTAATCACATCCTCACGTGTCCCCGCTCGCACCTCTGACTGTCTCCATCAGCTACACACTGGGGAAGGAGCTTTCGAGGCTAAAATAACGGAAAGAGAGCGTGATGGAAGATTCTAGAAGAGAAGGGAATCTGGTGC
>CM022753.1:5094942-5097442 GCA_012411365.1 Ameiurus melas
AGTTCGATCGTTGCTTTAACGAGAAGCTGTAGCGGAAAAGGTGTTTGGAAAGTGGGACGGCCAGTCGCCTTTCGCGATTGTTACCTCCAATGAACTGAAAAGTCGTGTGAAACCGCCGCCATTTCCATGACAAAGCTCACCCCTGCCAATTAAGTGCTGACAGGCTGGATTTTGGCCTCAAACAAGAGCACAAAGCATGCCCAAAGCCGCTTTCGTTCACCGTGTAATTGGGAATGAGCTCTGCGTATAGAAGCTCGACACCCCGAACGCAAACTACTCTACCGTCCACCAATTACTGTAAGCTCCGCAGGTTCGATAGCCAAAATGGCAGCACCTGTTTGGTTGTTCCGAACGCATTCCACGCGAGCTATAGGCCACTTCTTTTGTTTGCCGGAGCAAAAGTTGGTTTTGTGTAAAGAATGTGCTGTCCATGCTCGACAATGATCGACAGTGACGGTGGTCTTCAGTCTGAACTCCCAGTGTCCGTGTACACAGTGCGTCCTCATTGTCCCGGGCTGAATTAGCGCGAGTGGAAAGAACCGGCTGCTCTGCGTTAATGCTCAGCTATTCGAGCGGATAAACAAAGCACGGATTATTTTGAATGGTGGCCTTTATTTAACGCAGGTCACTTAAAAAAAATTAATTAATTAATTAAAGACAATGCAATTAAGAGCGTCCAGAGGCACTGACGACCAATTAGAAGCACGTGATTGATGACCGGGATTATTGCAATGCGCTAGAGTTTCTTTCCCAGATCTCTCGTTTTTTTTTGTGTTGTTGTTGTTGTTGTTGTTGTTGTTTTAAAGAGCTTAAGAAGGTCGAAATCGTAGCTGTTGAGCTGTTTTGTTGAATTAAACGGAAGTTTGGCGGGGGTTGAAATGTCAGGCTAATCAAAAAAATTGGGTTTCTGTAGCAGGTTAGGTTTCCGACCTTAATCAGGCCTCTGACTTCAAAGGGCCACCCATGGCCCGTTCTCGTTTTCTTTCTTTCACCCTCTCTCTCTCTCGCTCTCGCTCTCGCTCTCGCACACACCGTCTCAGCAAAGAGCCCAAGACCAATTCGTCTCCCATGCTGCATGCTAGTTTTTTTCTTTCTGTCTGTGCCATAGCTTTGGTCATTTCAAGCACTAAGAACTAACCTAGCATGCTGGGGGCGGGGAATCTCAGCTTTGATCCTAAATTAGAAAACATCATCCCTTTTAATGGAGCAATTTTCAAAAGTGCCCTCCATAATTACTTAATGACACGAGGCCTAGAATATTTGGCTGCATGCAATTTACCCCTATCCTCTGGGTTGCCTTTAAACCAAACACAATTGATATAATTGGACCAACATGTACTGCTTTAGATAACAATTTCTACTTTTGTTGCTCCAAAGTCTTCACCCCCCCCCCACCCCCCCGTCAGCAGCGCTCCTCGGCAGCGAGCGATCCATTTTTAGTTACACTGTCGCAGGTGCTTTGTGTAGTCAAAGGGCAATCATACCGAGCGGATTTCCCGAAGGAGTAATAATTGCTAGGCTTTCGGGCGGCGAAGATATCTGCAGGTTCGAGCCGAAGCGCAAGACGCATTATCTAGTCCATTAGAGGTGATGACCGTTAAATGTACCTTTATTGTGTCTTGGTTGGCAAATGAATACGGGCATGAATATGGAAGAGAATTATAACGCCATCATCATAGAAGGACAGGGTGACGGGAAGGACCTTGCGGATATTTTCATAACCGCTCGAGCTCGTGCCGATTCCTTTGAACCAAACAGCCTTTGAAAAAGCCCTGGGGAAGTAAATTGAAAGAAGTGCTCAGCATTCAACTTACCAATGGATGTCCCATTGACTCAAGACATTTCTTTATATCGCTCGGAGATCGTCCAGATAGGATATGAGGGTAAGACGAGCTGAATATATACTCTGAGTGAGGGTCTCTGAGGAATTATTATTATTATTATTATTATTTTTTCAAATGAGCTCTCCTTATCACACGACAGCTTCCTCTGAGATCAGCTAGCACATCTAGGACAGCGCTATCAGCCCTCTTCTTCCTACACTACATGAGCTCACCGACTCCCGTGGTTGGATAGTGTTGCTCTGACCGACATCGGAGAGAGTATACCATGAGACCAAGGCCGATTTTTCGCATCGTCGGGATTCGAACCAGCGATAGGTACGGACGCTTTTCTGTCGCATAAAGAGTTGGTGGAAAGTGCTGGCTTAGTGGTTAGAGCTGCCGATCAGCAGGCTGCGAGTTGAGATCGTGTCCTTGTCAAGCTGCCACTCTTTGAGTTCTTGAGTCCTCGAGCAAGACCCTCAACTGCTCAATTGTATCCTGTTGGATAAAAGTGTCTGCCAAACGAACAAATGGGAATGTTTGTTCGTTTGGCTGGCAGTTTTGTCGTTTGTTCGTTTGGCTGACAGTTTTATCCAACCGGATACAATTGAGCAGTTGAGGGTCTTGCTCAAGGACCCAAGAATGGCAGCTTGACATGAACAGGATTCGAACTCGCA
>CM022753.1:5102442-5267442 GCA_012411365.1 Ameiurus melas
TTTAATAAGTAACAGCGTTGTAGCGTAGAATTAGCCAACGCGCTAACTGTAGTTACCCGGCGAATATCTTTCTATTCTGCACGGTTATGTGTGTTAAACGGAATGTCAGTGGGACCTCAGTCATGGGGTCAGCTTGAGGATTAGCTTCGCTTGGTAATTCAGTGTTGTTTAAAGGTTAACTAGTTCAAATTCCCCTCCCAGGACCCGTCAGTGGGTCGAGACTAACTTTCCTCACTCTCATAACTGCATACCTTTTGGCTAATTAGCTGCACTGTAGTTACTGAATCGTTCAAAAGTAGTTACTGAATCATGTGACTTTAAATGAATAAATTAATTCATAAGATTAATAATCTCTTGACGCTGTCAGATAGTGTTAGTTAGCTATTTTTTTATTTCGTTTGCTAGCTAGAGTGAGGTTTAGATTTCTATCTTGCTTGATAGTTTGCTAGATTAATAGTTTGACCGTTTAATAGACAGCTTGAGAGTTTGATAGCTAGTTTGATAGCTAGCTTGACAGTAGGTACCTAGTTTGATAGTTTACTAGCTAGTTTGATAGTTTACTAGCTAGTTTGATAGCTAGCTTGACAGTAGGTACCTAGCTTGATAGTTTACTAGCTAGTTTGATAGCTAGCTTGACAGTATGTACCTAGTTTGATAGTTTACTAGCTAGTTTGATAGCTAGCTTGATAGTAGGTACCTAGTTTGATAGTTTACTAGCTAGTTTGATAGTTCACTAGCTAGTTTGATAGCTAGCTTGACAGTATGTACCTAGTTTGATAGTTTACTAGCTAGTTTGATAGCTAGCTTGACAGTATGTACCTAGTTTGATAGTTTACTACCTAGTTTGATAGCAAGCTTGACAGTATGTACCTAGCTTGATAGTTTACTAGCTAGTTTGATAGCTAGCTTGACAGTATGTACCTAGCTTGATAGTTTACTAGCTAGTTTGATAGCTAGCTTGACAGTATGTACCTAGCTTGATAGTTTACTAGCTAGTTTGATAGCTAGCTTGACAGTAGGTACCTAGCTTGATAGTTTACTAGCTAGTTTGATAGCTAGCTTGACAGTATGTACCTAGTTTGATAGTTTACTACCTAGTTTGATAGCTAGCTTGACAGTAGGTACCTAGCTCGATAGTTTACTAGCTAGTTTGATAGTTTACTAGCTAGTTTGATAGCTAGCTTGACAGTAGGTACCTAGTTTGATAGTTTACTAGCTAGTTTGATAGTTTACTAGCTAGTTTGATAGCTAGCTTGACAGTATGTACCTAGTTTGATAGTTTACTAGCTAGTTTGATAGCTAGCTTGACAGTAGGTACCTAGTTTGATAGTTTACTAGCTAGTTTGATAGTTTACTAGCTAGTTTGATAGCTAGCTTGACAGTATGTACCTAGTTTGATAGTTTACTAGCTAGTTTGATAGTTTACTAGCTAGTTTGATAGCTAGCTTGACAGTATGTACCTAGTTTGATAGTTTACTAGCTAGTTTGATAGCTAGCTTGACAGTAGGTACCTAGTTTGATAGTTTACTAGCTAGTTTGATAGTTTACTAGCTAGTTTGATAGCTAGCTTGACAGTATGATTTTTAACAGTTATAAAGGGAATTGTATTGGTTTTAATGGGAACTATAATTGTCCTTGTGGGTCTCTACATGTAATGTTTTGGGTTCTATTGGTGGCATGTTTATGTCTAGTAGAAACCAATACAAACCATTAAATTGTAATAGAATGTGCCCGAAAACACACCACATTTGGTAATGGTTTTAATGATATTTGTAATGGAAGCAATTGGAATTTCTGTAATGGTTTCTATTGGGGGTTTTTTTTCAGCAGGGTTATTTATTTATGTTATGTCTAACGCTGTTTAATAGTGTAGTTGCGTGTGTGTGTGTGTATGTTTGTATACATGTGTTCGGGTGTCTGCTAAGCCCTAAAGGTTAATACGCGGCATATACATGGGGTGTAAAAGATAAATATCACCCCCCTTTTTTTTTTTTTTGACTACCTCACAGTCCAAAGACATCTCTTTTCCCTGAGTGAAGACACGTCTCGGCCTGTCTCATACCTCAGACCTCAATGGAGTATGTCCAGCCTGTGTGTGCATGCGTGTTAGAGAAATTACCACATGGCCCATGTCCTGATCGGTGATTAAGCAGCATATGAGGTCTGATGATGACGATCACCTTCCCGACAACGGAGATATTCAGATAATAAGCGCAGGTTTATTCCTGAGTGACCATAACGTCTGTTCACTTTCCTCGACGCAATTTTACTTTCAGATTTTCACATCTGTTGTCGGAGTCCATGAGCCAGAACGGTTTGCTTTTCAGCATTTACCAACAGCTCATTTAAAAATTATTATTATTTTTTTTTAAAATAAGACCTTTTAAAATGTAGACACATTAAACATTGTTTGAGAAATCATTTCATTTTAAAGGCTTACGTTAGTCGAAATGGCAGAAACGTAGCTATGAACGGATTAGTAAGCTACAAGTTATGGACTTGTAACCTAGAAGTCATGACTCGTAGTTTGCTGACTATGTAGAGTTCCGGTTTCTGTTGTTGAATGTAGCTATGAATTCAACAGATGGACTTGTAAGATACAAGGTTTGTAAGTCACAAGCTGCAACCTATGGACATGTAAAGTACAATTCATGGACAGAACTTCAAGCTATGAGCTACAAGTTCTGTACTTGTAAGCTACAAGTTACATATGTATATATATATATATATATATATATATATAAAGTCAGCAGATGGCTGTATAAGGTACAGTTTGTGAATTTGTAAGCTACAAGTTATGCACGTACCAACTACAAGACAAGTGTAATTAGGTCTCTGCGTATAGTTTTTGTTTGTTATTAAATGTATGATTATAGAAATGTAGCTATAAATTCAAGAGATGGATGCGCATGCTACAAAATGATGGACTTGTAAGCTACAACTTATAGACTTTTAGCTACGACCTTTTATCTGTGTACTTGTAAGGTACAAGTTATGGACTTGAAAACGGCAAATTTCAGACTTGGTAGCTACAAGTTATGCATTTTCTCACTATGTATTGTATTAGTTTCTGTTATTGAGCGTATTATGGCGGGAATGTAGCTCTGAATACAACAGATGAATTTGTAAGCTACAAGTTATGGATGTACAAACTACAAGTTAAGGGTAACTAGGTCTCTGTGTATAGTTTTTGTTTGTTTGTTATTAAATGTATGATGGTAGATCTGTAGCTATGAGTTCAAGAGATGGATGCGTATGCTACAAATTATGGACTTGTAAGCTACAAGTTACAAGTTATGGACTCGTAAACTGCAAATTTCCGACTTGGTAGCTACAAGTTCTGAATTTTCTCACTATGTATTACGTTAGTTTCTGTTATTAAAAGTATTCTGGAAGGAATGTAGCTCTAAATTCAACAGATGAATCAGTATGCTGCGAGTTCTGTTTAAGTGTTAGGCTTAATTTATTATAGGCTTAAGTTATTACGTTTAAACCACAGCGACTGCTAAGTATTGCCGTCTTTTAACACTTTAAAATAAACACACTCCTTTTAAGACTGTAATCTTCATGGTCCCACCTGAATCCTGTCAAGAAGAACAAAAACTTTATTTTTTCTTCTTTTTTTTTTTTTTAAATAGAATTACGCAATCTCATATGAGAAGAATAATATGACATGTTTACACTAGTTTCTGGCAAGGGATTACAAAAACCCGACGTCACGGCGGCCAAAAAAACCCCCCCAAAAACAAACAGCTTTACAGTAGCGTTCGTTTTGTGCGTGTCAGATTTTCGTGCTTGTATGTATCTGTTTGTGTGTGGACGTGGCCTCGGGCATTACCTCGGCAATGTTCGAGATGACGAGGTTGGCGCTCTTTAGCTCGTTTACTGAAAGCTCCGGCATGCGGTTTTATTAAGACGAACACATCGATGCTTTTTTCAATCGGTGGAGCAGAAAGCTGCGTCTTGTAGGCACTCCTTTTGCGAAAGGTCAGCTGAGGCTGTAAATAAAGTGCAGCGTGTTCACTAAACTGCTTTTATGGTGAGCGAGAGTCTGGTTTTCCTGCGTGTGTGTGTGTGTGTGTGTGTGTCAGTGCTCGAAGAACCTGCATATTCTATTTAGGGCAAAATGAGCGTTCTTTTTTTTATTTAAATTATATATTTTTTGACATTTTTGGCTGAAAGTGTAACTTTTTATAACTGATGATCTGATTGGTCTCGGCAGCGCCGCCGCAGGGGTTCTGACGAAGACGGTCCACCGGTTCGCTCGTACGGAACGCATGTACGGCACGAGTTTATTCCACACGGTGCGAAATGTTCCAACGCAATAACGCAACCGTGTTGCTCCGTTTTTCGTTTAATATGCGCCAAGGTCCTGGGATCTTTTGGGAAATACGCTTTTCTCCACCCTCGCTGCCGCTGATTGGGACAAGCAGGCAGATGATTTTCCATCACTGTCATTTAAATTCACTTTAGATACGCACTCGTATATTACATACGGAGCGGGGGGGTGCGGGATAGCCTCCAGATTCAGCACGAACACTAACGCGGCGGAAATGAACGCAGGATGGATGAATAATGCGGTCATGCTGTACGTAGGAGGGTCCAGACGTCTGGTGTCCACTTCTGAGGGACGATTAATCTGATTTCGCAAAGCACGATTTGACTTTCTGTCACTGATGTAAGTGAACGTAGATGTGTATAGTATGATACAGTGCTAATGTTGTTGTTGAGATCTTTTAATTGAGTTCTTGGAAAGCAAAGTGCAGAGAGTAGTTGTTTTTTTTTTAAGGGTTCACAGAAGACGTGGGTCTTTAGCTGTTTTTTGAAGATAGTGACGGATCCTGCGGTCCGGATTGAGGTCGGAAGTTCATTCCACCACTGAGGGACGGTTAGTGTGAAGGTTCGGGAAAGGGACCTTGAGCCCTATCTGTTTAGGAAGCGGGGGACCGACTATGTCATGTGTGAATTTTCTCATCCAGGAATATAGAGTGTGGATTTCCCCTCTACGCTTCGACCCGTGTTATCTATTTCTTTTATCTATCCAAAGCGAGACACGTAAATCGCTGGCGTGAGTCATCTGTTCATATTTGTCTAAAAGGGAGGATTTGTCGCGTGGATGTGTGCGCGTGTGTTTGCATGCCTGGGCTGGAGTGCCTCTCTGGCCTCGCTCTAATTGAAGCTGACAAAGCTCTCCGTTACTGTGGCTGAAGAGGCTCATTCCGGGCGAGCGAGTGAGCGAGCGAGAGAGAGAGAGAGAGAGAGTGGGAGAGAAAATGTTGTCACTGCAGTACCATCAGTTCCTCTCTACATTCATCAAAGCGCTGGACATCAATGGCTACTTGCTCTATTTTCTGACTCACTGAGTCCCTACTGAAAGAACCCACTCCTCTCCTCTTCTTTGCTCTCCTCGTGTTGCCCGTCTTTTCTCTCTTCTTCTATACCTCCAGTGCCCTTTTCTTCCACCAGTATGTTCCTGGTACCGTACCAGTTTAACTATAAACGCAGTGATGGTAAGTTTACCCTGTAACGTTAAGCGGAAAGCGGTAAAGACGCCATGGAGAACAACTGAAGTTATACTCGATATTGATTTTCTTCCTTCCCGCTCCAGAATTGCTGCGTAACCGTTTTCCTCCGAGCTAGCTTGTTCCAGTTTGATCGAGACCTCCCTGGTGTGCAACATGTGAGTCAGATTTATGAAAAATAAAAAATAGGTGACAGGCGGTAACACGCCGATCAAGCGATGCGCAAGAGTCGATTAGCTCCGGGAAAATATCAAGTTCCAGTATGGAAAAAAAAAAAAACGTGTTTGGATTCGGATTTGGGCTGGGCCTCGGTTTTTTAGAGAAACATGTTGCAGGTGTGAAGATTACACCCAGGATGGCAAAAAAAAACAAGCTTTTGATTGCGGTGACTAAATGATGCCAGAAGTATTCGGGCACGCTGGAACCGAACCAATTCTGGCAGCCAAGAGCCAGCACTTTTTTTTTTTTCAGTGGAAAAGTGTGGAACGGTTTGAGAATTGGTTGGTGGATTTGTTTACTTTATTTATTTATTTATTTATTTATTTATTTCCTCGTTTGTTGTTAGGAAATTAAGCACGTTTGAACACCACACGTCCCATCGAGTTCAAATATATAGAGAGCACGCTGGTCACGTGATAGAGTTCTTTCCTGGAGAGCCTGCGGGATTCCGGGAATCTACACTTGTGAAGTGACAACATGCTTTATAAGCTATCCGTGACCATGTTCTAATGTTCGAAAAGAGCTCTTCATTAGCTTTCAAACACCACCACATCTGCGTCTGTGTGGTCTTCGGCGCCCGAGAAAGAGGCCACAGGAAGCGGTCATTTTAGCCGACTTTGGAGCTCTATTTCTGCCACGGAGCTCATTATGTTTCGCTCGATCAGTTTTCGGGTCAGACACTTTGCTGATTCGATCAAACTTTTTAGGGAGAAATTCTACATGTATTTATTTCTATTGAAGATGTGGGGGCACCTGTAGTACCTTTTCGATTTTCCGATATCAACCCTCAGTTCGTGGCCATTTTTCATGGATTTAATTTCATACAGACAAAAATGTGCATTGTTTTGCATCGGTTATGATTCAGGAGTAAAAAAAAAAAGAAAAAAGAGAGAAATCTTTTCAGTCACAGTTTTTCGAATCGGATCGTGAACGCAGTATCGTGAGTCAAGTCCAGACGTGACCGTAGTGTATCGTTACACCACAGTTTGTTTGTTTGTTTGTTTTTCAGTGGTTCTATTTATTTAGTTACTTAGATGTTTACTTTATTTGTCTATTTATTTGTTTGTATGTATGGCCAAGGAGTTTTGAAAATTGACAGCAAAAAAAAAATAAAAAAACGCACATTCCGGACATTGGCATCCCTGTGGGAGGGTTAATTGTGGTCTAGGACACTTCCTCCTCTCTCTCTCTCTCTCTCTCTCTCTCTCTCTCTCTATCTCTATCTCTGTCCATTGACTGCTGGAATAAGCTCCAAAGCTCCGAACAGTGAGATTAGAGCCAGAGGCTACTGCACATGCTATGCTTTACCAATACACACACACACACACACACATGCACGCACTCTTTCCCACCCTTTCCACTCCATTGCCGTCTGCACCACTTCCTATGACACATCAAATTACGCCGCTATCGGAATCTGCTCCATCACGCTAGAATGAGGTCATCGCATGTATATCTAACAGCATGTGCCGAGCCGAAGCGGCAATCTGGCCCTCGCGTGCTTAATTTCCCCGATTTCCCGGGTGAGTAATTGAAAATTTAGCAGGGAGAAGACTTGAGAGTGGGCGTACGAGGAGTCCGTCTGTGTTCAGTCTCGACACGAATAGCTTTCCTAATTGAAAGAAATGAGCTTATATATTCCACTCATCACCATCTTTCCTAAGCCGAGAAGACCAAAAAAAAGAAACTTTCATAATGAAGTTTTTATAATGAAGTGACATTTCCCTTCTGCTAAAGGTAGAGAGAGAGAGAGAGAGAGAGAGAGAGAGGACGAAGAGTGGGGGAGGGGTGACATAGACGGAGAGATAGAGGAGAAAGTCGAGGATATTAAAAATCCCCATGCATAATGTAGCTCTAATGTATTCTAATGCAGGACATGATGGAAGCTCACTTCCTCCTGAATTAGCATGAGGTTTCGGAAGGTCGCTAATACCCAGGCTAATGTTGCTACTGTTAGCTGGACAATTTTGCCCGACGAATCACCCCTCAGGTGTGGTAAAAAAATCAGCGAGTCCGGCCGACGGCATTAACGGCAGTTACAGCGCACCGGTTAAAAGACTGCTCTCTCATTAGCATTCAATTCTTCTATTTTACAGTAATACACTCAAATATTCAGCGCATCTGAGGTAAATCTCTGAAAGATCGCCAAGAAGAAGTCGCAAATCATCAACCAGTCTCATGCTAATAATTGAATTACCATTTAGTAACCTGCATGTGAAATTTTAGCGCCATCTGTGGTACATTAGCCAGCTCGCTACGCGGTTCTCAATTAAAATGTAGACAGAATCCACACGGAACGGTTTCATTTGACCTCAGAAGGAGTAACCCTTAAAAAGTCTTACGTGTCTAGTACATTTCTTGCTTTCTAGCTTTTGAACAGTGCGTCACAATCCTTAGCTTAAGCGCGAAGGCAAAATTAGCATCAATTGATAATATCTCATTAACATTATTTACTTTCTCTACGTCTTCCCTCTATAAATATTAGATAGAGACGCTAACCATCATACATTTATTCTAATGCAGATGAAATTCCAATGGTTTGGAATGGACAGTTAGCTAAAGGGATAGTCCTCATGCTAAATACAGCAGCATTTTAAATGCAGGAACACACATATAAGACATAACAACAGCATGTGAGGACCTCTCCGTGTCCTCCCGTAATACCCAAGCTGCCCGTCCTGTCCTCGATCTCTACGGTAAAGAGTCGACTGTCGGCGAAAGGCCCCTTTAGCCCCGCGCGCCAAACCGCCCATCAAGTGACAGACAAACAGTGAAGAGGGTAAAATATCCAATTACTCAGCCACGAACCTTCTCAAGTGTACAAGTGTCATATTAAATTGCAACCCCTCGCCATCGGCATCGCCATACGCCTCGTCCTCTCGGGTAATTGACACTCGCCGCATACGATGACTGTCAATGGAGCGACCGGCGAAGAACCGTGACCGAAAGACAGCTTAGCAGCGAAGTTAGAACCGGAGCTTGGCTTTAGAAAACGGAACGACCGTTCCCTAGCTAGATAGCTTTTACAGGTTTGCGTATGTGTGTTTTATTTCATGACATGATATCGAGGGGTTCGTCATCGTCGACGTTCGATGCAGCAGAGCTAACGATCTGCTAGCACGTGTGTGTGTGTGTGTGTGTGTGTGTGTGTGTGTCCTAGCGACGCTAACGCAGTCGCACTGTTTGAGTTCGATTACATGAGACGTGTCAAAGCAATGGGGTTTTTGAACGGGTTTTTTTTTTTTTGGTTTAATGCCAGAGATAAGGTCTGTGGTTCACACAAGCTCGATATATGTTCACGTTTTATACTACGACATAAAATACACCAGTAATACCCCACTCAGGATTTTTTTTAAGAAGCTTTTCCATGTCTTGAAAAAGACGGTCACTAACAAGTGGCTAAATGGTACTGCAGAGGTTGTCGGCGGAATTAAACGCCATCACACCGAACAGGAGATCTCATCCTCGTTGTGTTTATACTCGCGCTCTTGCAACTCAAACTTGTAGATTTATCGATTTATAATATTTTCCGATAAAAAAAAAAAGAAAGAGTCGTCGCTGCTAGAACGGGTCGAGCGCCGGAACCTAGCGGAGCATACGATAATGTAGACGGATGTCATTTCTGCTCGTGTTTTTACGGTAAAAATACCTCCGTGCTGAAACTAAAACAAAACAACCTGATTATTGTTGTTATCGTAGAAATATCACCACAATACATGGGTAAGAACAAGATGGCGTGATGGCAAAAAGACAACAAAAAGAGAGATGAGAAAAGGATCGAGGCAAGGTGCCGTCACGTGCTCGTGGGTAATCGGAATGACGATCAGCGGAGATGCGTGCGAAATAAATGCTCGTGGAGTCTCGGCCGTCTTTTGGGGGGCGCACGAGGCACTCGCACGTTTGGAATTAATCCGAGTTGATTGGCGTTCGCGACGCAGGCGTGTCGTCTTTTTTTTCCCCTTCTGGCTGGGACGAGGTCTTCCGCTGTTTGCTCTCTAATTGGAATTTCCATTAGCAGCCGTAAACATTCGGGAGCCGCCGCGTGAATATTCATCACAGCCGAGAGGTGCATGCGCGTGTGTAGGATCCCGTGGGCTGATGTTTGTGGAGTTTACATATACAGTAGCTGTCGCAACTTTTCCTGAGTCTTTCTCTCTCGGTGTGTTTCAGCTCCATCTCAGGTCAGCGAGGTGATAAAGGAGCGCGTGCTGGAGCACAGCGTCCAGCTCTCGTGGCAGGAACCCGAGCACCCCAACGGAGTCATCACCGAATATGAGATCAAGTACTATGAGAAGGTGAGTCTGTTAAAGTCGGAGAAATGATCGAGAGAGGGAAGGTAGCGATGAGAAATCCAGAGAGAGAGAGAGAGAGAGAGAGAGAGAGAGCACACACGCGTAGGTGTGTGTTTTGAAAGCAGGAAGAATGCTCTCCTGTCTCCGCGTTTGAGTTCGACACCGTGTGGGTACCTGTCTGTCATCACCCCGGTTTTCTCGCGTTCCCTCGTTCGCATTCTCCCCGCCCGCGAACAGACGAATCAGGTCTCTCACGCGTTTCTCTAGCGATCGCAATGACGAATAAGCCGCTCGGGAGGTTTTTGTTTTTTACATACGAGAAGATATCAGCAGTGCCGTTGAACGCCTCGCAACTTACAGGAACGTCTTCCTGCCAGATACCACAGCACACGTTCAGAGGTCTTGCGGAGTCTGAGTCTCGAAGGGTCAGACCTATACAATATTAGACGTGTTATGGCTTAGGGAGAAATCATTTCCCCCATAGCCTTCCTCCGCTTCCACTACTTTTCCCTTACTAGCATCTTCTAGCTCCAGTGGAAACCATCAGGCACCAAACGTTTATAGTCTCATAAAAAAAAAAAAACACACACTCGCACACAAAAGGGGGAGGTTTAAAGATCAGCCGGTTTCCTGGGCCGATCCAGCGCTGCGGTCGGAAAATTAGAGGCGAGCGTTCCCTCAATAATCCTTTAACGTTAACTTAACAACATGTGTGCGAGAGAAAGAGAAGCAGATCGTATGCAAACCTCTCGAGACTCGGGCCCATTGTAAACCGAGTGCTGCTCTCGACAGCTTTCTCTCTCACGGTTACCACAGTAACGCGCGTGCGAAGGCTGACGTTCTTTCAATATCATTCCTCGACCAGCTCGGTGTGTTTGGGGGGGGGGGGGTGGATACAACAAAACAAAAAACAGTGAAACCCTTGAAGGTCCTTGGATAAAAAGCCCCGCGAGATTTCCTCTGCGTAAAGCGCTTGGAGAAAGTCCTCGTATCGTTCAGCGTGAGTAGAGAAAATCATCGTGTTTGTTTGTTTGTTTGTTTGTTTGTTTGTTTTTAATGCGAAGGACCAGAAAGATCGCATCTACTCGACGGTCAAGTCCAAGTCCACGTCGGCCACGGTGAACAACCTGAAGCCCAGCACGGCGTACGTGTTCCAGATCAGAGCGTTCACCTCGGCCGGGTACGGCATCTTCGGTCCCAGGCTCGAGGTCACCACCAAGGACGAGTCGTCAGGAAGCGGTATGGATTATAGATATGGATTCTATGATATGTTCACGTTTCGTGATAGTCGTTCATGAGTCCCTCGTTTGTCCCAAGAAGTGAAACTTCAGAGAAATCCTCCAGGTCCGGCACATTCTTTGCTTTTTTCAATCTTCTACGTATTTGACCCCTTTCAAATATGATGTTGAGATCCATATTTGACACGGAGGAGAACCGAGGGACTCGTACACGACTATCACAAAAGGTGCAAGAAGGCGACACGATACATTAAGATCCAGGTGTGTGTGTGTGTGTGTGTGGGGGGTAAACTTTTGAAAGCGATGATCCGTGTTTACTTTTTTGTTTTTATTCCAACGTTCTTGTCACTGGCAAACGTAAAGAGCTTTTAAAGAGAACCAAAAACAGCCCCCCCTCCCCCTCCCCCGCACCCTTTCCGTTTCCAATCCTTTCAGCCCAAGGTCACCGTCAAGGTCGGCGGCGTCTGCTCTCACTCGCGGGTCCAAGGCCGCCGAAGTCTATAAATACACTTCCTCGTCGACCGCACACAGCCGCGCCCGACTGTCCGTTACCGTTCTCGTTCTCCGCGACTCCGCCTCGCGCCCGCATCCGGTTCTCGGCCCCGCCCCCAGTGCGACCTTAAGCGTTTTCAAACACTATTGAGATCGTCAGAAAAACAAAATAACCCGCCATTAGGATTCATTTCAAATACATAATGAGCAGAATATCGTGTTCCTTCGGCAACATCACTGTCAGTTTTATTTCTAAACCAATCGTTTATCCACAGCAGAAGAGTTCGCGACGCCAGATCTCAGCGTTCTGCGGTTTTCCTGCTCCGAGCCGGTATTCGAGCAGGACTACGCCGTAACCCCTCCACACCCACACACACACAACACACACACACACACACACACACACACACGCACACAACAAAAAGTGCGAACGCCTGTCAAAATCCCCACCATGACATGCTCTTTAAATACTGCTGTCTCGCTGTATAATTTATCGAGCCGGAGCCAGCATATCCTGTTCCCTCAGCACTCTGTCGACGCGAGTGCTCTTTTAGCGGCGGAGAGAAAGCGGTTCCGAACGTGAAGCGCTCCAACCTGAATGTGTCATTGTTTCAAATGAAGGGCAGCACGTTACCGCTGGGAACTATTAAGCCCAATTTCAGAAACACTAGATCCGTGCACTCGGAGCGAGCCCCTAAAATAGACCAGAAAAGCAAGCGGGGGAAGAAAGGAAAAGAAGGGGGTTACGCCGATTTCTAACTCTCGGGTATACGCCGGGGCGCGCGTGGTATCTACGATCGAATGAGTCTGAATGCTGTAGATCGGAGCGGACGGAATTTGCCGGAATCAGCGAGCAAGGGCGGTACCGAGATACGGGATTGGACTTCCACAACGTAGGAGTAAAGGGGTGGAGTTTCACAATTCGCATATGATAAAGACGTAGAGTCGTGTTAAGATACGATCGGTTTAAATGTGGTCATGTTATGTAATTGCAGGCTGTGTTATGTTTGTGTGTGTGTGTGTGTGTGTGTTAGCCACGATTGTATCGAGCGAGCAGAACCCGGTCATCATCATCGCCGTGGTGGCAGTAGCCGGCACCATCATCCTGGTGTTCATGGTGTTCGGCTTCATCATCGGGAGAAGGTACGCTCTCGCGGCCCCCGTTGACTCGCCGCTCCTGTGAGTCTCCTCCGCTCCGGCATGTGCTTGCCTTTTGTTTCCTGTCTCTCGCGGGCGTCACGGTGGATTCTTCCCCCCACACACTACCCCCCCAGTTGATCGCACTCGCCCATCAGCATGCCGCTTGCGTTACCAGTGCTATTTGTTTATTTATTTATTTATTTTGGCATGTTTTTTTTGTTTGTTTGTTTATTAGTTTTTGTTTTCATATGGATGCAGTAGAAAGGATGGATGTCCCGGAAAAGGATGAAAGTCCACTTTGTTTCCTTTCGCTGGCGTGTGTGTGTGTGTGTGTGTGTGTGTGTGTGTGTGTGTGTGTGTGTTTCGTCCTCTCCCATCCCGTCCAAGCATGCCTGTTTGTGGCTGAATGCTGTGCTCGAATCTGATTGGTCAGAACTGCAGTTCTGATGTGTTATTATTTCCGGCTAATTCACTTGTTGGGTGTTTAAGCCTAAAATATATCTATATATATATTTTTTAAAAAGACAAAAAAAAAAAACCCCATTATTTAATAAAAAACGTTAGTTTTATCGGTTGTGTCCTGGTACAACCTGTTTACGGTCTCTCTCTCTCACACTCTCCCTCTCCTCTCTCTCTCTCTCTCTCTCACTCTCTCTCCCCTCTCTCTGTCTCTCTCTCTCCCCTCTCTCTGTCTCTCTCTCTCCCCCCTCTGTCTCTCTCTCTCTCTCTCTGTCTCTCTCTCTCTCCTTGTCTCACTCTCTCTCTCTCTTTCCCTGTCTCCCTTTCTCTCTCTCTCCCCCCTGTCTCTCTCTCTCACACTCTCCCTCTCCCCTCTCTCTGTCTCTCTCTCTCCCCCCTCTGTCTCTCCCTCTCTCTCTCTCTCTGTCTCTCTCTCTCTCCTTGTCTCACTCTCTCTCTCTTTCCCTGTCTCCCTTTCTCTCTCTCCCCCCTCTGTCTCTGTCTCTCTCTCCCTCTCCCCTCTCTCTGTCTCTGTCTCTCTCTCTCCCCCCTCTGTCTCTCCCTATCTCTCTCTCTCTCTCTGCCCCCCGCCTCTCTCTCGCTTTCTCTCTCAAGGCACTGTGGCTACAGTAAAGCAGACCAAGAGGGAGATGAAGAGCTGTACTTCCAGTGTGAGTATCAGGATTTGCTAGCATGACCGTACACACACACACACACACACACACACACACACACACACACACACACACACACACACACAAGCGGTAAAAGTTTCTTAGCAAAGAAAAGTACTGCGTTCATTGTACCGGTTCAATGTTGCTTCGTGTTCCCTAAAATGATTTGATGTAATGCTAATGTTAACAGGGGCCTCTCCTAGGTCACGTTCACGATGTACAAGCGATGGAAACACAAGGCTACAGTCACAGCAACGCCCTTCCTTAATACTTTCCCATCAGTATTAGCATCTCTTGTCTTTCCTGTCAGAGCTGAGTCACTTCGGTTCTCAATATTTTAGCTAAACGTTGCTGAAATATCATAAACTTGTCCGTCTTTGGTCAAGTTTTGCCAGCGTTCTAACGAAAGAAATGAGGCGCTTTAGCAACATTTTAGCATCAGAATGAGCATCTTCTCTATGTGCTGTTACATGTCAGCGTTACTTTTACATGATTTTTGTTTCCGTTATGGCTAAAATATGGTGTCATCTACGCGGTCACCTTCTTCTTCAAGGCACTCCAGTTTCCCGAACGCGGTCTTAACAAGCACGTGTCTGTTTGACGGGAATAAGACGGGTCGTCTTGCAGGAAGTTCTGGCATTTCGAAATCTTCTGAGAGGAAACCCGTCCTCGGGACGTTTTTTCGCATGAACGTTTTCGCATGAACGTTAGCGCTTCAGTTCCTAGACTTTCGGCGTCAGCGTAAACGTTTCTCCAATTACGGCTAAGGTGCTGGGTTGTCAAGTCGTCGAAAGGCAAATATACCGAACCGATACGGAAAGTTATTTCGAGTCAAGTGAAGTTTAGTCAGCTCCAATATTTAAAAAAATAAATAAATAAGAACAGGTCGGTAAAAATGAGAAATGAGAGCGCTCTCTTATCCCAGACACTTGCTAGCATCAGTGCTAGCATCTCTGCTGTCAGGCTAAGATATTACGCTCTTGGATTGTTCTGCCTGGGATGCTAAGCCCCTGCTCTCAGGCCTTTCACCCAACAAACCTGTATCCCTCAGCACTCGCTAATGAAGCCCCTAGAGATGACCGTGCCGCCGGCCTCCCCAGACAAGCTCCGCTAACGATGCGCTGTAGGCAAACTGCTGATTTGGAAACAAAGGGTCAAGGTGGCAGCGCCAGCTCCCTCGCGTGCAACGTGACCAGTGGCGCTCGCTAGCACGCGAAGTGCATGCTGAGTACCTGCCAAGCCGCGCCGCTAGCAAACAAAAGGGCAAGCAAGCTACAAACAAGAGCTGCCGAGTTAATAAAGTGCCCTCGCGCTCAGATTCGAGATGGCGATGTTAGCCGGGTCAGCTCGTGGTGCGCTCGCCGCGCGCGCTCCCTAATTTGTCAGAGACGCAGGGATAAGGCTCGTCGTATCGGCGGCGCCGACAGGTCGGACAGACTCTGTAGTTACAGGAATACGAGGAACATCGGCCTCAGTAGGCCGCCATGTCGACATCGCTAGCAGAGTTCAAACAACATCTGTATTCGCGCTGGTTTTTTCGCACGCGCCGGCACTTCCGTTCGATCATTCAATTACTCGTTAGCAAACCTTAGCTCGATTTGAACGCAGCATGGCGCGGCCAGGTAGCGTCTGAAGCAGTTTCGTTTAAATGGGCCGGCGTATCAAAGCTGACAGGTAGGCTTATAATTAGCGCGCTCGAGAGGGAGGGAACATGGCGGGCATTAATTAGGTAACGAGTACTCTCGGGGGGGTTCGGGGCGGGGGGAGTTATGTATATGCGTCATTAGCTAGCTTAATTACGTGGGTCAACAGGAATCTAAATTGTAGTTGTAAAATGCAGAACCAAATTAAACTCCGTGACACTATACATGTTTAGCTCGGTGAGGTGGTTTTTGTTTTTTTGTTGTTTTTTTTTTTACCCTCAAGGGGAAGTGTATCAGCTTGAGTTTCCTTTCATTTTCTTTAAAGCACCCGCGAGCTAAAAATAACCAGCTTAGCGTTTTCCCCCGACGCTAATTCATTTCCAGCGTCAGAGTCCGCGGCTTCTAAATCCGAGCCGCGTCTCGCTGAGTACAAACAGCGCACCGGATTTGCGACAGCCATTAGGCAGCCGGCGACAGCTCCATACGTCTCCGGTTCGCCGCACTCCTAGCCTCGCCGCGAGAAGGTTCCGCTCGACGAGACGAACGAACGGCGTCCGAATTCCCGGTCCGAGACAAATTCAGCCAGAGATCTGACACTTGACATTTCTAGCTAGCTGGCTCCGCCCATCGCGTTTAATCGTAACAGTAAATCCTCTTACCCTTCTGCAGTTAAATTTCCAGGCACCAAAACCTACATCGACCCCGAAACCTACGAAGACCCCAACAGGGCCGTGCATCAGTTCGCCAAGGAGCTGGACGCCTCGTGCATCAAGATCGAAAGAGTGATCGGCGCGGGTGAGATCTCTTTTCCTCAAACACACACACACACACACACGTATAGAGACACAGTGCCTTGCTTGTTCATTACTGTGATAGCAAAATATTTATTCCTTCAACAACCCTTGCTGCATTCCTCTCTTCTGATTATTAATAGCTCCTTTGTGGGAAGAGAGGGTTGCAGGGCGGTGGGTGAAATCGTAGCGTAATTAATATATCTCCTCAGGAGAGAATGCGCAAGGATGCGTCATCGTTTGATGAATTGCTACCGCTACTTTCGTACTGCTCTGATGCGAAGGTGTTAGCGTACACAAAACAGGATATATGCAGTTATGGCTTGAGGCACACCTATATATGCATGTGTGTGTGTGTGTGTGTGTGTGTGTGTGTGTTAGGAGAGTTTGGCGAAGTGTGCAGCGGTCGCCTGAAGCTTCCTGGGAAGAGGGATGTCCCCGTGGCCATCAAAACTCTAAAAGTGGGCTACACGGAGAAGCAGAGGCGGGACTTCCTGTGTGAGGCGAGCATTATGGGACAGTTTGACCACCCCAATGTGGTCCATCTAGAAGGCGTGGTCACCAGAGGTCAGTTCCCTTACACGCAGTGACGTCATCGTACCACACGGGTTGGCGCTCAGCACTTCGAGTCATTTGAACTGCGACATCACGACGCATTCTCTGAGCCAATCAGAGCGCGGCATGCAAATGAGACGAGGATGTCGTCATGCATGGGGGAAAAAAACTATCGCTAGCACTCTCAGAGCGTCCGTGAAAAGCCGACTCGCGTATGAGCGCAGTTTCCTCACGAAATGCGCTATATATGGAATCCGTATCCGTGCGCTTGGGTATTTATGAGCAAAACTGTTATTGTGGGTTGCTTTTTTATTTATTTATTTTTTTTTTTTATGACAATACACAGGAGCGGTAGAGTTGTTTACAATTAGCCTATCATGCATATTCATCGCTAAGTAGAAAGATTCCTTAGGTGTTTCTTGTTCATTTCAAACTCTGTGCTCGCGACTTTCCGATTCAATGCGTCTCAAATGCCCTAAACGTATAAATACGACTAATCCGACTCCGATCCGTTTATTACCTTCCCTCCGCTGCGTACTCGCACACATCGTATCCGTAGCGCGATAAATAAAGCCGACATCCGCGTCGTTTCCGATGGGGGTTTTTTTTTTTTTTTTAACTCGCCGAGAACGAGCTACTCTGTGCACGTTAAACAGAAACAATGCACTTCGCCACTTGGCTTTTAGAGCGCCGCTTGAGTTATTTTCCCTCATTACGGCTGCGCGCGCTAAGTGGATGGAGTTTATCTTCACCGCTCCTAATCACATCTAATGGAGTCTTTGCGCTTCTGTTTGTCAGGGAAGCCGGTCATGATCGTCATCGAGTACATGGAGAACGGCGCGTTAGACGCCTTCCTCAGGGTGAGCACGGAGAGCGGGTTTCCTTCTCGAAATTCCGTTGTCTTTTCATGCATCCGAAAGCATCGTCTTTTTGCGAAATTTGATTTAAAACTAATACAATCTGTGGGTTTGATTCGATACGGATATGTATTTTTTTTTTTTTTTACTCAGAAACATGACGGGCAGTTCACGGTAATCCAGCTGGTCGGTATGCTGCGCGGCATCGCCGCCGGGATGCGCTACCTCTCGGACATGGGCTACGTGCACCGGGACCTAGCGGCGCGCAACATCCTCGTCAACAGCAACCTCGTCTGTAAAGTGTCCGACTTTGGCCTGTCCAGAGTGATCGACGATGACCCCGAGGCCGTCTACACCACCACCGTGAGTCGATAAAACCCCCCCGAATGAGAGCACCTGATTCGCGCGTTAACCCTCGTGTTCTGTTCGGTACAAAATACTATTTGGACTTTCCAGCGCGATTCGTCGGTCAGTGACTTCACGTGACGGCCGAAGAAGTACTGAACAAAACCCGAGGGTTCAGACCGCGAAGGGGAAGATGCACGCTGTAATGAATGTGATGTTTACCCCGGCCACTGACCTGCGTTTTACTGAACAGGGCGGAAAGATCCCGGTTCGGTGGACAGCCATGGAAGCCATCCAGTACCGTAAATTCACATCAGCTAGCGACGCGTGGAGTTACGGCATCGTCATGTGGGAGGTCATGTCCTACGGCGAACGGCCGTACTGGGACATGTCCAATCAAGACGTGAGTCACTTCTTCATGCAGATCGTATATTTCGAGCACCGTGCCGGTTAAAAAAAGGATTTCAAAGATTTCAAACGTGACTGTTAATACGCTATAAACCATTGACAGAAATAATACGACCCATCGCACGTACATTGTATGTATTATATGTATATTATATCTACATATGTTTAATAGATTGTCCTAAAAGGGGCATTCCGTAGTTACAGTGGGGGAAATATTGGACAATGTTTTTCACTAAAATCTATTTCCAATAAGGCTATTCACCGGGCATAGGTATCAAGTCAGGAACTCCGGCAATATAAAACACCGCGGCCGATTATTTTCTTCATACAGGGAGCGTCTTGAGGTATTAAATACATTTCAGTTAGCGGGTTCAATACTTCTCCCCCCCCCCCGAGTCGTAACACTTTATTACACATAACTTCATTTGTTTGGATTTCTTTATATGTGCGGATCCCTTGAGTTAACACCAGAGTCTGGTGGAAATGTCCAGTGAATAGCCTCGTTGGAAAAACATTTACCGCATGTGACCGTTAATGTCGCATCTCACCCGTATAAGAACGAATGGAAAATGTGCCGATATTTGAATACGCGACATTTTTTTTTTTTCAGTACCTCAAAATTCAAACACGAATTCGGAAGGAATTCGACAGCCCTGGTGCGTAGTAATCGTTCATTCGCGGCGCGAGTTTTTATTTGTCTTCGTTTACGAAATGAATGTACTTCATCATCGAGTCTGGAGTCGCGCTGTCTCCACCTCTCATGCTGTTCCAGCAGAGGAAGAGAAAAAAAAAAAAGAGCGTCGATGACAAGCTCCTCCGCCTCCTCTGCATCTGGCCCGAAGCTGATCGGAGGAGTACTTCCCTCTTTAGTACACTTATTTAAGCTGGTTTAGGAATGCATCGCTGCATCCTGCTTCATTTGTCTCCAGTCCCGAGCACCTGGCACGAAAGAGTGTCTAACGCCGATCTTCGTCTGATTGTATAAATTGATAGAAAATCGGTTTTAGAATAAGAACGGGTCACTTTGCATTTAGAGTGCCTTTCTAGCTCGGCACTAGATGCTTAACCTCACTAATGAGATGTGATCGTGTGAGATTTTTTTCTGTTAAGCAGAGCACGAGACACGCCAAACCCCAGGTTCGATCTAGAGACCTCCCTGGCGTTCATCCGGATAACGTAGGTGCGCCGAGACACCCTTCGTCCCTCGAGCGTCGAAATCCCGCCCCTGTAGCGGATAACGATACGTACGGATGGAGGAGGTTTGGTGTCAGAATTACGCCAGCTCGTGAAGACAAACACCCCTTAGCAGAAGGACTAACGATGGCGTATAATTGCCGCGCTCGCCAGCGGATCCGTCCTGCGAACCCCCCCCCATCCGGCTGGGGGTTAAATCGCCCGTTTTCTCGAAAGCGTTCCGAACCGGTCTGTACGGCGCACCGCATTCTCGACACGCATCAACGTCAGCGGATTCGCCACGCTGTCAGGACGCTCCTCTTGGGCGAGCGAGGAGCGAGAGAACAACGTTTACATTTCCGCAACACTTTACTCGCTTTGACACCTCTCTCTCTGTAGATCCACAAGTTTCGCCTGAAAAGACGAGACGAGAATAGCAGATGAACCCGACTCGAGGGTAAACAGACATCTATTATACCGCGCCAGAGAGAAAAACAGCTCCCGGTCCCAGTTTTGTTGACTCATACTTAGCTAGTTCACTCAGGTCAGGAGCAGCTTTAGCAAGAGGGGGAGGAAAAAACACGAAATAAATACAATGATTTCGTTTCTCTCGGGAGCGTTCCTCGAGTAAGGCAAGGGCGTGCGAGAGCCGGTTGTTGTCGAGACTCGCAGACATGCGGGTTGCCATCACCTGAGGATTATTACTCTGCGTGTCTGGGTGGCGAATTTAAAGCACGATGGCAGGTCTAGACTCAGCTAATCGCACGTGTTCGACTTGTTTTTTCTCCTTTCTTGAAAACTTTGCAAAGGTAGGTCGTTAAAGCCTAAAAGATTTATTTGACAAAAGCATAACGTGCTAGAATAAAGAGAGAGAGAATGAGAGAGTGCTCGAGTACCTGATCCTCATCCATGTTGGTTTGCGGCTCATTCTCGGTTTGTGGGGAGATTGGGGAAGAATCTGGACTTCTTATGTAAATAATGCCAAATTATGCCTCGGTCGGTAAAATAGATGAAGTAGAGCCACTTTTAAGGCTAGGACCGAGAGTTGGTATCCGATGTAGCTTCAGATTCCTGATTTTGACTGACAGGAGCGGAACCCGATGTGGTCTTCTACTGTTGTAGCCAGTGCGTTTTTGTTCAGATATGAGAACCGCCCCCAATTACGAATAATACACTCAAAAATATCGGAACAGCCGAAGTTCAAGGAGCATTTCTATCTCTACTTGAAGGTCATCAAGGCTATCGAGGAGGGGTACCGTCTTCCAGCACCGATGGACTGCCCTCCAGGACTCCACCAGCTCATGCTGGACTGCTGGCAGAAGGAGCGAGCCGACCGGCCCAAATTCGACCAGATCGTCGCCATTTTGGACAAAATGATCCGCAATCCCAGCACGTTAAAAACGCCAGTGGGAACATGTACGAGGTAGGGGGACCCCAAAAAACATCCCAAAAGCAGTGGTCACGTTCATGAAGAATCTGATCTGATCTGTGATACCTCCTAATAGCACTACCTGAGGTTCCCCACTCATGAAATTGTCTGTGTTATTACTAGAGTTGTGTGTTTTTTTTGTTTGGTGTAACTGGATTTAACAGATAATCCCCGTCTGTCCTGCGCTCAGCATGTCCACTTGAATAAATCCTGGAAAATCGATACGGCGACACCGCTCCCATGGTTTTATTATGGTCAACGGCAGGGCTTTAAAATCAATCGCTGTAATGAGAGACTTTTCTCTTTTTTATTTATTTATTTTTTTAAAGTTCTGCGTTGGCGCTGACGCCCACTGTGCCATTTATCAGTTGAAATCCAGTTACGAGGGGAACAAGGCCCGGGAAGGATGACATAACCCGAGAAGTATTGGGGGGGTTTAGTCCACTTTTAGGCCATCGTTTTGTTTTTTTTTTACTAGGATTGCTTCTTCTTGCTTTCTTTCTAGCGTAACCTTTTGGGGACGGAAACAAGCGCTTACGCCCTCAACAGAAGCGATTATTCTAACCGCAATCGTTATTCTGTTTAATCGGTCGTCTTCACGGAGTCGCGTTCTCGCGTCCTCTCGAGCAAAGGCAGACTGATCCGAGAGCCCACGTCTGGTTTGATCACGTTCGTTTCCTGTCATTTTCAGACCCATCAGTCCGCTGCTGGACCAGAGCCCGCCAGACTTCAGCTCGTTCCGCTCGGTGGGCGAGTGGCTGGAAGCCATTAAGATGGAGAGATACAAAGACAACTTCACAGCCGCCGGCTACAGCTCGCTCGAGTCCGTGGCGAGGATGACTATCGAGTAAGAGACCGTTCAACATTCTTTCTCGCGGCCGAGTTCCGTTCACTGCCAAGCAGCGGAGATCCACACTTCGGCGATCATCGAAACGGCGATTCGGTGAATTCTCGATTCCGATTGGTCAGAAAGTGCTGATGAATTCTTTTTTATTACATCAGCGTATTTACAGGGTTGTTGCGCTTCCGGGTCTCTCTACCATGACTAGCTGTTGAACGCTAACAAGGACTAACTGGTCCCTAGGACTTTCCATAACATTAAACCTCACCTGATAAAACGAGTACGAGAGTTTACTGTTTAATTAGGACGTCTTTAGGAAGACCGCTTGCTGTAACGAAAAGAAATAGAACACTTCAGGACGCGCCATTATTGAAAACTTTTGGTCGGGAGCAGTAACTCCGCTTTATCGCCGCGCCTCATCTTTGATTATTTTCCCAATAGAAGCATGCCGCCAGGTGTTTTATTCCTCTAGATATATCCCATCAGGATGGAAAGTCACTTTTATTGTTGGTGCAATTTTCACGAGGTGCATTTCGCGAGCTTGCAACACGTCCCGAGGACGCGAGTTTCATCCCGAGCGACTCTTCCCGACGCGAAACGCGGCTGTTCGATTCCTGTCGCTTCTCCATTAACAAAACGATGTACAAGTCTATAAATCTTCTCCGCGCCGCCATGGTGATTTATGAGCGCGTGTGTGTGTGTGTGTGTGTGTGTGTGTGTTTGTGTCGACAGGGACGTGATGAGTCTGGGGATCTCGCTCGTGGGCCATCAGAAGAAAGTCATGAGCAGTATACAGACTATGAGAGCGCAGATGCTGCACCTGCACGGCACGGGCGTCCAGGTGTGACGGACGCACGCACGGACGCACGGACGGACGGTCGCCGCGAACTGCCCCCCGGGAGCGGGGCGGGGACTTAGAAGATAGCGCGGAGAATCACCGCGAATTAAAATAAATAACACTAATGAAAAAAACCACACGATGTCTCTCTCTCTCGGAACGGGGACTTCTTCCAGACGCTGCGGAGACAAGAACTCGTTTCTTCGTTCGCCGCCGAAGGACGTTAAGTGAAGGTGCTGAATCGGTGAACGTGCGAAAGGAAACCGGAAGGAGAGAATACTACCGGGAAACATGTCAGTGGAGAGACAGAGCGGTTTGTTTGTTTGTTTGTTTGTTTGTTTGTTTTTTAAGCAAATTGACGCTTTTTATGTGTGTGGTTTTTTTTTTTTCCCCCTGCTCATCGTCGGTATTGACGTCTTCACTAGAATATGGATATTTTTTACGAAAGATTACGAACAAAACGGAAAAAAAAATGCACAAAGTAATCAAATCCCAAACAGAAAGACGCAGAGGTTTTTCGTACACACACTCCCAACGGGGACATTTACATCTGTATCCAGCGGCAGTTTCTTCAAGGTACTTTAAGTTTGACAGTTTTGCCTTATTGGATTTTTAAGTGCGGATTCGACAACAGGGTAAAAACTTCGCCTCTGCACGCAGCGGGGGCAGAAGCACGGACCTCGGCGTGGACGTAACCTCGGCCTCTCTGCTCGCAGTGAGTCGGAACCTCGCAGCGTATTTTTTTTATTATTACTACTATTCTTTTCCCCATTCATCCGGCTCCTCCGCGTTTGCAATCTCTTGGGAGTATTCCTCGCGAGTGCACCTCAACGTGCCCGGCGTACGGATGGCCGAGTTTTACGACGCGGTTGAAAGTTAAGAACTTCGAGAACCACTTCCGATATTATTGGGTTGTTTTGTTTTTTTTTGTTGTTGTTGTTGTTGTTTCGAACACTCGACTGCATTTTATTTTATTTCCCCATTCTCTTGCCTGCCTTTCTTTTCTTGTTATTTTTGTATATTTTTTTCTTCTTCCACGAGGTCTCTCCACGTAGATAGCACCATTGAAGACAGTGTTTAATATAAAAACGGTTCGATCTAAAGTTAATTGTTTGGCTTTGCGATTGTTTTTCTGGGTGTTTTTTTTTTTTTTTTTTTTTTTTTTTTGCAGATGTTGCAAATATTTTATGCTTCCGTAATCCAGTCCAGTCGGTTCTAAATGAAACTGATATTACCTTAAAACCTTAGAAGCGATAATATAGACCCGAGGTACTTCTCCGGATGAATAATTCTCTAGGGTTTTTTGTAAAAAAAAAAAAAAAAAATTTTTTTTGGTGGTTTTTGTTTTTTTGCAGAACATTTCTCATTCTCGCTCAGTTGTGGGAACTGGACGACGTGGATGTAGACTAGAAGGTCATATATGAATAGAAATATATATATATATGAGTCTGGAAGAGACGGATCAATCAGAGCAATAATAATTACCGAGATGGTTCTTCTTTTGTGATATTAAGGTGCTATTGTAGATTTTTACCCTTTTGGCCCGTCAGCTGATCGCAGCAGAACTTCGGGAAAGAGCGCGACTTACATATGGGTTTGCTCTCGTCTCTGGACAGCGGGGTAATCGAAAAACCACAAGAATGTACTTTCGCGCGCGCGCGCGCGCGTGTGTGTGTGTGTGTGTGTGTGTACGTGTACGTGCGTGTCTTCCTTCTTGATTAGAGAGCTCGAAGAAAGAGGAATTCGCTTTCTCTAAAGCCAGTTTCTCAGTGCCATCACACGCCGGTCAGTGTTGGGATCGTTCCCGGTACCACACACAGGTCACTAGTGACGGTTTCGTTTTGTTTTTGTTTTTCCTTTTTCGTTTTTTTTTACGTTCAGATTCATTTATATCGGCTTTTACGGCCGCTTTAAAACGACACCGGAAGAATAACAGTACTAAAACGGTGATAAACTTTCAAAGTGGGTTTTATTAGTTTGGGGTTTGGCTGGCACACACACACACACACACACACACACACATAAGTAAGTAAATAAATATGATTAAAAACACTCACAATGTTTAGTCCAGATGTTAATTTAAAAAAAAAAAAGCTGTTACATAAATAACATGTTCTTCTATCCAGTGGGCTCTGGTGTAAAAGCCCTGACCCCAGGGCGGTATGAAGTATGAGCGTGTACGTGTGTGTGTGTGTGTGTGTGTGTGTGTGTGCTCTTGGATCAGAAGATGCCCCTATCTCCGCTCCATAGCGCTGGCCTCAGCACTGGATCGGCTCCAGCCCTTTTTGTTTCCCCAATCGAATGCGAGCGGAAAGGCTTTCGGTCAGCACAAACCGCTCTGGCTCTCATGCAAGCGGCGTATTTTCGCATCGCAAATTGTAAACACTTGCAGCGCTTCCTTCCTTCCTTCCTTCCCTCTCTCTCTCTCTCTCTCTCTCTCTCTCTCTCTCTCTCTCTTTCGCTCCGAGCCCTCTCCAGCCAATTTGAGATTAACGCCATGGTTCAATCGATCCTCAGCGGAGGCCGTCGCGACACTTCAATGACAAATCTGCTGCACTGTTTAAAGCTCGACAGTAGGACGCGGGTTCGGACGTGGAACCCGTGCTGTCGGTGGAACCCCGGGGCCGGGTGTGTCTTCTTTCTCGAACCAACCCGATCCGAATAAACGCAATCTTTTTTGGAAGATTCCAAAGACGTCAGCACTGTCGATTGTGTCTGGTTGGAAGGAAACTTTGTATATGATCTGATTGTAAAACTTGTACATTTTTTTTGTTTTATTTTTTATTTATAACGTCTCCTTTTGTTTTTTTTCCCCCCCTTTTACACCTTTTCCTCCGTAGTGAGCTCATTGAAAATGCACTATATTTTTCTATATCGCTTGCAAATGTTGTAGTTCACCCGGGTGTACATAATTTCTCATGTAGGACCAAAGACGGCCGATTAAGTTTCCATCCCCCCCCTTCTTTTTTCCCCCCCTGTCTTTTAGGTTCAAATGTACAGTAAAAAATAATAATAATAATAAATTGTCCGTTTATTCCATTTTATTATTTATTTTTTCCAGCGATGGCAGGGTGGAGAGTTCGAGTCACTGGTTCGAAACCCCCCCCTCCCCTCCCCCCTCCCCAACTGCAGATCCGTCCAATCATTTTACCGAGATTATTTCTTCTTACCTGGACCGTTTTCTTGTCATGGGGTTGTTTGTTTGTTTGTTTGTTTGTTTGTTTTTTGCTTTATAACCTTTGTAATAGACTGTACATATATTTTTGGAAATATAATACAATCTCTATAGAGACGTCTGAGTTTGGATTTTGTTATTTACGCCTCGGTGTGTATCTTCCAGGTTGAAAGTTGTCCTTATTGAACATTACTTTCATATCGGTGCTTGTGTAACAGCGTAGCGATCGGCGCACAAGCACATACAATCTGCGGTAAAGAGATGACACTGCAGAGCATTAATATCCCTTAGGGACTGTGTGTGTGTGTGTGTGTGTGTGTGAAAAGTCTGGGATAGTGTCATTAAAAATACGTTATCCAAACCCTCTAACCTGGGAGAGTTAAACATGTCTCCTCGAGAGTTAAACAAAGCAGCACTAATGGATTTATAAAGATTCTATCTCTGCGAATATCTCAATATTTATTTTATTAACCCGAGAGGAATCGGGGTTTCCATATCCGGGCCGGAATGCGCTCGAGCAAACACGCTCATGTGTTTTAATAAAAGGCTATCGAGCATGTTCTGTACATACTGTATGCGGGAGAACAACACCGAAGGAGGTGCCGATATTTACGGCTTAGCTGTAGCACGAGAAGCGACGCTTTACGTATTACGCAACTGCGGTACGATTCAACCGAAGGGGAAAGGACGCCGGGTGTAAAACCTGCACACTTGTTCCGGGTAATGTTTGCGTAGGGTCAGGTTTCCACGAAATCCGAGCGATTTGAATGAAAACTCTGGCATTGCCAACGTCCACGAAGGACAAGAGGAGTCGAGATGCACTGTTTATACTCGGAAGAGCCGACTCGTTTGCAAACGTCGCATCACTCACTTTTTAAATAAAGTTCGGTCTGTTAGCAGCGTTAGCACCTCACGAATAGTGTATGAAACGTCAGTGTGTCTCTCAGCCGCACTTAATCCTCCTTAAATCCGCCCTCAACCAAAATACACCAAGCTACATTTACCTCCTCTGATGCGAAAGTGTGTAACTGATTCCATGGTGCTCGCAGGTAGACGGCTGGTTTGTGCCGGGCGGCGATAACATTTCGCATTTCAGGGTTTCTCTTTGTCCACTCTGAGGTTTTACACAGTAGGGTTGCTTTAAAGAGTCACATGTGTACATAAAACGGGAAAAAGGACATAGGTACTATCAAAGAGAGACGAAAACTACACTATGAGAGAGAGAGAAGAGAGAGAGAGAGTTCTTCTTTCGGAAAAGGGTTCATGATTGGTAATCCTGGAGGAATATTTATGGACGAGATTTCCTTATATACAGTACAAAGTTGCCTGAGGATTATGAATGATTCACAGAAGAAACGTGATATCTACATACATGCACTTCATTTTAATAAAAACTGATTGCTTTGTGCTTTATTCTACGAGCTTATGTGATCATTACTAGGTCACATGACCATAACATATCTAAAATGTATTACCTAGGGGTTCTCAGGGGACACCGTGGCTTAGTGGTTAGCACGGTTGCCTCGCACCTCCAGGTCTGGGGGTTCAAATCCCATTCTCCTCGTGCTTCAGGGTTTCCTCCCCCAGTCCAAAGTCTGTTGTATTCTGATTGGCTGATTTCCAAATTGTCTGTAGTATATGAATGTGTGTGATTGTCCCCTGCGATGGATTCGAACCCCCCGTCCAGGTTGTCCCCCATCTTGTGCCTTGAGTTCCCTGGGACAGGCTCCCCTGTGACCCGATGTCTAAGCAGTACGGATGGATAATGAAGACGCTCGAACAGTAGACCTGTGATTAAAGAGCGTTCCTGCTTACGTGATCATTCAGCGTGATCTGAGCTCATCCTGTATTTCAGCTTCAGCTTGAGAGCGATTCCTCTTAAAATGTTTCCCCCGAACGGTCTAAAGATTTGATCTGATGCTCTATCAAAATCCCACCCGGATACCAGTAATACAATAAAATGCGCATAACCAAGCCCAACCTTGCACAGCGTCGGAGATCGGTCGAGATCCACCCTTCCTACAGTGGTATGTAAATCGTACAACTCCAAAGATCGTGGAAGGAAAACTTCCGAAATCATTATGGCGCAATTTGAATCACATAAATGGCAGCATATCAGTCGGAATTGTCGGAGAAGCTGTATCTCATTTCCTCTCGTCTGGGACAAATAAAATCGATGGTTCCGATTGGTGCAGAATTTGAGTCTTTGGGGAAAGTCAGGCAGAATAGTGAGGGACCTGTAACTCTTGCCTTTAGACCAATTCGCACATCCAGAGGAGGAATGATGCTCCATTGCAGAGCCACACAATGAGGCTTAGCCCAGTGGGCAGGTTCCTAATCTTACACACACACACACACACACACACACACACATAGCAGCAGCATTGCAGTGAAACTAAAGGGTAAAAGACCATAATAGAAATAAATGTTGTATGGGTAAGGTGTGTGTCCATGTGTGTGGCTGGAGGGATGCTGTGAACCATGGCCAGGCCTGGACTTATTCATCATCAATGACCTCAGGGTTACAAAGTTTGGTGTGTGTGCTGAACCAAGACTGGACCTTGGATGAACCAATGACCCAAAGTTATCACTTTTTGTGAGTTTGGTCACTGTATTTGTTTTCGGGCTCTGCACACATTTTTTTTCTGTGCAGTGTTTAACAGGAATCCAATGAAGCGATGGTGTAATTAGGTTAGCATGGCTAGGACCTTTTAGCAATTTTTTTTGTGTGTGTGGGGGGGGGCATCCAATTCATTTTATTCGCTGTTAAAGACAACCTGCAATCAAAACTGCCCTTGTTTACTGTTTTAGCTCATGACCCTGGTCAGTTTGCGCACGAATTCATCTGTACTAACCACTTCAAAGAGTTGTTCCGCCGCTCTGATTTTTGACTACGTAACCAATCATTTAGCATCGTGACACGGGCGGGAGCTCAAACTTTGGCCTCGGCATTCCTCCGTTCCCAGCTGCGCGTACACGCTGGAATAAACATGGCTTCACTCCTAGGACGAAACTGTCATCCTTTCCGTCCTCGCAGAAGGCAAGTCGTGCTCCAAGATAACGGGCGACTCCATGTTTGTTTGGGAACGCTCGGTTTTTACCTACCGCCGAGCCAATCAAATCAATGCTTTCACACGCCAGACCGAACTAAAAATGGCTGCCAGATTTACAAACGTTCCGGTGACACAGTGTAAATGCCAATCACGAGCGAGTGTACCAATCACGGCACAGCTGATTTACATTTCGTGATGCCTACAAACCTCCATAAAATTCTAAACTCCCGGTGAGCTGAATTGTGAGCTCCAATAATGCAGCTCAGCCACTGCAGCTACCACAGGCACGCAATTTAAATGCAATAATCTTAATGTAAAATATCTGTAACGTATCGTCAAATATACGATATGAAGGCAGTCAATCGAGGTTCATGTCACCGAGTCTCCTTATGCGGTATGTAAATATACACACACTCACAAGCTCTCGCAGGATACGAACGTTAAATGTTCAGATTTTCCAGAATGCCAGACTTATTGTGTAAATGCTCCTACGAAGGGATAAATTCATTCCTGTTCAGTTTGACGAATAAGGAGCAAAGACTTGAGCAAAGCAAAACCAATGACCGTTAAAGACAGATACAGTCAGGTATCAACAACCTTTGAAATAAAAACGACGATACTGTAAAAGGATTTAAATTAGCCTGGGATTGCCCAACTCTAGTAAAGCTCTAGTAGTGTTATGGTGTAACGCTTCAGTCCTAATCTGATACACCTAAAAGCCTCTGAACACAAACGCTTTATCTCCGTGTCAAGGATGGAGCCGAGGTCGGCTGCATTTCTTAGCCGTTACATCACCACGGATAAGGCAGTGAAATGTGGCCTTTGTTTCTGAGAATTCCAAGGACGCAACTGTCATATCACGAATCGACCGCAAACCATGGCGCAGAGCGTACGTTTGGGGGGGGAGACAACATTTGTAAGTACTTGGCCCATGATCCACTGAATTTCTTAAGAGATAATTTGTACACGTTCTACTTCGACACTTATAGAAAACGTACACTTGATTCATGTGTGAAATTTAAACATGGGCTTTTCACGTGATTTGATTCACTTTTCACATGATCCCCATGTTGATTCACTTTATGTGATTTCCCCCCAATGATTCACTTTATGTGATTTCCCCCAAATTAATGACTTTATGTGATCTTCCCCCAATGAATCACTTTGTGATCTTCCCCCAATGAATCACTTTGTGATCTTCCCCCAATGAATCACTTTGTGATCTTCCCCCAATGAATCACTTTATGTGATCTTCCCCCAATGAATCACTTTATGATCTTCCCCCAATTAATCACTTTATGTGATCTTCCCCCAATGAATCACTTTGTGATCTTCCCCCAATTAATCACTTTATGATCTTCCCACAATGAATCACATTATGTGATCTTCCCCAAATTAATCACTTTATGTAATTTTCACCCAATGAATCACTTTGTGATCTTCCCCCAATGAATCACATTATGTGATCTTCCCCCAATGAATCACTTTATGTGATCTTCCCCCAATGAATCACTTTGTGATCTTCCCCCAATGAATCACTTTGTGATCTTCCCCCAATGAATCACATTATGTGATCTTCCCCCAATGAATCACTTTGTGATCTTCCCCCAATGAATCACTTTGTGATCTTCCCCCAATGAATCACTTTATGTGATCTTCCCCCAATAAATCACTTTTCATGTGATTTTTCCCGCAATTCATTTCTTTTCTTTTATTTACACGAGTGTTATTTTCACTATTTTTAAAGATGACTCATTTTCATGTGATTTTTACTTTTTTCTCTTATTTCACATGCTTCATTTATTTATTTACAAATAAATTTTTACACACGGTTTGTGCCACATGTGATGTTTTAGTTATTTATTTATTTATTTATTTATTATTATTATTATTTTTCCATTTTTAACAAAAATGTTCACTTGATTTTAAACCGCTTAAAAATATTCTGGAGTAGTTGTTTTCAGACGGCGTATACTGAAGCTCAGAACAATTTTTGAACCAACGTTCATTTCTGTAAATACATCACCAACATCCAGGACAGCTCTGACTACAAGCTACTAATGATTTCAAGTAGCTAACTACAGCCAAACTACCCTTTTATTAAAGTAGCTAACTACGCTAACTAGCTACCTCGATTAAACTCAGAAATATCGACTGGGACATTTCCATGTTATTAATAAAACAACCATACAAGATACCCCATAACACACATTCACCTATCTTAATCATCAAAAACAACGACAAAAAAACCCCAAAAAATAAACGTTTTGGACTTTTTGCTTGGTTTATTTCTGGAAATATCTATCTAGCTAGTTTTGTTGCATTACTCTGCTACTTGGTAGTGGAAAATAACAGTAGCTAGTTCCTGTAAAGGCTACAATATTTTGAAAATAATAGTAGCACTGCCATGATACTAAAGTGTTAATTAAGCTAGTAGCATCTCTACTGTTCGCTAGCTAACTAAAAGCATAGTCATGATAATCTGTACAAACAAAAAATGAATCAGTGATCCTCCTTCACTGTTCACTACACACTCAATGTTCAAATCATCAAGGATCATTAATGCTAGTCCAAAAATGTTTCTGTTTACGCTATATCCAGTAAACCTTTATAGCGCAAAGGAAGTTTTTAATGACAAGCTATAGACAGGATAATCACAGAACCCGTCGGTCACTGCCATTTTGCTTTTAACAGTGTAGCGACATTCTCATCAGAGAGATGACAGATGGTTCATATACACCTGAGTGTGCGGTTCTTATTCACTTCTCTCTCTTTTTGTTGAAAAGTACTCACTCCAGTCGAGTTATACAATCCTCATGGGAAACTCATGCGGCAAATAATTGGAAAGGTGCCGACAAGATCCTGGTAATTACTGCAGCCTGGTGAAGTCATGCTAGCAGAAGGCTTTTTATTTTTTTCGGCATTCCTACCATATTAGCAAAAATAATCAGCTGTCCACGTCGACACGGACGGAAAGAAGTTCGTCTATCTCCGACCGAAAACACGGATGCCACAAGGCTAATGGAAGATGGAAGAGCGTGGATGTTTCCACATAACACTGGATAATGAAATGTAGCATATCTGCGAGATTAGAACAGTAATCAGACGACTGCGTCAACATCAGAAAGAGAAAGATCTCGAGCTGACATCATGCCCCCTGATGACTATGGCTTAAAACTCAGCTAGCGTAATGGAAAGCAGGTGGTAAAGGTGAATTTGTTTACACATTGTACCTAATAAATGCGGTTTAGTACGCTAGGGAATGTGCTAAATTAGCCATCGAGTTGATCAGGTTGAGCTCACTCAGCTTGAGCTAAAAGCTAAGGTTCGGTTAGCTTAATGAAAAACAGAGGATGTTTCTGAACCTTCGCGCAAGCCAATTGCTTCGGGACACCTGCGAGATTAGAAATAATGATCAGATGACTACATCAACAACAAGTTCATCTATATCACGTCAGTCTGGCTGAGGATAAGGCTTAAGGCACGCCTAATGGAAAAGAGGCAATTTGCTGAGGAATTTGTTTCTCCAGCACCTAATAATATCAGGTCATTAAGTTCTTTATTAAGCCTGGAGATTCAGACTCACTTATGTGCTGAATAAAACGCGATGGGGTAGTGTTCGAAAGAAATAATCAACAATGTTAATCATTTTCATGTAGCAGGATATACAAAAAGTGTGTCATTCTTTTTTATAAAACATCAATTTGCCAATATTTTAATTAATTAATTAATTAATGTAGTTATTTACTCTCATATTTATGTATTTGTTTGTTTATGTCTACGAATAGGAGAAAAGAGTTTGGAATTTCAGCTTTTTTCCCCCGTGGTGTTTATGTTTAGACGTGTTAAACGACATGGAACCTAGCACATTTTGGACCAGACCACACAATTTGTGGATAAGCAAAAATACTGGAACACGTGACTGACAGGTATATCCTGTTAGATGTGTCCTCTGAACCTCTACTCGTGGTGTTAGCCTTCAGATTCACCTGTGAAGACTGCATATGTTGTTAAAAAGGTTAAGCCAACATGAAGATCAGAGAGCTGTCTATGGGAGAAAAGCAAGCCATTTTGAAGCTGAGAAAGGAAGGAAAATCAATCAGAGGTGTTGTAGAAACATCAGGTATAGCCGATACAACAATTTGGGATGTCCTGAAAAAGAAAGAAACCACTGGTGTACTGAGCAAGACACCGAATTGGTTGTCCAAGGAAAACAACAACAGTTGATGACGGTTGAAACATTGTGAGAGCTGTGAAGAAAACCCCAAAATGAACAGTCAGTGACATCACCAACAACCTCCACAGGGCAAGTGAATGTATCACAATCCACCGTGTGAAGAAAACTCTGAGAGCAGTACCACAAGATGCAATACACTCATCAGCAGTAAGAAACGGAAAGACAGATTGGAATCCGAAAAGAAATACAGAGATGAGCCACAAAAGTTCTGGAACCAAGATGAACCTCTACTAAATTGATGGAAAGGCCAAAGTGTCTAGAAAGAAATGATCTGATCATGATCCAGAACATTCAAGCAAATCAGTCAAGCATGCTGGAGATACTGTCATGGCTTAGGCTTGCATGGCTGCTTCTGGAACATTCTCACTAATCTTTATTGATGAAGTAGTTCATGATGGAAGTTTACGTCAACATTTTGTCTGCCAAATTACAGAGAAATGCATCCAAATTAATTTGGAAGAACAATCACCCGAAACACACTGCCAACTCAACAAAGGACTTTATGTTTTATGTTGTTTAACACATCTGTATATAAACACCAGGAAAGAAAAACCTGAAATCCCTTAATAACCTCTGGTCTCATATCCACCTTGCCGTTCCAGCGGTTTCCGAGGGAACTGTATTTATTTATTGCTATTGAACATCACAAAAACAGCTAGATCCGGTTGTTAGCATCAAGAATTTGATTGGAATTTTAAAAGGAATTTTATTGCTCAAGCTAATCTTGTTCAAGCTAAGACATAGCTAGCATAATGGAATACAGGCTACAATGTTACACACTGACGTGTTAGGTTATTTGTTAATTATTGATTTGTTCGAAATTATAAATCAGCTGAATACATCAACATCAAGAGCAAGATGGCCGTCTGTATCACGCTAGTCTGGCTCATGCTAGGGCTGAGGTACAGCTAGCATAATGAAAATGTTTAATGAAACTTTTTTCACTGCTCCCAATGAATATACTTTTCATCCAGAGGATCTGACACAGCTGGTTAGTTAGTTAGTTAGTTAGTTAGTTAGTTAGTTAGTTAGTTGTCTGGACATTATTGCTACATGACTAGCAGAGAAAGAAGCTAATCCTTGTGTTAGCTAATGCCATTTGTATATCAAGGGGTCACACCCCCTATTTTGGGAATACCTGATCTAGCTACTTTAGCGCACATTATATACTAACGCTAATCAGATAGTTATGATCAAATCTACCTTTAAAAAATATATATTTATGCACCGAAGAGCTAGAACACTTGACTAATAAACATGTAGAATTCAAATATTCAACTATTTTCAATGTTGATTCAAAAAATGTAACTAATTTCAATGCTGATTCAATTCAACTAGCTTTTTACCGGTACATTACTTTTGTATTCATTTACTTTTATTTACATTCATTTGACATTTTTTTAAAAAAATGAATATTCATTACTATGATCTATCTATTGTTTTTTTGTTGTTGTTTTTTTTTGTTTTTTTACCATTTCCTATTTCTTCTAAACATTTTTGAGCTGCATTTCAAATGTATGAAAGGTGTTGTATAAATTATTATTATTATTAAAAGAAAAGAAAGAAAGAAAAAAAAAAGAGTTCAATAATTCACCAGACGCCGGACGCCTAATGGAAACGGTGGCCATCTTTAAATCAGCTTTGACAGTGGTGACTAATATCGAGGCTTTATTTAGCCTATCATTCTTTTATAGCCCTGAACGTCTCAGTGGTGAATAAAGAGCGATAGCGAAACTGGTGACGGCGATATTATATTGTTTATTAAAAGCCTTTTAGACGCTCTTATCATGTCGCGACTGTCCCTTAAGGCTATTTTGGTTTGAGTGCCTGCACTGCCAAGTATTCTTACATTTTCCTTTTTTTTTATGGCCTGGCCCATGGCATTGTATGGCATTAAGTATTTAAAGAGAGTGTAAAATATGCCTCCATTTTCCGTCATCCGCTTCCATCTCCCGGGCAGGTGATCGATTTCAGAGGTGCCTCTTTTGGACGACGCCAATGGATTTGGCCGATATGACGCGTTCCTTAAAGACACACCGGACCAGGGGTAAGTTATAATGTGGCAGCCATGATCTAGCCACTGGCACAGATAGCTCATATGGCTGACACTCCATTTACTGCTCCATAATGGCTGGAGGTGAAGATGGAGCTCGAAATGGGATCCGGCTCAGTGGTATTAACTGCCAAAAGAGATATTATGGGTCATTTGGATTAATAGCCTTGCATTGGCATATCCAAAACAGCAACTAGGTGGACTATTTCCTCAGGATAAAATGGATGTGTGAAATAGCATCACAATAGCACTGCATGCTTTCGAAATAAAGGTGACCTAAAGAACCATTTTAGCTTCCTTTAAGCACCGTTCAGTTCATGATCCTTTAAGAGATCTTTTTTTATATATATATATACCACGGCGCTGTTGAATTCGTAAATCAGATCGGTCAGAAGGCGATGATTAATACCTGCAAGGCGAATCACAGGTTAATATTAATACGCTCGTTCTAATACTTTATCATTTCTACAGGCACTTTTGTAGACTCTCGCACGTTGGACTCTCCACATAGTCTAAGACTAATAATAAACGGATATAGAATGTGTTGTTATTTAATCTTGTCATTTATTTTTAGATGTTATATTTAATTCCATGGAGAGGAAAACAAACAAACAAACAATTGAATAAAGGTTGGTGAGGGAATGACTGTTTATAGCTGCTATAATGTAAGTGATAACTGGTTTCCCTGACAACATTAAACATAACTACAAATGGATAAAATAAAAAAGTATGAAGTGCTGTTCTTTTTTCATGGGGTGAAATGGAATTCCTGCCTGTTTTGGGGGTGCCCGTGTTCAGCAATGAGTTTATTTGTGATGTCACACACTATAGCAGTGGTTAATGGCTCATTATTTAATCTATTTTACCTAGCCTACTACGTTTAAATATTATCATTTTACTATGGCAGTTGTTTACAGTGTTTTACCGTTAAAAAAAATCTTTAGTTGTGCTGAATGTTTTGTCTTGTTCCAATATTACTGTGGAGAAGTGTGAATGGTTTGCCCAGCACCAGGCTCTGCTCACCAGCAGCTAAACACAGAGTCATGATACTCTATATACAGAAACCCAACAGTGTCCTGATTGATCTTATACCAGATTTGCGGCGATAAAATAATTCATTTGTTTATATTGATTGAAAATGTCTGATGAGACGATTTCCATTCCAATGGCGGAATGGAACGCCAGTGTACTGCGAGAAATGGGTTCATTATTATACCATAACATAACATAACATTGTAGTTGTTGTTGGAAACATTATCGGACGTACTTTTATTGGACTTCTGGGTGGTAACAGTAATGGCTCAACGAACGAATCACTCACTCTTTAGAACCTCGCCTGGCACTATCATTGATCAAGCTTTCCACCATTTTAAGGTGTGCTTAAATGCAAAGTGCACACAAGGTGCAAGGATGGAAACTATAAATAAATAAATAAATAAATAACCAATGGTTTCGGACGGACGGACGGCTTCGAGAAACTTCCTTCTCCAAGTGCTCCTCATACAAGATGCCTGTTTATTTCACGATCTGATGATCCAACGAAATCTTCTGGAAGAGGCTGACCCGTTTCATCCGTAACGGCTGCAGGTCGAGTGCTTGCAGCGTGTGGGCTGTATAAGTGTGGAAGGTCAGCGATGAGGCCATGCCTGCATCTGCTGTGCAGTAATGCAAGGCATGAAATAGCCTTTAGATTGGAGAATAGCCCATTGTGGATGGAGCTCAGGGAGAAATGTGTGACTGCATTGTGACACTATTATCAGTCACTTTCACATGAGATGGGGGATATTATTCATAAAAATGAGCAGAGAGGAGATGATCCCATAGGCTTTCATAGCCAGCGGTCTAGAGGGAAATATATTAAAAATAGAGAACTATATATAAATAGATATATACAGATGATAAGGACAGGGTTTTTTTTTTTTTTTTTTTTTGGGGATACAGAGACATTTTGATAAAGGGTGACTTACGGTACTTAAGAAATCTACGGAAGACTGTAATGACAACTGACATTGTCCATAAATATCTATAAATGCTTATTCCAGTACTGAAATATATGTTTTTAAATCAATCAAATGCACACATTCCGAACAAATCATGTCCAAATTTAATGAATCAACGAAGTGATTCTGATCAACTCCAAATATAGATTCAACTGCTTCTGTAAGGACATCTTGGTTTCATCCGAGCGCTGAAGACATCGTCCAGCAAAGAGCTTAGAAAGCATCAACGGGATCTCACAGTGACATTACTAAATACAGAATGTCTCAACAAGAAGGCTGCCAAGTGACCCACGGCGACATTAAAGGAGCTGCAGGAATATCTGTCAAGGACTGGTCACATGTCTAAATCACACCAAAGCATCTGGAAAAATGTGTTATGGTGATGTTACGTTATAGTATGAGACCAATGAGACTTTTGGGGCATCATTTAAAAAAGATATGGTTGGAAGAAAAACAAGAAAGCTTTGTAAGCATTCGGCGAAACATGGTGGTGGTAACATCGTATTATGAGGCTGCTTCTCTTCAGCTGAGACTAGGGTGATCTATTTTGGCAGAAAACCTGCCTCTATTAGACACACAATAATGACCCAAAACACAAATCCAAGTCAGGAAATGGAATGCCTTTGGCAAGAAGACGATCAACCCCTTATCTCAATCCGATTGAAATCCTGTGGAATGTCTTGAAGACGGCTGAGCGCAGGAGATCCCCTCGCAGTTTGATAGATCTGGAGCATTTTTGCAAGGAAGAGTGGAATGAATCCATCCATCAATCCATCTTCTACCGCTTACTCCTTCTTCAGGGCCGCGGGGAACCTGGAGTCTATCCCAGGAATCATCGGAGCACAAGGCGGGGTTACACCCTGGACAGGGTGCCAGTCCATCGCAGGGCACAATCACATACACATTCATACACTACGGACACTTTAGACACGCCCATCAGACTACCGTGCATGTCTTTGGACTGGAGGAGGAAACCAGAGTACCCGGAGGAAACCCCCGCAACACGGGGAGAACATGCAAACTCCACACACACACACACACACACACACATGGCCCTGGCGGGAATCGAACCCAAAAGTGTTGGTAGAAAAATTGGTCGAATTTTACTTAGAAAGACTGAGTGCAGTCTTTTAACAAAGAATTAGTCGAGGGGTGTGCAGACTTATGCAACCCGGGTACTGAAAGGTTATATATATATATATCTCTTTAATCCAATGAGTCATTGAATATTGCCTGAATAGTGTCTGGTTATGAATGTTAACGCCCCCATTAGCTCAGATCACGTTTGTGAAAAAGTAATGAGTCAAAAAAAATAATAAAAAACGAAAGGATCTTTAGAATGATATAAAAGCAAGACGATTATGTGGATTGTAAGGTCACGACAGAAACCTGCGTATTAATTACTCCGTGTTTACGATAAACTGTTTATCCTGTGAGGTTTACATTAAACATACAATTAGCTCAAGTGCGCTGTTGTAGTAATGATTAGTTGTGCTTCAGCATACAGCAAAGAATAAGCCCCTGAAATTAATTAACACACTATACATGGTCTGATTCATTTCACTCGAAATAGCGGTATTGAGTTTTAAAACAAACAAACAAACAAAAAAACATCTGGTCTGTGAACGGCGAACTGCCGGACTATTTATTTTCCTTTCGCTCGGATATCGTTGCATAATTGCGGATTATATGTTCCAGTGATGAGGCGGTAGGCGAGAAGGAAAGCAAATCTGTGGTGCATCATGGGAACGAAGCAGTTGGTAGCAGGAACAGATGTTCAGGCAGATCAGCTGCTGGAGGTACGGCGATTCTGATCGACACAGCTGATAGACACCGGCGATCATCACGGGCTCCGGCGAAGCGTTCGGCCTGATCGCCAGACGCCGAGAAAGAAGCTGTTAGCGTGGTGTGTTTGGAATGGAGAGATACGACAGAGGGAGAGGGAGATGAGGGAGGAGAGAGGGAACGCGTGAGCATCACGAACCTGGGGTTCGAAACCACGACACAAGAAGAAGAAGAAGAATGGTCCGGTTACAGAAATGATTACCATCAATACATTAATCTAGATCGCTGCAGGAAATGTTGGCACCCCACATGTGCAGATTACAAGAAAACTTTACACTGCATGTGTAACTGAATATCATATCATTATGAGCTGCTGCGTAATGGTTTGTTTGTTGTTTACTTAAGAGCTGCCAAGCCGCCACTGTTGGGCCGTTGAGCAAGACTTTTAACCCTCTCTGACCCAGAGGCGCCGTGTCATGGCTGACCCTGCGCTCTGACCCCAACTTCCTAACATGCTGGGGTATGCGAAGAAAAGAATTTCACCATGCTGTGACCAATAAAGAGTCATTATCATTTTCATCATCCATCTTCTACCACTTACTCCTTCTACAGGGGCGCGGGGGAACCTGGAGTCTATCCCAGGGAGCATCAGGCACAAGGCGGGGTTACACCCTGGACAGGGTGCCAGTCCATCACAGGGCACAATCACATACACACTCACACACCCATTCATACACTACGGACACTTTAGACCATTTCCATCATCACCCGCAAAATTATCAGAAATTAAACGTGGTTCAGTGTTTACTAAAAATGATGCAATGCAGCAGAATGGCATCTCTGGAGAAATGAGAGAGAGAGAGAGAGAGAGAGAAAGGTAAGATGAAGAGAAAAAGAATGAGAAAGATATGATAAGGGGTATAGAGAGATTGATTGAAAGAAAAATGTACAAAAAAGAGAGAAATAGAGAAAGAAAGGAGAAGAAAAGAAAAGAGGGAGGACTGTTTGAGGCTTTTGGAAGCCAGTCAAGAGAGAGTAGAGAGTAAATAAATAAATTTAATTAAGGCATAAGTAAATTCAAGATAGACAGATAGACAGACAGACAGACAGATAGATAGACAGACAGATAGATAGATAGATAGATAGATAGATAGAAAAAAAAAAAAAAAAACAGACAGACAGACAGACAGACAGACAGACAGACAGACAGATAGATAGATAGATAGATAGATAGATAGATAGATAGATAGATAGATAGATAGATAGATAGATAGATAGACAGACAGACAGACAGACAGATAGACAGACAGACAGATAGATAGATAGATAGATAGATAGATAGATAGATAGATAGATAGATAGATAGATAGATAGATAGATAGATAGATAGATAGACAGACAGACAGACAGACAGACAGACAGACAAAGAGATATATAAATAGATAGATAGATAGATAGATAGATAGATAGATAGATAGATAGACAGACAGGACAGACAGACAGACAGACAGAGAGATAGATAGATAGATGGATAGATAGATAGATAGATAGATAGATAGATAGATAGATAGATAGATAGATAGATAGATAGACAGATAGATAGATAGATAGATAGATAGATAGATAGATAGATAGATAGATAGACAGATAGATGAACCTCTCTTTTATTTTATTTTTATGTCGTGCTGCGCCTCACGTGCTTGGCCCCTTTAAACGCTGCTTGCAGCTTTCATTTTCTCTCGTTTCTGATCAGTATCATTCGGTGAACTTTGATCATTTTCCCGTCGTTCCTGCTCGGATTTGATTCTCCCTCACCTCTCAGTGTTGGTAAAATGAATATATATATATATATATATATATATATATATATATATATAAAAGTACCAGCACACGATATGGGTTCCTAATGTTCCGTTGGTCTTTTATTCTCACTACAAGAGAACTTTAAGAGAATGGCGCATGGCGTTGATTTACTCAACCTCCTGTGTATTGTTCTCCTTTACACGATGATGCATGGGATACACCTCGCCTCCTCGGCTAGTGCCGCGTGTTCATCGTAAACTGGGTTAGCTTAGCGTGACCTTTGGCTTTGAAGTGTAGCGCAAGCCGATAACGATCGCGTCCCACGTGAACACGGCTCGAGTCGGGCTCGAATACACTCGAACAGCCTCATCTAAGTGCTGGCCTTCCACTATGTGACTTCATTTGGGGCAAAACAGAGAGGAAATTCAGCGCGACCTACATTTACACAGCTTTCTATGTAGAATTGTAATTATCTTGGGGTTTGATATTCTCTTACCATATCACTTAAAAGAAAGCTTCCTGTTCGTTTCCTTGTGCAGAATCCCCCAAGGCTTAACTTGTTTCGTTTTTTGTTTGTTGTTGTTGTTATTTTGTTCCATTCTTTAATTTGGAGAGGAGCACTTTCCACGTACATAATCCATTACATTAATGCAGATCTGTTGATTAGTAAATTAACCTCTCCGCCTCGACTCGAATGCAGTCCTTCAAGAGAAATATAGCTTCTCGCTTTAATGATCGTTTCCTCTGTTCTGGTGACGAATGCAGCTGGCAGCTGCGTTGCACATCTGTGTAGAAGAATAGTTCGGAAACATTACGGTCCAGAGGAACTGCTGCGTCAAACGATTCGAATGCAGTGGTCTAATTACAGCATGTGGCAATCGGGGATTGCAGGAAGGTGTACCAATTATATGACAATTAGCATCAAAGTCAGACGTACCATAAATAAATAAATAAATAAATACAGTGTAGATGTTCTCGAATGTAAGGTTTGGCACATGATTATGTGACTATAAGATCGCGTGGGAAAATATCAAATGCACATGTGAACAAGTGGCATCATTCGGGCAATATGTTATCACACGTGTGAGAAAATCACGTGAAAAAGGAAACGGTGTGAGAACATGAAGGAATGGTGTGGAAATACATCAAACTTTTTTTTTCTTCAAATCTGCATGTGAAAATAAAATCACGTGAAAACGAAGCACATTATGTCAGAGAATCACGTGAAAGTAAACGCATCATATATTTTTGAAAATCCCATGAAAAGAATATTTTTATTTTATATAAATGAATACTATTTAAGAAAAATAAAATAAAATGAATAACATTTTTATTTAAAAAAGAAAATCATGTGAAAATAAATGAAATATATATATTTATTTTAAAAAATCCGATTTTTTTTAATGGTGAAATTTCATCACGTGACACAAAGTCATGTGGAAAGAATCACATATGGAAATAAAAATGTGAAGAAAAAAAAAATTCAAACGGAGAAAGATGGCACGTGAAGATAAAAACGTGACAGAATCAAGAATTAATAAATGAATCGTGTAAAAAAATAAAAATAAATTCAAATGTGAAAACAACTTAATCACACGTAAAAAAAAAAAAGTAAAAAAAAAAAAAGATATTTGAAAAATGAAACCAAAAAAAAAACAAAACGTGAAAGTAAGTGACCTGTAAAAAAGATCACGTGAAAATAAAACGTGTGAAAATAAATGCTTCGTGTGTAAAAGACATTTGTTCAGTGTCTTAAAATCCAAGAGTAAATTTCATAATAAATCTCGATTATTCGCATGTGAAGTGCAGCATGTGACTCTTCTGCTCGGGTTATTATGGGATGTCATCGTTCACCGCTCCGGGCCTGGATTTTCACATGGCGAACTGTCTATTAAGCTTCTCGGTAAAGTCTCACACGATTTGGCGTTGAGATAAAACACTTGCCATTCTGTTTCACATGGCTTTCCATGATGGCTGGATGCAGTGGTAGGTGAAATAGCTTCCCATCCTCACTAAATAAAGTACATGATCCAAGAACAGGCCTTAAGGTTCATGGAAGAGAGCACTGTAATTTGATCTTCTCCACTATCTCCATTCAGCTGGATATTTCTATTTTCTGTTCAAACACAAAGCGCTTACAGCTTAATGCTAAGAAAAAGACAAAAAGTCCTCAAATACATGGCTAATGCTTGTGCGTGATTACTTCTTCTCCCTTCGCAGTCTTAGAAAGAAAGATGGCCATTCGGAATGCAGAGGTCTTTACCTACGAACGCACGGGGAGCAGGGAAACGGGTTTTAAAAGGGATGGCTCAGGGAAAGAATGCTAATGTCGCTAAGTAAGCTTTCTAAAAAAAAATGAAATATAGCTAGCTATACTATAATATTATACGCTGCATGGAAAGAGTAGCATAAATATACATTAAAGCTATATATCAGAGAAAAGCAGCTAGTTGTGCCACATTAAAGCTAGCTCTGAGATAAAAGAAGCTATTTATGCAGCATCAAAGTGATCTGTGAGAGAACTGTGGCGAGAAATAATAAGTTCAAACTATATATGAGAGAAATGCAGCTAGTTACGCTACATTGAAGCTATCTATGAGAGAAATGGAATTAATCGTGGCACATTAAAGCTATCTGTGAGAGAAAAGTATTCTAAAACTATTTACAAAGAGACTTATACTACATTAAAGTTGCCTGTTAGAGAAACGTAACTAGTTATACTTCACTAAAGCTATATATGAGAGAAATGTAGCTAGTTATGCTACATTGAAGCTATGCACGAGACAAATCTAGCTAGTTATGCTATATTAAAACGATCTGTGAGACAAGTGTAACAATCTGTGCTGCTTTAAAGGTGTCTATGGGAGAAATATAAGTAGTTGTGCTATATTAAAGCTTCCTATGAGAAACATTTAGCTAGTTATGCTACATTAAAGCGACCTATGCTACATTAAAGCTACCTATGAGATAAAAGTAGCCGGTTAGGCAGCATCAAAGTTATCTGTGCGAGAACTGGTGCGAGTAATGATGTGTTAAAACTATCTATGAGAGAAATACAGCTTGTTATGCTACATTAAATCTATCTATGAGAGAAAGGCCGCTAGTTCTACTACGTTAAAGCTATCTACGAGAGAAATGTAACTAGATATGCTACTGTAAAGCTATGTATTAGATCAGTGTAACTAGTCATGGTACACAAAATCTATTTAGGATACAAATCTAGCTAGTTGTGCTAAATTAAAGCTCTATCAACAGAATGTAGCTATCTATAAGTAACATAATTCATGTTGGCAAAAGTAGCTACCATAATGAACTACCGTGCTTATTCATTGACATGAATTTCACAGATTGCGTTAAATAATATTGCATTTATTGATGCTACGTATTCTGTAAGGAATGAGTAAGAACTTTGGGCAACACTACACGCTGTTGTCAACAGGAAAATAATCAACAACAAAGTGGCGTGATGTGTCCTGACCATGAACTCGATTTGAACCCTGCAGTTTTCCCCCTATAACAGCACATCCTGAAGTGTTTTATTCCTTTTCTTCCACAGCAACTTGACAACCGTAATTAAAGAATGACACTATTTATAGTTACGTTTAAGGACGTGGAATATCCATGAAACAAGTTCGCTCCTTGCAGCTATAAACGGTCATTCACCAGCCTCGTGTTTTCTCTCTCTTGAAGTTAATAACAGACCAAGCTGGATTTCTCAGTGGCTTTGTTGAACTATCGCTTGAAGTAAGCTCACTTGTCTTATACTTTTAAAAACTACAGAGTGACAGCGATTTGAACCTGGAAAAGCAGTTGACCCGCCCTTTTTTTTTTGGGAGCGTCTATCAAAGAGGTCGATCTGGCTCATGTCAGTCCCGTTGTCGCTGTCTTCTGGAGGGTCATCCTGCTTGTTCGGGCTTGTTGATGTGGACGTCTGATCCTTTCACCATCTCCCCAGCTCTCTTTTGTCTCTCTGCTTTCCCTCATTTGTCAGTACCATGTTCTGTGCAGCTTGTCAACCGATAGCCTCTGAACCTCCGCTCGACACAAACATGCCCTTGAACAGTCTTGAACTGATTTTCAGCTTCCTGCCGTTTCCGTAAATAAGTAGTCACTCTACTTTTGTGATTCATGTTGAATTAAAAAAAGATCTCCTCTTTCCAATCCATCTGGTTGTCTTTACATGGCCAAAAAAAGAGAACATGTGGGGTACTAAAAGGCCTGATTCAAGTGGGAGCATTGGTGAGCACCGGTCCCAGAGGTGTGTGTGGTCAATACACATGCCACCTGTTGATGGAACAAACCATCCACTCAATAAAATATGCAGGAATGCCAGCTGAGAGAGTTGTGAATAGTGCTTGGGGTATTGGAGAGCAGGAAATGCTCAAATAAGGGGGTATTCTTTAAAGATTTTGAAAGTCACTTCCAGTCTGAGAAGGAAACGTGAAGAAGTCTTTAAAAAGCTGTTGGACGTTTCTTCACTATAAACTTTAACAATCTATATTTTAAGAAATCATAAATATGTCGGATAATTTATGTCCTTCTGTGAAGGTCCTCCTCAGTCGCATCATCATCAAAATAGAGAAGAGCAGAACTGAGTGAACGGGCAATGGATTATTTCCCCACTGTGATCAGACGAGTGATGAAACGACGACAGAACTACGATACGTCAAATGCTGCGAATGACCTTTACCTCGGGTAACGGGAACAGACACGTTCAAGATTTCTAATTGTAAACGTAATATTGCTTCAGATTTGGCAGTGATGTTCTTTTCTCATGATTAGATTAGGTTAGAGCTAGGGGGCGGAATGACACTTTTTTTATAAAGATATTCGAATTCGACATTTTTTTTATAAAGATATTTTGTGAATAAAGACTTTTTTTTTGCCGCTCACAAAACATTCCTATCACTTCATAAAAATTGGGATTGAACCACTGGAGTCACACGGATTACGTTTATAACTGTCTTTATGAACTTTTTGGAGCTTGAAACTTTTGGTTCCATGGACTGTAAATGGAGGGACAGAAATCGCCCACGTTTCATTCACAATGTCTTCGTTTTTGTTCCGAAGATGAACGAAAGTCTTACTTGTTTGGAACGACATGAGGATGATGGATTGATGGCAGAACTTTCATTTTTGAGTGAACTACCCCTTTAAGACACTGACAAATACAATATATTCAATCTAGTGTGGTCAAAAGTTTTCACCGCTAGTATATGATGTTCACAGGTCCCAGACGTGTGTGTCTGTGGTCGACACACGCTACGCCTGTGTATGGAATAAAAGTATTCATTCGATAATATGCGAGAATGCTTGATTGAGGGAGATATTTATGAAAAAGCTCTATTTTCGGGCCTTGAGGCATAGTAGAAGCAGTTGATAGTGAATTCATATGTGTACACACCACAGCATGTGTGTTCCCAGAAATAGAGGGCAGGTAATATGCTTTAATGCCCTTTGCTCGTTCTGTTGGCAGGCTTCCCGATCTTGGGAAAATCTCGATCTCTCTCTCTCTCTCTTTTTCTCAAGGCGGCAATTAGCATGGAGCCAGGCTTAGGAGTAACGCAATCTTCCGATCTTGCTGCTATTTCTGTCCTTTGCCGTGTGTAAAGATGACTATCGTTCCGCAGGCGGACAGGCGTTTTATTTGCCATCTGCAGGTCACTGTCAAAATCAGCTCAAAACATTTCTTCCCGCAGAAGCGCAGCTAATTTTCCGAGGCCGGGCGTCTAAAACGTGTTTCCGCCGCTATGCGAGAAAAAAAAAAAGGGAATGCAATTATAATAACAACGGAAGGCGTCTCAGTCTCTGGCCTCGTTCTAGTCTAGATCTACCTGCTCTCAAAAAGCGGTTACCTATTTAAATTGAATTATCAAAAAGATTTTGTTAAAACTTTCACGCCCTGATATGAATCAGTGAGCGAGACGGTGAGAACGATTGCTCACGGCACGGGCTCACCAGAGAAACCTGCAAAACTCTGACCAAGACCCGCTCGTTCCGTATTTCTCACCACTGGAGTACCGGAACACATGGCACAGTAATGGACTCCGTGGTAAGTGCTCTTTGATCTCAGTCCATGGGTGAAATACCACTCAGCTCTCCCCTCTGCCAAGTAAGCACTCATTCGTGAAGTGAGAAAAAGAGTCTGTCACTTAAGGTGGACGCTTTCCACCAGATATACACGGTTTGTCCAGGATGCTAATTGCATTTTAATGCGTCATTTGTGGAAAGAAAAATAAAAAAAAAAAACAAAAGGGAAAAAAAAACCCAGCTTGAGCTATAAAAGGAGTTTAGAGATGTAATGTCCTCGGTGGAGACATAATCCCACATTGTGAAGAGGACCGAGGATGAAGCGGAGAAAATGGATATGGAAAACACACCAAGAATGGAGAGGTTTCTTGGCCGTCGTCGATGGTGCCACTTGAGTTTCGCCGAGGAATTCCTCTGAAGTTGAAGCGGAGTGGAATGAAGAGGGGCTACAATACCCGCTCGGTCCAAGTGTTTGCCTTTTATAGAATTGCACAGGATATTCAGCTTGAGGAGAAACGTGATGGAATGCCCACGGGTCTCGAATATTCCATGTATTTCCGTGCATGGACTTTTCTGTCAGGTGTCACCTGACAGGATTAAGTGCATTCCGGTTAGATTAGCCTCTGCTGAAAGGAACGTTTCTACACGGCTGAATAAAACGTGACAAAATTAATCGGTGAAAAGTTTTTCCTCGAACGGCATGACGCAAAGTTCCCAGCCTTGATCACGAATCATTTATTGGTTGTTATACCGTAGCGCCGTTTGCTGATTGGCCAGAAGGTATTGATCCATTTTCTAGAGCAGCAACTAAACCCGAGGTCATAAGTTTGATCAGTGTAAATTGTTACCCTTTATATCATGTCACCTTCTTGAGCATCAGTGAACGTTTGCACCTTTTGTAATAGTCGTGTACGAGCCGCTCGGTTGTCCTCAGGGTGAAATGATGCGTCTCAACCTCAATCATATAGTCGTTGTTGGAAAGGGCTGGAAAAGCACACAAGGAGGATTTATCTGAAGATCAGCTCAGGACAAATCAAGGGACTCATGAAGAACGCTCACAAAACATCAAAACCGTTGTTGATTCTCCAGGTAACGACACACAGTATTAAGAATCAAGCGTACGGTTATGTGAAATACCGTACTCAGGGCAGTAACTCAATAAAAATATTGACATTTTTCAGATTCTGCAAGACGTAGCTAGACTCAGAACCTCAACTGTAGCAAGCGAGCTTGTGTTGTGGACGTTCCGCATCATTAAACGTAGCTATAAGGGGATAAATAGTTGTTGATGTGGTTTTCGTTGGGAAATTAGCGTGGTATAAGAGGAATAAACGTTGGTGGGGGAACGATTGGTGTTTGTTACCGTGTTAGCATTACTAACGGTGTGTTAATGCTGACGTTCATGGCTTGTTAATGTTAGCTGATGACATTAGTCAAGGGAATCGTGAATGCAAAAGTGTTACCCATTCGATTCTATTCGAAACAGTCTCTATTATATATTAACTTGCTACAAAAATGGTTGCTTTGCTTGGTTGCTTTGCAGCACAGTGTAAAAAGCACAGAAAATCCCATTACTCCAGGGTCATTTGCACACTCGCTTATGTAAATCCCCATTCAAAAATCAATAGTACATTACTTCAGTAGGTGAGAGAGGGAGAGCGCTTTGGCCCGTGCAGGAGGGAATCATTACGAGAGTGTTCGGAACGGGGGTGTCAAGGTGTCAGGGTGCAGTTTTCTCACTCTCTCGCTTCCCTCCCTGGCTCTCTCTCTCTCTCTCTGTTCTGTCAAATTCACAATCCCAGTCAGGAGATCGGGACTGGATGAACTAGCGAGTTGGCGAGAGTGAAAGACACACACACACACACACACACACACACACACACATACAGAGACACAGTGCCGGAGACAGGAGAAGGAGGAGGGCTGTGCTTTAAAATTCCAGTCATTTATTTTTTGTTGTCCCAACGCAATGTGTCATTGTCAAAATGCTTTATCTGTCAGGTGCACTCTAGCCCACAGACAGACCTGGGCCCTCAGGGAGACTTCATGGTGGCATTTTGTTCCTTGTTCTTCTCTGATAGAGGGAGAGAATGAGAAAGAGAGAGAGAGAGAGAGAGAGAGAGAGAGATCATGTGGAGAGGTAGAGAGTTATTAGAAGCACCATAGCAATAAAAGCACATTAACTTGCTAGCAAGCACCCCGTGCTCATTGGCGCACCAGAGCTCAGGGGGTCAAAGGTGAACACGGGTCACTGGAGATGAGGTCAAGCTGGGTCAGATGCTTCATTCTCATTGCATTTGATTTTAACCTGATCCTGGACTACAGAAATCTGAAACATCCCTCATAAAAAAAAAAAACTCGTCTAAGAGGGTTCAACAAAAGAGAGGGGAATAATAGGTAACTGCTGACAGGATTTCTGCTCCCAGAATGCCCCACTGCAGTTTTAGGTTATCAGTAGATATGAGCGATGATGATGATGATGATGTCTAATAAAAAAAAAACAAAGAATAGTCTCCAGTTGTACTTTATTGACAGAAATCTGAAGGTTCTTGTGCAACCTCTATGAGAACCAACATTCAAATATTAAGGTATTCCCGCCTTGTTAATCATCCATGGATCTTCTGGAACCACTTTATCTTGGAGCATGATGGAGTTTATCCTGGGAATTCATGAATATACCTTGAAACTGTGAACTAGACCTGTTCAAACTTTTCCCCCCCAATGAGGCCCACACACTAAGCAAACCAAGCTCAGGATGGAATAATGATATGGTGTAACCAGTTAGTAGTCTTCAGGTGAGACAAGGGAATGCTAGCAATTGCACTTTGATGGCTCCAAAGAACCTTGCTTTAGTATCATGGGATGTCCTCGCTTTCCTCTATTTCACTTAAGACGTTCGTCAAGGAAAGGCTGCACCACAGGAGAAACCCTTCCCTCCATATGTCTCTCTAATCCTGAGTCAGAACTTCCGAGGCGACCAATGGGAGAAGAGCTAGCCGAACCCCGGTACACCAGCAGGATTGTGGTTATTATAACAGAATTTCTCAATGCCCTCATGTCCTTGAGTGAGAACCGGCTGCTTTGTCCAAAATCCCTTTACTTTATAAAAGCATTGAACACAGGCTTGTTTTCCCCAACGGAGACCTCTGCACTTTTTTTTTTTTTTTTTTTTTACTTTTTTTTTCTTCCTCTACAACATGCTGCGGTGTAATCCTTGAGATGACTTCATCCGATTCCCCGCAACTTTATTCAATTACAGAGTCGAGTAATCCCAGCACCAGGGCTTTCTGAAATAGCGACGGTGACACACAGTATGGGCCAGAAAAATTGGAAGTTAATATGATCAACAATTACAACAATCAACCGCCATTTGAAAATCACTGAAACTGGAGACTCCTTCCACAAATGGTATCATCTCCTTTCACGGTCAACGAGCAAACGAATTACAGTCGGATCTACCGTCTGTTGTTTTGACCAATCAGACACGAGAATTCAACAGCGACATCGGTATAAAATTGCATAACGCACTCTAGACCTGCTGTTTCTTTACTTTAGACCTAATTTGTATCTCCAACACTACATTAGATTCCAAATGGCAGGCATGTTGAGCCATTAACTATAGAAAAAGTCCCTTTGTGTGTACCACTCTGACAAATTAAGAGTTTATCATGCTCGATTGCCTGTTCTCTGAAAGACACTAGCTAACCAGTTAACCTTGAAAAAAAAGAAAGCTTGAGAGTGCCAGCTTGCACGTTCTCCTCCTTGATCCAAAGAAAGACAAAGGGAGTCAGATGGTATGGGAATAAAGAGAGAAAAGAGATTATTTGGAGGTTAGAGATTTGTTGGACGATGCTAAGGACCTATCAGGACTCTATGGCAAGCGGGAATCCCACTCCGTCTATCATCCAAGTGTCACTTATTTCTTCACCCAGCAGGAGTGTGAGCAAGGAGAAAGGCATAGGAGCGAGGGTTGATTCTCCAGGGAAGTTTTTTTTTCTGTTGCTTGCTTTATACAACCACTTGAGAAACACTGCGAAAACTCCAGCAGGAACAGAAAACTGGGTCAGGCGACAGCCAATACCACTATGGAACGTGGCAAAAGCAAAAAAAAAAAAAAAAAGTGTCGCAACGTCACACTTTAGCCTCGTAGCCCTCACTCTATAGACTTCCACTTGAGGTTTCTGCCACTTAACGCATGATAATGACCCTGCTACCTGCATATAAATCAGATTACCACTCTCCCCTGGGAAAGCATGCATACCTCGCCCATATTAAAAGGTCTTACCGCAGAAAACCCTGCTTTACATGTGACAGAAAAAAAGAGTAATGAACAACGCAGTCCCGTATGGAACAGGGATCTAATTTAGCTGAAAAATTGGAACCAGCAGCCTGAATGAAATACACAGGTCAAATTACGATGCTAAGTTGGTGCAAAGAGTCCCAGATGGGACACCTGAAAATAAATGATGGAGCTCAGACATGGCCACAAATATGATGGAGAACAGACATCGTTCTTAAAAAATAAATAAATAAATAAATAAAATCAAATAAAATAAAACAGCCTACCCTTAAATGAATAAGAAAGCAACCACAGGCTGTGCAGTTTAAAATTCCTGTGCTTTGGTGGCTACAAAGATGCGGTCAAGAGTAAAAAGTAGAACGAGGCTGTTTGTTAGTTTAAGGGCTGAATGAAGGAGGCACAGAGTCCGAAAGAGCACCGTTAACCACATCGAAGACTTCCAAAGCAAACTCAGCCACCACCGTGACCCGCTGGGCCCAAATAACTTCATCTCATTAGCACTTGCTGTGATCAAATGGGTTTCTGGAGTGCTGACTATTATTGCCATCCTACTGTAGGCTCTTTGTGTTTGTGGGATATGAACATTGGGTTCAGAATCATTAGTTCAGTGCTGTGTTGCTATAGTTACACAAAGAGCCCCCCCCCCCAAAAAAAAGAGAATAAACAGAAGCAAAATGTGGCTTCGAGACTTTTACAAGCCAAAGAGGCATTCACATTTGCCATGCATAAACTGTTCTACCAGATGGCGTGTCAAAGAGATGGAGGCAACTGGTGGTGTGTTGCTAAGGGAATGCCAAAAAATAGTGTAACCAAAACAATAAGTGCTGCTGAATTCTCAATTCCAGCAAATTTCTTACAACGGCATCACGAACAGATGTTCCAGCTGAACTGCTACCTGGGAAGGAACTACAACTACATGGGTAGGAATTCTGTGAAGAGATTTAGTTACCATTTTGGGAAGGAGTCTCCAGTGTCAGGGCTATGTAAAAGTCAGAAGCAAAGCGGTAACTTTGTGACATAAGAAAGACTTCAGGATGGAAGCATGTTTTGTTGCGTTATTAACTTCAAAACAGAGGCTAGTGAGGGAATGATTGTTTATAGCGGCTAATGCAAGTCATAACAGGAAGTAACTTAATCTGGATGTACACAGAAATAAGACTTGGACTTGATTAGCATCATAAGACTTGGCAAAGCTACAAGGATGTAGCCCAATGAGTAACACAGAATAGGTGAGCACCGTTAGATCACAAAACAACGGTAGGATAGTTATAGAGACAGGACTAGAACAATAACCAAAAGAAACACAAGCACATGGTGTCCGTTGGCATAGAAACTGTGACAGTGTCTCACAGCACCTGTTACAGACCTGGGTGTAGCTTGAACAACCTCGGAGTGGTACATTGCTGCCTCAAGGATCCTCAGTTAGATCCTGATCATGAAGTTACAGTCTGTGTGGGTTTCCTCCAGGTTCTCCAGTTTCCTCCCAACGCCAAAAAAAACATGTCAATAGACGGATTTGCTACACTAAATTGCCCTAAGGAGTAAACGAGTGCCCTATCCAGGGTCTATTCCCACCTCGCACCCATTGTACCTCTGATAAACTCTGCATCCACCAGAACCCTGACCAGTATAAAGTGGTTACTGAAGATAAATGAATGAATGAATTAAAAAAAACGACAACGTGGCAGTCTCTTAAACCGTTCTGCACTACGAAAGAGTGCAGAATGTTCTAGAAAGACGTTGTCCATGCTCTTTTTGTGATATACCATCAACTGCATATTTGGTGGAAGGTATTTTTTCATTTGGTTCTTTTTGTTATTGGTTATAAATACCAATCGTGTCATTCGTGCAAACCTTATGGAGGATACAGTACTGTTTGACCAAGCAGTGAAAGCTGCACAGTAGCTCGAGCTTACCAAAATCTAAACCTTTTGTTGAATACAAGATGATTTAGTCCAATGGAAAGAAATCAATCATCTCTTCCTATTGGAATTTCTTTACGACTGTGGATTCAGATTCAAAACCATTTTTTATTTTATTATTATTTTTTTTTTATCAGTTCTACACAGGACCTTTAATGGTTCCCCCAAAGGTACAAGTCATTGATTCTAATCTTAGGTAGTGTCTTGGTGAACTATGGACAAATTGATGATAGAGATCCCACCTGCAAGCTGCTCTTCATAAATTTGACAGGTCACGTGACTTATTAAAAGGTAAACACAGTTACGGAATTTTGCAAAACAAAAAAAAGTCCTTTCACCACCGCAGATGTTTAACATCGGAAATATTGTTTAGGAAATGTGTGCATTCCGAAGAGGCCTAGTCTTTACATGGTGCTGGGTTCCCATTGGCTACTGCGTCCGTGAGCCGTGAGCCTAACTTCTGATAATAGTGACCGGTTTAAAGAAGGCATGTCCGAATGGGTTCCTAGTAAGACTCTTATTTTAGGTAAAGAAATCTTAGGTCTGCTGTGTAGTTTGTCATTTTTTCCTCTATTTTGAACTCCATATTGAGATTTTTTGGTAGCAAAGAATTGCAAAGAAATGTTTTGCATACAATATAGACGATGATATTCTCGAGCACCCCGAGGAGTTTCGAGTAATAATCCTGAGTGAGATCAAGTATCATTAAGTAATTTTAACCACATATTTTAATATTTCACCGTGATCTATGCCCACTGGTGCTTGGTGGCGTTTCTTTAATATTTATGTAATTAAAACTCTCTGTCTCAGTTATTATAGTGTTGACTCACCAAGTTTGTTTTTTTTTCAAACTTTTAAAGGAAGGAGAAATCATAACATCTGCAGATCTCATTGCAGTTGTTGAACTGCAACGGATGGCTATATATATATATATATATATATATATATATATATATATATATATATATATATATATATATATATTTTACTGCCACGTCTTCTACTATTACCAATGCGTCCACACTGCAATCGGTGGAGCAGCTGACACTGATGAATTGATATGCTAATTACAGTGTTCCTGAGGTAAAGGAAATTGAACCAGTCGATTTTCTCATGACCCGTAGAGAAGGGCCACGAGCCATTTGTTCATTCTTACCACAAAGACCTTGAGCAAACAACTTCGACGAGAAAAGCGAAAGAGCTCGAACCCAAACAGATGATGTTTTGAGCACTTAGGACATTTGAATCTGAATGACGGTTTAATGACCCTTCCCTTCCCTTCTGTCGAGTGCCCCCGCAATCCAGGCCGTGTTTTGCTGCCTTTGTAATTTGACTTTCAGTCAAACTCCCCGAGATCCTGTAATTGCGGGCCGTAATTAAGTTCGGAGTGATGCACGATCAGGTACATGCGAAATGAAGCGAAGGCCTGGTGCAATACAACGAACGTTTACATTGATCCAAAGCCACAAAGACAACAGGAGCGCCGTTGAATTTAAATGTTTGGTGAAATGTAATGAAAGGTGACACTCGGAGCGCTAGAACGAAAGCTGCTGTGTCGTCCCGGGTACCAGTAATTAACTTTGCCGTGACGGGATCGCAATTAATGCACTGCTGCGATTATGACACTTCTGCTTGCATGCACATGCCATTTGTGGCTTGCATACCTTTTATCTGACAGCTTTAAATAAAGTATTTCTCCACCTGCTGTTTCTTGATCTTTCACCATGGCAGGCCTTACACTTTCTGTATGTGGCTTTTGTTTTTTATCGACATGAAGTCTCTTTCATATCCAGACACTTCACCCAGAAGGCACCTGGGGTGGATAGAGGCGTAGCCACTTCAGCATACAGCGCAGTCAGAAAAGTAAGAAAGAACTTTGGAAAAATCACCCAGCAGGCATAATTACTGTCACAGCATGCTTTTTTCCCCTCACATTATTATTACATTTGAAAGAGATTTAAGTAATTTTTATTACAGTAGTGGCTTTGGGAAAGCTGTTCTTATTTAAAAAGTGAAAAACAAAAAACACACTTACGAGGACAAATAGGACGCATTAATCTAACCAATCATTATTTGTCTCATCATAGCTACATTTTTTTTTAGCAATTTTGATTTAGTTTTCTGGATGTTCGTATATGATGTCCCTACAATGTTGCTGCTACAATTTAGTTGAAGCAACAATGACTGGGAATATTGTGTGAGTTGGTTTCGGAATATCGTTGGAACATCAGGGACTGGGAAAACTGGGAATTTTCAGTTTCCATAACTAACATTCTGGAAAATAAATAAATAAATAAATACACACATTCTTGTGTGGTTTTTTTTTTTAAAATACTATATTCCCTCCCCAATAGACTATTTTAGACTGAACTAGGCCACCAGTCTCAGGATGTACAGTATTTATTTATTTACAGTTTATCGGTCTGAATAAGGATGTCTAGTGAATGCCATAAATGAAAATATAATGTTGAATTTATAGGCATTTTATCTGTTAAGCTACTTTCTTGCCATTGTGAGAACATTTTATATAACATTGCTTCAAAAATAATTTCTTGAAGTAACATCGCTTCAAGAGTGGTAGTTATTATTCTTATAATACTCTGAAAAACCACTAGATGATGATGATTCTTCTTCCTCTTTACTTCTTCTTCTTCTTCCTCTTCTTATTATTATTATTATTAAGATCCTTTCTAAGCAGGAAGGTTCCATTGAAGGTACAATCTCTTCTTCCAGGAAGTCCTGCTCAAGACAGCAGCACATTTAAGTTTCACAGTAAAATTCAACAGAAATAAATAACTACAAGTTTGCAAAAGACCTTTACTCAAATGTTGTTTGCTGTTTCTAGTACATTGCAGTGGTGTTATTTTTGGAACGCTACGACCTAGCTTCCTCTGAACCTCTTAAATACTTACCGTATCTTCTAATATGGTCCTCTGTTAGCCAGGCGAATACACTTCAAACATATCCAGTTCATTTGAATTTGAAGCAGTTTTTGGTTTTTGAGTGACAGGGCTGCCTACTGTTAGGATTAGGATCACTGAGGCACACAGTGCTGCTCAAAGAGGCAGTGAAAAACAAGCTCGAGGTGCGCTAGGTCAAACAGCACGAGCAGGTCAAAGCTACAAAATCCTGAAAGAGAGTCCTGAAATGATCAACTCCAAGCGGCTCTCTTCTAATAGAGCTGTAAAAACAGGCAGTGGAGGAAATGTCTGTTAAACCCTAGCCGGTTCACGGTCTAAAGATGGCTAGTCAGTTTTTTATTTGCTCTCGGTTAGCATGCCAGAGGTTTCAGCGAACTCGCTAGAGCTTTGAGGACATTAGTAGCAAGACAACATATTGAAGTGACCTTTTGTTCAACTATTAGATTGGCAAACTGGAGGTTGTCCTGATTAGCTATTAGCTTAGCTACTTAGCTCCGCAGCTGTCTTTGCTTGGGCAACATACTGAGGTGGATTTAGGGTCGACCTTTTCGTCTTTTGGTCTCTAGCCGAGCAGATTCTGTGGCAGGGAGTTCATCACGCTTAGCCATTAGCTTAGCTAATTAGCTCCACAGCTGTTCGAGCTTTGGCCTCCACTGCTTGGTCATTCACTAGCACACTATGAGGGCAACAACACCATTGTTCATGAAGTCTGCTATTTTTGGCTTTTGTTATAGAGTCGGGCTGCATTCTGGCCTTGTTAGATTTGGCGCACGTTCCCACAAGTCTGATATTTTTATTGCATGCATTCGTGGAGAGATAGATATTAATCCTAATTAAGGACTACTTACTGTATGTCCCTATTGACTTGTCTGTTCTACTGGGTCCTCGCATTCAGCCTGGCGAAGCATCCTGCAGCCAAATTACATCTACAGTGGGAACATCCCCACGTGGATCACATTCACATACCCAGCCTCCAAAATCCCCCCTAAACCATGGACCAGTTGCGAAACAGTAGCCCAAAAAATGTCACAGAACATTGTTTCCCAAAAACACTGCAAGTATTTACATTAGCCCAATGCCTTTAATCTTCTTTTGTACAAACTGCGGTCCTGAGTATAAAGGAAAATATGTGCCATGTGTCAATTTAAATAATCGAAAAAATGCTCGGGAGAATACAAGTCCCCTTGCTGTAGCTATAAAACGGGTAGTTCAATTCCAGGCTAAGCCTGTAAAAGCATTCGAGTCAAAGTACGTAATGAATGATAGTCATTCTTGTGGTTGCGGAATAATGCGCTCTTCATTGGAAAACATGTTTCTGCACAAAATCCAGAGTTTTTAAAAGTGCTCAATTAGTTCAAAAGTCAGATAAATCACATTTCAACACCCCCCCCCCCCCCATCACCCACTTTCTTCTCTTTTCCATTCCTTCAGAGAACTGACAGCAGTAATCCAGCTGTGCTGGCACTGCTGGAGAGATCGGTTATCTTTCAGGGTGCAGACAAGTCGCTCATGACTCACGGCGACGCTGGTTCCCCCCCTCCCCCTCCCCAAAGCCTTTGATTTCTGTCTGCATAATACGTGGTAATTAGGCACTTCTTTTTGGAGTTATGCTCTGAAAATAAGTGCTGCTGAACAATTACTTACATTTGATATAATCTGCCTGGGTGCAAGCTCCAGCCTGTGTACAGCGACATAGAAAGTTCAAGAAAATCAGATAATGTGTGCTATAATTTGCCTCTTTGTGTTATCGCGTTATTTGCTTAATGGTTATAAATGGGCTGGCAGGAAGGCAATTTTTGGCATCCACACCATTTGCTATTAATAAAGTGGATCATTTAATTTAATTTAAATTCTCTTTTTTTGTGTGTGTGTGGAACCAAGAATACCACCAACAATGGATGTAAGCAAAAACAAACAGAATGGTATGAAGAAGCGAGGCTGGGGCTGAATTCTTTCAAGGCCAGACTGTGTCAAGAGATTACACTTGGAAAAACACATTCTCGAGATTTATTTGGCATTGATATCTTGTGTTAAAATGCTGTTACAGTAACTAGAAGCAAATAAACCAAGCATACGTTGTCTAATCAAAGTACAAACAATAGGGTTCCAGCACATTCGGTGCCTGGACCCCTAATCGCAGCAAAGGGTCAAATAATGGAACAGTTTGAACAAAAGACCTAGCTTTTTTATTTTATTATTATTATTTTTTAAATGAAAGATTGCTCTCTCGTTCACCAAGTCACATAGAATTGTAGAAGTTCTGGATTTTTCTTTATCCAGTGTCTACGGGGGCATAGTGGTCAAAAAAAAGAAAGAAAAATTCATATTTAGGTCCAGTTTAAGACCACACCCACTTCATGTTCAAATCCGAATACAGATCCAGATATTTGGCGCATTTAACAGACACCGATACAGATAATGTCACTGCTTTAGACCTACGATGAAACCCTGTGCTATAAGCCTCAATCTTTTGTTTTTGTTTTCGTTTTCATAGCAGTAACACCGAGCTACCGAATTTCTGCTCAGCTTTCGACATCATGACACGAGGGGTATTTTGTTCAATTAGGTAAAGTTAAGCGGGTTTTTTTGTTGTTTTTTTTTTTTTTTTAAATGAGCTATGCAATCTAAAAGCTGTACTGTTGAGAATCCATTATCTGTTGATTTCTTCTGTATTACTTGCAAATTGGGCAAGGGCAAGGGATCTCGGAGAATAGACGCACGCTTTATTGTTCTTCTCCGCTTATAACTGTTGCTCATCCAATCTTCAAACCTTGTTAATGACTCCCACCTTATTGCACTCCGACTTCCTCAAATGCCTCCATGTTACATCATTCTTAACTTCGTAATCTTCTTAACATCTTTTCTCATTTTACCTTCGAGTCCTGTTACGCATTCGAGCGAAGTCAAGAGAGAATTTGATGAAAAATGAAAGCGGTTGCATCCCTTGTCGTTTTTGTACTCCTTTTTTTTAATTTCAGACAGATCTCATAATTCAACCCCAAACTGGATGTTGACCAAACCAATTTTGAAGGACCTCAAACACCCAATGAAAACACAGCTGGTGATAGATGGATTTGAAAAAAATATATAAAATTCTGTTAAAAAGAAGGCTTTAAGATTAAGCAATGAAATGGACATTCGGTTACATCATTTTCAAACACATGACAGAAAGGATTTAGTGAAAACCACGTATAAGTCATGGTTGCTGGCATGATGTGTTGTATGAGAAGGTGGAGTTCCCCCCTCTCCCCCCCCACCCCGTCCACCCACCTCCCTCGGCCTCTCCGTCTCTCTCATTCTTTTTAAAAACCAGTCAATACATGACTGATATGCATGGCTTGCTTTTGTAATTGTCTTGGTGCACTGGGCCCAATGACAGACACAGCCATCTTTGTATGCGCTAAAATGGCTCTCACAGTGAATTATCACTTCGAGCTCAGCCATAGCCACGTCGTCTTCCTTTGAGAGCATATCACAGCCAAATCATCCTTACTAGCATAGACACCAAGCAATCCACTAGGCAAGGTTCGTGGCAGATGTAGATGCCCGAGAAGGTGTTTATTACATGAAATGTCACATTAGACAGATGACTTTGTTAACAGTTTTAGTGGAAAATCAATGTGTAGTATTATTCACAGTTATGGCTTATTGGAAGCTGTCATCAATTATCACATTATCCACATGGCAAAAAAAAATGAATAAAATACAATTAAAACAAAGTTACCAGTTACCATCCTGAACTGAACGTAATTCCATTCAAAACGTGAAACTAGTATAATGTATACATTCATTACACACAGTCTGATATATTTCAAGTGTTCATTCATTTTAATTTTGATGATTATAACTGACAACTAATGAAACCCCCAAAATCGGTATCTCAGAAAATTTGTATATTGTGAAAAGGTTCAATATTGAAGACACCTGGTGCCACATTCTAATCAGCTAAGTAACTCAAAACACCTGCAAAGGCCTTTAAATGGTCTCTCAGTCTAGTTCTGTAGGCTACACAATCATGCGGAAGACTGCTGACTTGACAGCTGTCCAAAAGACGACCATTGACACCTTGCACAAGGAGGGCGAGACACAAAAGGTCATTGCTAAAGAGGCTCGCTGTTCACAGAGCGAATTTCGCATCTCATAACCCTGTAAGTTCCCTCCAGTTTCCTCTGGATTTCCAACCAACGTAATGCCTGTAAGTGACCTGGCAACGTTGCTGTGATTACCTGCAATGGATTGGTATCCTGTCCAGAGTTTGGTATTCCTGTGCTGCCAGGATAGGCTCCTCGACTCAGACCAGGCTAAAACAACTGCTGAAGTGGAAACACTAAAATGTATTATATCTCGTCACCGCTCTGCTTTCAGGGGCACAGAATAACACACATCTAACTGAATATATTTCAGCAACACTAATCCCGTGCTTTATTCGTCTTTATTTCAGGCCAATGAATTTCTGAACTCTGTTAAACGCCCAGTTTCATGGATTAACAGCAAACCTAATTGGATTTAATGTAATATGTCTACTTTTAGCTCCTTTGAATGTCATAGGCAGTTTAGGGAAATGGGAGCATTGCGTTTTAACGACCTCATTTGTTGAACTATGATCTCAGGGGTTACTGTGTGGGATCTTTGGGGCGTAATTAATTTACCATGCCCCTGATGAAAAATGCTAAAATGTTCTTCTGGTGACGTTTACGGAATCAAAAATGCCCACAACCAACTCCGGTTACAGAAAAGAAAACAGCATGAAACCAGAGAATAGTGTGCAGATTAATAATAATAATAATAATAATAATAATAATAAAACTCAGGAAGCGCTCAGGAAGTTCTTGGAGGTTTGCTGCCAGCACAATGGGAAAGTTTGAAATAACGGAACGATATATGGAAATGATTTAGAGCAAGGAGAACATGCTAATATAATTCAAACACCACATGCACAGTACTTGAGGAAACTTCAGTAGGAAGTGGTAAGAAACTCTAATGGAAGGAAACCACACGCTTCTGTCAGTCACACATCTCAAGTTGTTCTGCATATTTTGGTGCTCGCAGTTGGACGTTTTCTCTAACGCCCACCCCTGGGATCGAGTACAGCCATCCGTTCCTTTATGACTTCCTGATTAGTCTCATGCTGAAATGCTCGTCAGGGCGGATGGCGTCCATTTTGAGATCTCGGCGCCCAAAATCAAATCTCCACCTTTCTGTCAAAACAAACTTTGATAAATGGTAACCGTGATCTAATGACCATCAAGGTTAGGCGTTGAGATACAAGTGTATATCCTGAGTCACCGAATTATAAAATCAGAACGAGCGTCACCTTCAGAGATCTGCGTGACGTGAAGTAATTTTGCAGAGATTACGGTTTATTTTCCCTCATTACTCTGATCGTGCAACTCTCGCTGAAGATCTCCTGGCATCCTCCATGCCAAGAGATCTTCGGCGAGGCCGTTGTTTGGGCTTTTAAATTGATGAGTGAATCAGAGGGGTATTGCGCTATTAATTATTAATATCCCATTGTCAACGAGGGAGGGGAAAAAAATGAGACCAGCTCAAACACGCCAAATGAATCAGAATGACTCTGTGTGCAACAAAGGGCCAGAGAAGTGAGGTGAATATCAATCAGAGTCCATGTTTTTGTTCATGGACTCCGGCTCGGTGGACCACTCTGCTAATGACCGACTGCAGTGTGGAAATTGCTTATAGGATTGCTAAGGGACCGAACTGTTCTCTTCCTCCTCGGTACACGGCTACCTGAGGATGAAAGAGAAGGAAAATAATACATATTTATGAAAATTGCAGAAGCTCTGCAAAAATATGTAATAAGAAAGACACAAGGCGTTATCCAAGTCTGACGTTAAGTGTGTCGTAAAAAAAAAACAAAAAACGAGTGTTTCGCATGACATGGTGTCTACGTGAGGTTCCACGTATGTTGTCATCATCGGATTCGAGGAGTTTGAGGCGTTAAAAAGTGGTCCTCATTTATTTATTTTTTTGCTTATATCTGATCTTCCACATTCTAACATGACCCATATCTGTCATTAATATAAAAACAGCTCTGGCGTGTTACAGCCTCGTGCTCAGGTTTTTCCTGCACAATCCAGACACTTCTTAAATAGCAATGGAAAAAAAAAAATATATATATATATATATAAATATAGTCCATAATGGCAGTAGGGATCAAATGAACAGCCCTCGTCCTGCACTGATTCGCTCTGGAGGTTGAATGGCAGCTTGTTACTTGTTCATGTTCAGGGTGAGAAGATGAAAAAAGAAAGAAAAATAAAGGGCAAGATGCAGAATGTGTGCTGGATTTAGCAGCTAATAATGGCATTTCTGTGCCGAAAGTTGGCTGATGTGAATGGGTGTAAAAACACCATCAAGGAATTGGAACCAGAGGGAGTGACATTTTGCAAAAAAAAAATAATAATAATAAATAAATAAAATCTGATCTGAAAAAGAGAGAGAGAGAGATCTCAATGAGATAAATTTTTTTTTTATTAAAAAAAAAAAAATATTAATTATTTAAAAAAATTTATAATAAAAAAATTTGGGGAGTAAGTAATAAAACTTTTAAGTATGGTAAATATACATACTATGACTATGTCAGCTAATTACACCACTACTGAGTTAGCTAATTACACATTTGGTAATTTATCTAATTATACCTTTAGTGAGGTAGCTAATTATACTATTACTGAGTTAGCTAATTACACCACTACTGAGTTAGCTAATTACACCTTTACGTAAGCTAATTACACCACTACTGAGTTAGCTAATTACACCGTTACGTAAGCTAATTACACTGCTACTGAGTTAGCTAATTACACCTTTACGTAAGCTAATTACACCGCTACTGAGTTAGCTAATTACACCTTTACGTAAGCTAATTACACTGCTACTGAGTTAGCTAATTACACCTTTACGTAAGCTAATTACACCGCTACTGAGTTAGCTAATTACACCTTTACGTAAGCTAATTACACCGCTACTGAGTTAGCTAATTACACCTTTACGTAAGCTAATTACACCACTACTGAGTTAGCTAATTACACCTTTACGTAAGCTAATTACACCACTACTGAGTTAGCTAATTACACCTTTACGTAAGCTAATTACGCCACTACTGAGTTAGCTAATTACACCGTTACGTAAGCTAATTACACTGCTACTGAGTTAGCTAATTACACCTTTACGTAAGCTAATTACACCACTACTGAGTTAGCTAATTACACCTTTACGTAAGCTAATTACGCCACTACTGAGTTAGCTAATTACACCTTTACGTAAGCTAATTACACCACTACTGAGTTAGCTAATTACACCTTTACGTAAGCTAATTACGCCACTACTGAGTTAGCTAATTACACCTTTACGTAAGCTAATTACGCCACTACTGAGTTAGCTAATTACACCTTTACGTAAGCTAATTACACCACTACCGAGTTAGCTAATTACACCTTTACGTAAGCTAATTACACCACTACCGAGTTAGCTAATTACACCTTTACGTAAGCTAATTACGCCACTACTGAGTTAGCTAATTACACCTTTACGTAAGCTAATTACACCACTACCGAGTTAGCTAATTACACCTTTACGTAAGCTAATTACACCACTACTGAGTTAGCTAATTACACCTTTACGTAAGCTAATTACACCACTACTGAGTTAGCTAATTACACCTTTACGTATGCTAATTACACCACTACCGAGTTAGCTAATTACACCTTTACGTAAGCTAATTACACCGCCACTGAGTTAGCTAATTACACCTTTACGTAAGCTAATTACACCACCACTGAGTTAGCTAATTACACCTTTACGTAAGCTAATTACACCGCCACTGAGTTAGCTAATTACACCTTTACGTAAGCTAATTACACCACTACTGAGTTAGCTAATTACACCTTTACGTAAGCTAATTACACCGCCACTGAGTTAGCTAATTACACCTTTACGTAAGCTAATTACACCACCACTGAGTTAGCTAATTACACCTTTACGTAAGCTAATTACACCACCACTGAGTTAGCTAATTACACCTTTACGTAAGCTAATTACACCACCGACTGAGTTAGCTAATTACACCTTTGCTAAGTTATCTAATTATACCTTTATAATTGAGTGAGTTAGCTAAGTAAAGGTTTATTTAGTTAACTAATTGCATCTTTGTTGAGTTTGCTAATTATACTGAGTTAGCTAATTGCACCTTTATTGAGTGAGCCAATTACACCATTAAATAATTTGCTAATTACACACTTACAGAGTTAGCTAATTACACCTTTAAGTAAGCTAATTACACTATAACTATGCCAGCTAATTAGACTACTACCGAGTTAGCTAATTACACTATTATTAAGTTAGCTAAATCACACCATTGCGACCTAATTATAATTGTAATGATGGTTTGCTCACTAGTTAGCAGCCTAGCCACCTCGCTAATTTTTAAATTACCCATTTTAGTAAACTAGCTAGCAAGAATTCTTGCACTAGCAACTAGCGCCTCAATTGTTAATAACCGTCCAAGATAAAGAGCGTCTCTCACGTTAGCGTTTTTAGATTTTGTCCACATTTCTCACGAGATCAGATTTGTTTCAAATAAGCTCGGACGCTCCTGCGAGAACCTCATTCTGACAGCGCCGGGTTTCACTGAAGCGGAAACACACACATCGGAGATCAGTTTTAATCCGACACCAGTCCTCATTTGAGACTGGAGAAGGAAGATATGAGGGTGTGATAAAGAAAAATGTCAGTCCGATGTCTGCGGAGTGTGTGCGTGTGTGTGTGTGTGTGTTCAGGTACTCTTGAATTTGACACTACTGTGATAAGATGCATGATGGCAGATCTGTGATATGCCATGCCTGTTATGTTGCCCATATCAGCTTATTATCATGTGTGTGTGTGTGTGTGTGTGTGTGTGTGTGTGTGTGTGTGTGTGTGTGTGTGAGAAGAGAGCAAAGCACGTGGAACTGGTTTCCCATTAAGGTTGAAGGCCATCTATGTCCTTTACTGCAGATTTGTGTTTAAGCGTGAGTGTGACTAAATCAAACAGACAGGATGGTGTGTGTGTGTGTGTGTGTGTGTGTGTATAAACACAAAGACAATGTATGTGAAACTGAGGCCATGATGGAATATCATGGCTAATGTTGTGGATCATTACACAAAGCCCAGAGAGAATGTGTATTTGTGTGTGTGTGTGTGTGTGTGTCTGTGTGTGTGTGTGTGTGCTTTTTACATTACGGAGACGGGGAATTTAGATTTGCCCAGGGACGTCAGTTTGAGTGCATCATCTTCAGGAAGCTTTTTAATTGTACTTTAATATCAGGGCTGTGGAATAAACAAAGCGCTGCAGTCTTGGGGACGCCAGGGGACTCGGCTAAACACATAAAGCGCCGTGTTAATGCGAGTGCCGTGGTGTATCAATCATATTCATCCACACACACACACACACACACACACAAGGTTTGAGGGACTGTGGGACTCGGAGGCTTGTCGTGAGATTTTGTGAGGAGGAGCATGTGCAGGATGTGTAGTGGGACTCGCAATTCTTTCGCGTCTGTCATGTTTGTGTTTATTAGCTTTCATTAATCTGATGCCATCCCAAGACCTGAAGTAAACTTTTTTTTTTTTTTTTTTTTTAACGCCACAGCGGCTCTCTAATATCCTCCGAAAGAGCCAAATATAGACGTGTTTGTTTCGCAGCTACAACTACTGCGTTTGTGCGTCGCAGGACTCGTCAGCACCCGACGTGAAGATTGCACGCGAGCGACTTTAGTTTCCTCTAAAACGCTTTTTGGAACAAAGTCAAGAACGTTCTAAGGAGCGTAAATTCCCACAGACAGTGAGATGAAGTGTTCGGCCCAGCTTGACTTCAAATTTACAGCTCAGGCCCAGATGCTAGACGTCATGTCTGGTTAGGTGTTCTTACAAGAACGGCGGCCATTTTGAATTTTTTTTCTTCACGGCTAGGACGTAGCGTCGATGTATTTCCGTCATGCCCCACGAGTGGGTTTTAGTATAATTCCTGAGAAACGTTCAGTAACACTTTCTTTGAAGGATACGTACATATGAACCTCGTAACACATCCATAACCGTTACATCAGGCTTTCATAAAACAGCGTTTTAGGCTTTATGAAAGGCTTATGTCGGCTGCAGACTTTCACAGTGAGGTTTCCTGGTAAACGAGAGCTTTTAGCTGTACCCATGTGAATCGAAGAGGGCTTTGGCTGAACGCACGTCGTGATGACGTCACATGACGCGTCTCGGTCCGAATCTGTGGTCATTTTGAAAAATTGCAAGTTCCTCACAATATTGCGCCGTTTCTTTGTTTTTTCCTTCGCAAAATCCTGGAAGGACTGTCTAGTGGTCATATTTTCGGCATCTTTGTCTGGCTTTAACTCACCGTATTGACTTCCCTCTGATATAATGATATGTAAAGAATAAAACACTTCAAGCTGGAAAAGAAATCAAAGGCTGCGTTGTGCGATGCGGCCTGATGAAGTGTGTTATTCCTCTTACAACTCTGCAATTTGCCCAATGATTACCATTTTTATTTATTACTCAGTAAGAAGACATTTTAAGGGTTACTAAGGCGACAAAAGACATCTCTTCATCTCAACGACTGCTACTTGGCACAAGAGGAACTCTTGCATGAAACCCTAGCCTTTGGGATATATCTTACACTCGATCAAATGCATCTTTTGTCACTCAAAGCCTTGGATTGCACCCAATAACATTCATACGTGAAAAGCAGGACAGCGTAAAGAGACGCTTGCGAGTAATCCATGGGCAAACTAAACCAAATTTCAGCCTTGTGGGCAAAAGGGCAGTGCCCCGAGCCTGAGGTACCAGGTATCCAATGGATGTACTGTGTATGGAAATTCTGGAAGTCTCGGAGCACATTCTCTTATTTTCCCTCCTAATAACTGCAATAAAGTCTACCCTGGCTACAAAGCGCCAGGTTTAATGTATTCTATTTTATATTTCTACACTGACAGATAATGATACTAAAACTCCCCATGAGAACGTTCTAGAAGCAACGCTTTCATAGAAATGACCTTTCCAACCGGGTCAGCGCTGCAATCCAATTCCACACAATTAACCCTGTTTCCACGGACACACATGGCCTCGTACAGTTTGCTAGCCGTTTTCTCGAAGCAGGTCGAGAGATCTGTAATAAAATGCAGTTAACAGATACATTCTGTTTGTTTGTTGTTTTTTTTATATTGAACAAAAATTTTCCCCGTGTTCTTTTTTTTTTTTTTTCGCTTGCTGTGTTTTTTTTGTTTTTTCCAGGGCAGAAGGGCACGTATGTAGTTCAGGACACAAGGCGCACGGGTCACGTTGCAAGCTCTCGGCTGTAAATAATTCATGTCGCGGGTCTATCGGGTTAATTGGACCGGAACGGTGTAAACACATCTGTTTGAAACGCTATCATATGGCAACGGTAACCAGGCCACAGTTCGAGCAAAGGCAGGGAACGAGCTGATCGATGAGCTCATCAGCTCGGACGAAGTCGCAGGTTCGACAGTGTGTCACAGTGGACTTCCAGGCAAAATGACTGTTTAATCAATGTTGCCCGTCAACAGAGTCACTGAATATGGCATTGACACTGATGTGGACATTCAACATCGATAAGTGAGCTCAATTTGCAAGAAGGTCTTGTTGAAAATACAAATTAATTCATATACCGGACGATAGATCGTTCAGTACGCTGGTATATATACACACACACGGCAACACATGGAACGTTCTAGTACACAGTATTGTCATTGTATCTAATATTGCTTCTATTAGTGCACTACACTCTGCACTACAAACCCACTTAATTAGGAAGGCTGCTTTGAGTATTTCAGACTCTTGAGTTTAGACAGAATGGTGCAACAAACAAAAAACATCGGTAGCGGCAGGTAGCAGTCCAAGCCTAAAGGTATGCATTTAACCAGCAGCAATACTCTACTACTGGTAAATGGCGCACTTATTTAGCGCTTTTCACTGCGTCTCATTCACCCATTCACACACACACCAATAATAGCAGAGCTGCCATGCAAGGCGCAAAATTGCCTTCAAGGGGCAACTTGGGGCTCAGTGTCTTCCCCAAGGACAAGACGGTATGTGGAGTCACGTGTGCCGGGAATCGAACCGCCAACCCTGTGAACAATCCACTCTACCACCTGAGCCACGGCCAGCCCCTGCTATTAAGAGGATAGATGTGTGCCAATTCCCACACCATTACACTACCACCACCACCCTGCAGGGTGAGTCCATGGATTCATGCTGTTGGCGCCAAATTGTGACCCTACCATCTGCATGGCGTATTCATCATCGGGATGATGTTGTTCATTAGGAGATGCTTTTCTTCTCAGCACGGTTGTAAAGAGTGGCTATTTGGATTACAATCGCCGCCCTAATTATTTTCAATGAACTCTCCACGTTTATTCCACATTGTTCCGATCAGATCGGAATGACATGGACATAATCCCTGCTCCTGCTCAAGGAAGTTGAACCAAACATATAAAGTCTGTATTGGTTCATTTTTGAGAAATTGTTTAAAATGGGTGATTTATTTGGGGCCTGGGGGGTTCTCAGGGTGGTTCAAGACAAGGCAAGGCACTTTTATTTCTAAAGCACATTTAAAACTGACCAAAGTGCTGTACAATCTAACACAATTAGACAATAAAATACATAAACTGACAAGAAAAACACACAAATTGCATCGATCCATAAGAGTACATTGATTCAAATGCCAGAGAAAAAAAAAAATTTCAGTGAGGTTTTAAAACTATCAACATGGGAAGACAACCTAATGTGTACTCGCAAATCGTTCCACAGACATGGAGCAGCAACAGAAAAGGCACGATCACCTTTTAACTTCGAACGAGATCTTGGCACGGTCAGCATCAACCTATTTGAAGACCTTAACGGCCTAGAACATTTCCGGTAGAGAAGAAGATCTGTTATGTATTATGAAGTCTGGCCATTTAACCCCTTATAACACCTTGTTACAATAACACCTTAAACTTAACACGATATTCGACCGGCAACCAGTGAAGTGAAGCCGGAAAAGGCGAAATATGTTCCCTCTTTCTAGTTCCTGTAAGAAGTCTGGCAGCAGCGTTTTGTACCAAGTGAAGGCAGGATAAAAAGTACTGAGCCACACCAAGGTACAGTGAGTTACAATAATCCAGTCTAGAGGAAATAAAAGCATGAATTACTGTCTCCAAGTCCTTTACTGATAAAAACGCTTTCAATTTCATATTGGATCCGAGATGATAAAAGCCACTCTTCAGCACGGAATTGATTTGTTTATCGAATTTAAGGCCGTTATCAAAAATTACTCCCAAATTTTTTTGCATGAGAATTCACAGATAAAGGACCCAGATGGTTATTTATCTCTGTAATAGAAGCTGGTGGTCTAAAAACTACTATTTCAGTTTTAGATTCATTCAATGTTAAAAAAAAAAAAGGCTGCCAGCAAGCATCTTTCCTCCGCCGAACAGTTCAACAAAGAGGACATGTCAGAACGAGATCGTGTCCACATGTTTCAAAGGGACGTAAACCTGGGTATCATCCACATAAAAATGATAAGAAGCGTTTCGGGGGAAAAAAAAAAATCAAACCTAAAGGGAGAAAATACAATGAAAACAACAACGGGCCTGAAATCGATCCCTGAGGTACACCACAAGCTAATGGTACCATAGAGGAAGAAAAATTCCCGACCTCCACCGAGAATGTTCTATCAGAGAGATAAGAATTCAACCAATTCAATGAGGTACCTTGAATTCCTACACACTTACTCAACCGTTCAAACTTCAGTAAAGCTGACTCTGTACTGTGAAGTTGTCTAAAGCCAGACGGAAACTTATCTAATAAGTTATGTTCACTTAGAAATGCAGACAATTGATGGAAGACAACCTTTTCCAATACTTTGGATAAAAATGGATTTTTGAGTTTTGAGATGGAACGATAGTCATCCGAAATAAAAGGATATAAACTGACCTTTTATTTAACTGAAGTGGATTCACCACTGCATGTTTCAGGATTGATGGAACAGTGCCTTAGGAGAGGCTAGTATTTATTTTTGTTAAAACAAAAAAGGTCCAATGACAGTCAGCACTTCCATAAGGAGACGAGAAGGAACCACATCCAAGGAGCATGAGAAAAGCTTCATTTTCTGGAAAACATCCACAGAAATAGAGAAAGAAATAGGCTCAAACGCAGTTATACAAGCTGAACATGGATCAATAACAGATGAACCCATCAGATTTGGGCATACAAGATTGAATAGTATTGATTTTACTGACCAAAAAAAAAAAAAACCCTTCTATAATGAGCTGTGATAACTTCTTTGTAGCATCAAGAAGTGAATGCATAGTGGGATTCAGTACATTATGTATCATATTAAACAGATCCTTTGACCTATGTGCATGAAATGATATCAAGTTAGAAAAATGTTTTCCCCTACCAGCCTTAAGAGACTGCTGGTAGCTCACCATGCCTTCTCTCAGGATTTCATAAGATACCTGCAGCTCATCTTTCTTCCACTTTCTTTCAGCCTTCCTCCATTCCTGTCTAGGGTATCCTTGTTAAACCAAGGTTGTGTTTCTAGCTTGGGTTTCTCAATTTTAAATGGAGCAACAGAGTCCAAAACACGAAAGTTGCTCTTCAACAGACAGCTCTGAAAAAGAAGACACAATAGGGCAAGCGCTCCTAACTAAAGCATCTTCGAACTGTTTAGAAGGAGCGGAGTTAAGAGACCGCATTCGATGACCACAGGTCTTGACATTTACCGTTGAAGTATTAGGCAGAGTATTAAACAATATTGGCTTATGATCTCATGAACAGAATTATTCAATATCTCAATATTACTGACAGAAAGACCTAATGAAGTGACCACATCAAGCGTATAACCTTGTTTATGGGTAGACTCTGTGACAGAGATTGTCATTAGAAGGTACCAGAGAAGAGAAAATTCCTGAAAATTCCTGCTGAAGCATCTTATTATAATGGGGTGGTCGATAAATCAAATCAAGTCACACAGAATGGCATTCTCTGTACTTATCCTAAGCAATTGAACTTCAAAACTGCTGAGATCATCCACTGATGATGAACGACACGTAAAACTGTTCTTAAAAACTGTAGCTCCTCCCCCCACCACCACGAAGAGCTGACTTCGGGGACTGTAGACCAAACGACAGTCATCAATAGACGCTTCCGAGAGAGGGCCAAAGTTCACCATGATTAATCAAGATTCAGTTCTAAACATAAAGTCCAAATCGCGAGATGAAAAGAAATCATTCATTCACAAAGTCTTATTTGAAGTCGATCTGATGTTCAACAAGGCGATCTTTACGGTGGTCGGTTCCGCAGATTGAGTCGGCGATACTGCCGCGCCGGAGCTCATCCTCTGTGAAGGAGCACGATCTAAAGCTCTGAGGTCGCCGAAGTTTACCCCAGTCTGGGAGCTTAATCTGAGAAAAGCTCGATTGGATGCGGACAAATCGGCATGCGATAGACAGATGCTGTGGCCAGATGTAAAAAGGGTTCACACCAGGGTACGAGGCACGAAGGTCTGGACTCGGATGGATCAAAATAGAAGAATCCATCGTTAGAGATGTAGATGAAAGAGGTAGCAGTGGTGGCTTAGCGGTTAAGGCTCTGGGTTACTGATCGGAAAGTCCAGCACTGCCAAGCTGCCAATTTTGGGCCCTTGAGCAAGGCCCTTAACCCTTACTACTCCAGGGGGCACTGTATCATGTCTGACTCTGTACTCTGACCCCAACTTCCTGGTATATGAGAAGAAAATAATTTCACTGTGCTGTAATGTACGTGTGGTGATCAATAAAGACTCATTATGATTGAGAAGAGCTCTCTTCATCATAACCCACGAGACAGTAATCCACAGCCAAGGTACGAATGTTAAAGAAATTGGTGATCATATGTAGTTCAAGATATAACTATATATATATATATAAAAAAAAAAAACCCAGCACAAACACAGGATGGTTCCCGATTGCAAGACTTCAGTCAGACTCCTCAGAAAAGTTGGAAATACTCGACGCGGGGCTCAGAGTGCATGATAAGATGACAAGTCTGCGAGAGTAGAAGTGTTTGGAGATAAATGCATATTCATGCGACGTCGCTGGGATCAGGAATCAGGAAAGACTTCCTGTGCGAGTCGACACGGTGACAGTGGTCAGGAGCGCGGCCCGTCTCCATGCGGATATCGCAGTGATGAGAGATGAAGTGAGATCACCCAGCCGGAACTAACAGACAGGCCGAGTACAGAGCACAAGAGCTGCCAATATAGCTCCACACACACACACACACACACAATCTCTCACACATTTATCTTTCTTGCACCTTCTACTTCTAAGTTTGGATTTCCAGTTATTATTCATCTCCAGATTAAAAAAAAAATATGCAGTTATATTTGCAATTAATGGCACATCCTGGCATTATTCATCACCATTTTTTTTTTTTTTAATCAACTGTTTATATTTCATCTGACTGCTTAAAATTGGAGAGCTCACATTAAAACGGTCTCAAGATATCCACGTACACACTCGTACTCAGATTTGCCCGTAATCCGTCTGCAGCCCAGAAACCAACACAGCACTTTATTTCTCCATCTTCAACATGGCTAGACGCTCAGATTGCACAAAGATGTGGTTACTTCTGCTCAAGTAGATCCTTTGCTCTGATATTTGACTTGAGTGCGCTGTATGATGCTCTTCATCACGAAGTCTTTTCCCTCGTTCTCAATCATTCTGCAACTCGGGTACTTTCCCCGCACATGGGCCTGGTGGGAAGAAGCCCGTGTGCCAGTAATCAGACAACTCTTCATCTGGATCCGAGTCAGGATTGAATGCGGTGATGAGGAGAATCTGGCCATCGTCATTTCTTTTCCTTTCTTGCCGAGACAGACAATACGGTTGATGACCTGCTATTCAACACTCGATTATCCTGACCAAGAAGGCTCTCGTATTTCCTGGCGTTCGCGTAGTGCCTTAACGAATGACGGATGACGTCTTATTGACGGAAAACGCGTAGATGTTTGAGGATTATAGTAGTAGAATTGAAAGCAGAGAAAAGGTTTACGGGAAAATAACCCAATGTTTTCGAACAAGTGATTTGTCTTGCAAATCCCTTGTCAACACCTATTGGCCAATCAGGTGCGAGAATTCCACTGAGGTGTAGTGTAGTGTAGAAGCTTGGGCTTGGGATCCCTAAAGAGAGAAAGTTTTTCTCCAAGATCAATGAACTGATTTAGCTCATATTCTGCTGTAGCAATTTCAGAATGGGTCTTATTTTCAGTACTGATTCAACTGAAGGGCAAAAAAAAAAAAGAAAAGTTTCAAATCATTTATTCAATCGTACAAGAGGAATTAAAGAGCAAACACAGACATACACACACACCTCTCCATGACCTCCACATCCACTCCATTTTTTTCCCTGAGAATTCACTTCCAGGACATGCACGCTGGGAGAGGTGCAATCATTTGATTCAGACCAGCTAGGGGATGTAATCTTAATTAATTTCACTATGTTATTTAATTAAAAACCTGGGCGATGAGCGAAATAAATCTGCTGATGGTAATTATTTGCAAATGGTCTTGTGAGCAGATTTGGGCAAGCCCAGACATTGTTAGAATAGTTGGTAGTGATGGATGGTGCATATTTATTTTTTGTTTGTTTTGGGGTTTTTTTATGCTTGTTGTTTTTTTTTTTTAATCCTGTGTGACGGCTTAACACAATTTTGTTTTAACGCTTTTTAAATGAGGGGGTTACAGTGAAGGAATCGATAGCCACCTCTAGATAAAAGAGTGCTACACACCTGAGAGAAAAACCAAAACCGAAAATGATGAGAATAAGGCAGAGACGAATGGACCATGAAGATATTGGTTTCGTTCTGTTTCGCCTCAACAAACACCAACAGTCATCTAATCAGGTTCGAGTTTTAAGTGTATAGTTGGTGTGTTTGGTGGAGAAATCTGATCTATCCATCCGCTTTCCATAATGCTTACACTACTCAAGGTCACGGGGGAGACTGGAGCCTATCCCATGGAACTCTGGGAAGAAGTCACGGGACACTCTGGACAAGGCACCAACCCATTTCTGGGCACAATCACACAAATTCCAAAAAATCCATTGGCTGGGGGACGGAACCAGAGTACCCAGAGGGAACCCCTGAAGCACACACAGGACAGAGACTGGATTTGAACCTCCAACCCCGGAGGTGCGAAGCAACAGTGCTCAGCACTAGGCCAAATAAAATAGAGAAATAAAATAATAATCTAATAATCTATCTCCACAAAACCTTCACAATTTCTCATAAGTTTGAAATTGTGTGAGGACATGGTATATTCATTCATCTTACTAGTTTCCCAGATTCCCCCGTCAATCCGGAACTTATCCCCAGAACATGAGGTAGAACCACACCACTACACCTTGGATGGGATGCCAGTCCATGCACACTACAAATTCACACACTCATCCAATCCTAGTGGCAATTTATCACAGCCTATACACTTACTGTCAAATTTTTGCATTGTAGAAGAAAGCAGAGAACCCCAAGGAAACCCAAATGGGCATGAAAAACACATGCAAAATTCCACCTAGGAAGTTATTGGACCTCAAGGGGATTCCTGAAGCTGTGAGGCAGCCAAACATGCTGTACTCTCAAATCGAGAACCTTTAGGAGTTACAGTGGAATAATAGAAACATACACACACACACACACACACACACACACACACACATATATATATATATATGCGCTAACTCTGGAACTATTATGAATTCTTTGGTTTGACCTTCTGGTGGAACCTTTATTAGTTCTGCAACAAAATGTTACCCTGTCAGAAGTGGTGACCCCCATTTAGGACCAAAAAAAAAAAAAAACCCCTCCCTCCCTTTGAGGAATCTTGGTAGGGACTTTTTAGGGTAATGGGATCCACCCGTAGTTATGCAAACCAGTTCCCTCTTCCGTGCTGTGGTGGTTCCTCTGAAGCTTTGCAGATAATTGTTTATGACACAGTGCTGGTTCTTCATATTCAGCCCAGCGCTCCCAAATGCCAGAGTACAAATGATGCGTCAGCGCAGAAAAGAAGTAATATGTCTCCATTTGACCTCTGTGATCCCGACTCTGCTGTGTCTGCTCTGGGTCCTTTGCTCGTCAGGAAAGTGCAGATGTCTTTCTTTTTATAAAGAACTCATACAATCAGGCATATTGTACAAATAAATATCTGGCAGCATCACACCACCCTGCTGTTGATTCGTTTCCTGTAACGGCACATCCTGTCGTGTTGTATTCCTTACATAATCCCTTGAATGCCTATAGGGAAGAGTTTAATTTCCAATCATGTATCATTTATGATTGGATGCTTGATGATGGTGGCTTACAGCAGGTGGGTTTATTCCATTATCAATGTGTTTGATTTATGAAATTGCTGTCTGGATGTGTATGAATGAGCAGTTGGATTAGCTTATGCCTTCTGATGCAAGACTTGTATTGTCCTGGATCCAAACACAGTTTCCAAAAGTGTTGCCACTCTCGTGCATATAATGAGGATCGTTATGCCATGATGCATTTGGGGAAACGGAGGCCTGATTTGTTCTTATTGCATATTTTAGCTGTGGCATGTTGTCCCGCAGGCATCGCTTTTTCGTCAATTACGCTGAGGAAATGACTGCTTTGATTGTATCAGGCACGGTGCAGATACAGCGCCTGGGTGTTGCATGCTGGGAAGGAGAGCTGAGCAGTGTCCCGTTACTCGTTCCCCCGATGGACTCGGCTGCTCCAATTCATTCCACCCCCTGCAGCCGGATAGAAAAACGAGGCAGTCCAAGAATATCAGGTGGAATTTTATCACACCGTGACAATACATTTGATTAGTGTGACATTGATTAAACCGCCTACCCTTCATATTTCCATGACTTTGCAAAAGCTCAAAGAGCCGATTCAGCAGGTTGTACTTCTGTCGCAGTAAGTAGGAAGTAGGGGCGTCCACGTAGGCGCAAAAGATCCAGCAACGTTGCACAACGTCCTTGGCCACTAATAGTCACTGTCCCAAGCCCAGATGGAATTGTTTCTGTGGTCACACCACGTTGATTTATTTGTCTCGACTTTTTATAGGCTGTCACGAGAACACTGATCCCAGTGGCATTGCTGGATATCACAACACAATATGAGGGGTGTTCACTGTTCAAATAGCTTTCATCATCCTCATCCAATCCATCGTTGTACAGAACAGTCAGGCTGAACGTTCCACTGCGTCAATTTATAAAATACAACTGGACCTGGTTAAAAGCTGGCCAGAGCGAGCGGCTCTGTCTGTAATCCAAACTTGACCGAACTTCCAGCGAATGGAGACCTTTAATTCTACAAATTCTTGGGAGACATCCAACAAAATCAATCATCGGCAATTTTTCATAACCGAGTGTTTCTTAAGCTCTGGTGGACCGACCGGCTCCACTGGAAGATGCCCACGGGTCAGGACTCGGACACGCAGCTTGGAGATTTGTGGATCTGGAACGCGACACGGATCCCAGTCGAAATGCCACCATGATTAAGAGTAATGTTCAAGTGCTGGCAAGAACAGAAACCACCATGGATGCTGCTAGTACAAAGATACTTTGTTTAGAAAAGTGAACAGAGAGAATTACTTTCAGGGGATTGGGACTATTAAATTACTATTTTGTCTGGTATTAGAAATAATTTTTCTATGTGTGCAATAGGCTTTCAAGGAGTAGCACAACCTGAGTGACAGATTAAAACGGACAAACTCCAGAGAGTTAGCAACTTAGTTAGAACTCACATAAAACACTCATCAATGACACAAAGGTGTGATATGGTTACTGTGTTTATCCATTTCTAGTTATGTTTAATGTTGTGGAACATCTATGAAACCAGTTAGTTCCTGCTATCACTTACATTATAGCAGTTATAAACGGTCATCTCCACCAAGTCCTGAAGACTTTCCTGTGTTGGAAAACTTACTGACTTACACTGGAGACTCTGTCCATCCGTCCATCCATCGATTATCCATACCACTTATCCTACACAGGGTGGGTCATGGGAGAGACTATCCCTGGGAACTTGGGAAACAAAGGTGAGGGACAGTCTGGACGGGGTGCCAACACATTCACCAACTATGGACAATTTGGAAATGCCAATCGGTCTCTGGACTGGGGGAGGAAACCGGAGTACCCAAGGAAACCCCAAGGCACAGGAAGAACATACAAACTCTGGGCACACTGGGCGGAAACAAGATTCGAACCCCCAACCCTGGAGGTGCGAGGGCAAATGTGCTAACTACTATTTAACATACACATAAATTAATTTATTATAGCTGTTACCATGGAAATGATTTTTTTTAACAAGCCTTTGAACTACTGTCAGAGCTGCTAGTCCAGTCAGAATCAAGAATTTAATGAAATGATGCAACACCTTACTCCATGTTACGTCAGGATTGTTTGGTTTGGGCGTTTGTGTACAGATGGCTGGGATTTACATATATTCCTGGCAACATACAGGAATTATTCTTTAAACTTGTTGTTTTTACTCTTTATTCTTTATTCCACATGTTTAAAATTACATATATGGTAATCTCATTTGGAAGTAGCGTTAAGCTATTGAAAATTTCAGTATATAATTTTATCTTGTTAAAACATGGCCAAGTTTGGCTACACAAATAACCTTGGTTTCCCTCAAGTAATTCCTGATATTAAATCTTTCTATAAAAGAGACAAAAGCCTGGACTGCCTTAATCCCCCTGTGAAAGATTTTTGGCTCTCATGATCGTAATATATCATGAAAAGATTCGAAACAGATCCAATCCCAGTATATGTTGTGGCCTGACCCATGCCCATGTCATATTTCTGCAGTGGCAATTTTATTACTTCGTGGGTCAGAAGCAGAATTCGCAGCATTACTGCTGAGTCATCTAACATCAACTAAATAATTACTGAAATGCTTATATAATATCAAATTAAACTTGATATTGACTGATGAGGTCACTTCAACAGCACGGTTACCCAAATTATAGTATTAAGTCAAATAATATACAGTATCGTGCCTTTAGGAGGAATGCTAGTCAACACATTTTGTGAATTTGCTAATACGATGCTAAGAAAAAAAACAAACAAACAAAAAATAAACAGAAAAATAGTATTCCCCGGTACAATTAGTGCAATTCTATATACGCTGCTTTCTTCACTGACATACAAACATTAGACTGTAACATTTAATTTTGTGCTGGAAAGCTAATGTTTGGGAATCTAAAATAAAATCTATAACAAAGTTTGTAGAAAAAATGTAAATAAATAAATAAATAAATAAATAGGGTGCCTAAAACTTTTGCACAGTATTGTATATATATCTAAAGTCAAAGAGTTACAAGAGTTACATAATACTCCACTTATGGAATGCTAGCAAAGAAGCTAGCTGTCATGTATTTAACCATTTACCATTTAACTAACCCCTAATCTCAGTTATGAAGTTAGCAATTTTTTAACAAAAAAAACTAACCTCTCCTGGGTTCATAGGCTAAATATTCACGCTAGACATTTCATGCTAGCTACTTAACGCTAATCCGGCAGCTTTAAATGAGCTGCGTAGGTGTTACAACTTGGACGGTAGGAGTTAACAGTCTAGCTAGCTGGTTTGTACAGAAATGTTTTTCTGTCCTTGGTTCCAGGTACTTCATGCTAAGCTAGCACCCAGGGCAACTAGCATACATCAGGCTTCCTTTCTGTAATAAACAGTCCACATTTTTAAAACAAAAATCACTATGTGTAAAGATTGCTTATATTTCCGGATAATAAAAATATTGCTGTACAGTACATGCCACCTGTTCCTCCTTTTCATTTCTGCCCTGAGATGTGTGTAATAAAACTTCCATGCCCCGAGGTTTGAGTAATAAAGCTTCCACGAGCATGCCGCATAATGTTTATCAGTGTTTCGGAAAATGATGATGAAATATACTATTATTACGAACGTCTATCTATTTAACCCTTTTGCCCGACATTTTTACGATATAATAACACGGCGCTGCAGTATCATTTGAACCCTGGTACAATGGAAACATAAATATTGAACTATACAAACAGCAATCACTTTGTTTATTATATTTAGTGATGATTTGCAGGCGCTGGCACACCACGCCTCCCTCTGATCCTCTCCGTCACCTGGCGTGAGGTCACCAGAACTGTGCGGCATCTGCTCCAGGGTCCACCTGCCCTCTGAGCTGATGCCCGCTGCGTGCGATAATGATGAGGTGTGCATGTGGGGGAGAACAAGGGGTTCCACTGCACTGGGGTCACATCTGGGGGTGGCACAGAAGGGAAATGGAGGTGGCAGGAGGTGCACAGGCGTTAGGGGAACAGTGCCAAGCTGTCTGCATGCATTCAGAGCGTCATTGGTAACGTTCCTGTGTCCTCTTGTTAAAAAGGGGTAATGGCTGTCGGGTTGGCAGGTGAGCAAGTGTTCAGCGGCTGAGAGAAGCGTGGAGAGGGCGAAGAGTTCGATGAAAGTCATGGTGGAAATGCCAATGATGGAGTTTGAAAGTCTGGACCGGAATGTGAGATCGCCGAGACTTCTGTGGTAAGACTCGATAACTTTTTTAGAGGCGCCGCAAACGGTTCATAGACTTTCACGAAGCAGCTGATGGGCCGAGTCTTAACGACATGTCCAATGATGTTCTTCGTACATGTCATTAATTGTAGTAATAGAATCCAAATGAACGGAATTTGGGATCGGACTAGAGATGACTTGAGAGGATATAGATGTCAGATGGCTGGAATAATATAAGATGAAAGTGCTCGGAAAATTGGGAGAATATGGAGGGCAGAAGTGCTCATAAAACATGTGTATGATATAGTGGCCAAAAGAAATAGTTTAATATGGCGGATGAAATGCTCAAAAACATATGTATAATATGGAAGACAACAGTATTAAAAGTAATAGAATACTGAGGATGTAAATATGCGTAAAATATGTCAAATATTTGTAAGACGAAGCTGCTCAAAAATGATATAAGATGGTGGACGTTAGTGGTCAAAAATGTGTATAATATGTAGGACAAATATGTTCAGAAATATGTAGAATACGATTGATAAATGTGATCAAAATTATGTCTAATATGGACGACAAAAGGGCTAAAAGTAGTATAATACCAAGGATAAAAATATGTTCAAAATGTCACAAACATGTATAATATGGAAGACGAAGCTGCTCAAAAATAATATAAGATGGTGGACGTTAGTGGTCAAAAGTGTGTATAGTATGGTGGACAAAGATGCTCAGAAATATGTAGAATATGGTGGATAAAAGTGATCACAAAAGGTGTATATTATGGAAGACAAAAGTGGTGAAAAATGTATAAAAATGTATAAGTTATAATATGGCAAATAAAAGTGCTCAAAAATATAGATAATATATTAATATATTGGTTTTTTTCTTCTTTTTTTTATGTGTATAATATGGATGATGAAAGTGTTCAAAATGATGTATAACAGTGGACAAGAGGGTCAAAAATGTGTATAATATGGAAAATGAACGTGGTCAAAAATATGTAGAATATGGAAGAAGAAATGCTTAAGAATATGTATAATGTGGTGGATGAAAGTGCTCACAAAAATAAAAATGAAATGAAATTTGATAAATGTGTGTGTTGACAGTGGGGTAGCACTGATCAAGTCGTGATTAGCGGATTCTCTTCAGTTCTCAGCACATCAGTATTTTTGTCGTGCTTGGCTGATGGGACTTTCATGCGGACTGTTTCTGCCTCCCGTCTAATACCACAAGCAGACGTCGCTGTTAGATCTACCAATCACCGAAGGATTTCAAATGTGCTATACAACTGAAGTGAAAGCCATTGAAGGGATTCACATTAACAACCATAAACATTTGACATCGTACAGAATTAGAACCGATTTGTTGATTTCTTTAGCTGTCGCATTGAAACTCGAGTGTCTTAAAAGCCATGAGTAAATACCCTGTATGATTATGAAATGTTCCCAGAGCTTTAATGTTCATGTAATGCTTGTGAATTTGCAAAAGCCTGAATGGGTTTCACCGAACATTCTTTCGTTTTTCATTGATTAATGTAATACTACATTGGAAAAACTCCGACGTTTGGCGAACACATTCTCAGGCATTGCATAAATCTTTACATAGCAGCACTGGAGAGGAGAAGAAGAAAAAAAAAAAGAAAAAGAAAAGAAGCAAGGGTGATGTCAAAAGTGTGAAACACACCAGTGAAGATATCTGTTTGAAAGTGATACCACCAGCTCATGCCTCTTTTAGCTGTCCCAAAAACCATTAGTTTGTTTTAAACTTAAACAAAATATATTACATAAGCAAGTTTAGCTGATACTGATCAGTAGTAACTCTCTCTCTCTCTCTCTCTTCTCTCGTCCAAACTATTTTTTTTTGTGGATCTGGGCTTGAAGCCAGTGACTGGAGCGATGCTTACGGTGTTATGTATACATGATCCCGGCACCATCAGCATGACAACGTGTCTGAAAAAGATGTTTTTAACCTAAACAAACCTAAAAGCATGAAGACATTAAATCAGTGTTTAGGATCCAGTGTGGAATTCCAGATCTGAACTACAGATTGACGTGTCGTTCACAAATGAGTCGGTTCTTTGAATTGACTCTTTTCGAGAGCGGAGCCAAAACTAAAATTTATATTATTTTTTTTTTTCATTATACTTGCAGTGTAATTTACTGAAAACACTTTAATTCAATTTAATATTTCTATTAAATGTTTCAATATATATATATATATATATATATATATATATATATATATATATATATATATATATATATATGTATGTATTTTGTCTATAGCTTGACATTTTTATTTTTATTTTAATGATATATAATTTAATAATAATTTCTTGATCATTTAAAAAATTCTGAGCAACAAATTCCTGCTTTACGCAATTTGCTATAATTATTTTACCTTCTTTACTTATTTATTCAATGACTACTTTCTTTGTATTATTATTATTTGTATTATTATTATTATTATAATTCTTTGACTTTTCTATTTTAACTGTTTTTTGTTTCTTTCCTCTACTTTTTTTTTTTTTAATTTGCACTGATTTGTTTAGTTTTTTTAATGAACATCTGTTCAGACTGTGAGACTTTGCTGCTGCGTGTGGGAGATGTACTGTACTGTAAACAGTCAGCGTATTAGGGGAGGCGATCAGTTATCAGGATAAACGGAAATAAATCTTTTTAACAAAGCACAGACACAGCAGCACAGTAATATTCAAGCAGCGATGCTTACTGTATGCCACATGTTATTTTCTTAATTGTAAGATAGAGTAAGATTTCATTAAATAAATTTCAGCCATGGTCAGGAAAAGAAGAATAATCCCAGGTCAAAAGATGACAACATTTGTCTGGTTTAGTAGAAAATAATGGAAACGATCTGTTCAGGTCACGGAAGAGTCGACTCTTAGACTCTTGCTGTCGATTCTTTGGAAATCCGACTCACTGAAAAGAACCGGAATTCGCTGGAATATTTTCCAAGATACATGTTTGCTGAAGGTTAACACGTGATTAGCCATGTTTCACCATGATTAGCAAATTTAATTATGTGAAAAATTAGAATATTTTTTAAAACATTTGCGAATAAAGCACCGTTTCCATCCCACGTGTTCACGAGAACAGAATCGTCACTTCCAGAGAAACTGCCACATCTCGCTCTCCTCTCTTTTTACTGTTCTGAACCAATTATCCAATCACGTGGTTTGTTCAGGCAAAGGTCACATAACTTTTTTCTTTCATCCATCCATCCACTACCGCTTACTCCTTTTCAGGTCACAGGGAACCTGGAGACTATCCCAGGAGGCATCGGGGCACAAGGCGGGGTACACCCTGGACAGGGTCCCAGTCCATCGCAGGGCACAATCACATACACACTCACACACCCATTCATACACTACGGACACTTTAAACACGCCAATCACCCACATGACTTTTTTGATTGAGGAAATGTATCTTTCCACTGTAGTTCATGTGCATGTTTTCTTATCTAATTCATTTATTTTTTAATCCACCTCAATTGAGCCCAAGTTCTTTTATGTGCGTTTTGGAGATTTCATTTTATTTGATCTAAATCTCCTCCGGGTACTCCGGTTTCCTCTCCCCAGTCCAAAGACATGCATGGTAGGTTGATTGGCGTGTCTAAAGTGTCCGTAGTGTATGAATGAGTGTGTGTGATTGTGCCCTGCGATGGACTGGCACCCTGTCCAGGGTGTACCCTGCCTTGTGCCTGATGCCTCCTGGGATAGGCTCCAGGTTTCCCGTGACTCTGAAGAAGGAATAAGCGGTTGAAGATGGAGGGATGGATGGATGGATGGATTGATCTAAATCATGGACAATACACATTAATAATACAAAAAGAAATGTGCCAGATTTAGCCAAATTGGCTAATTTCCATTTGTAGTCCCTAATCTCAGACCAGAATCTCAATTCAATGCTCACAAATTTGATTCGACAGCAACCACATTTTCACTTTCTAGTGAAGCCACAACAACTTATATATATACTGTATATATATATATGTTTTCTGTTGGAAGTCTATTCCGATCACGGGTTCCTCTAAAAACAAATGATAACTGTATAAAGGTACTTCTAATGTCTAACTCAATGGTATGTTACAATCACCCCTTATACCTTCTCTTGTATACCGTCCTGTTATTTGAGATAGATAGATAGATAGATAGATAGAATAGATAGATAGATAGATAGATAGATAGATAGATAGATAGATAGATAGATAGATAGATAGATAGATAGATGATCTTTAAAAAGCTGGTGGCACAAAACCATTTAAAATCTTAAAAACAAGTACTAAATCAGCAAATTTAATAAAATGTTTTTTGTTTTTAATCTAAAACCTTAAGAGCTTGCTTTTAAACAGTCTCACCCGGTTTTAAAATAGACTTACCAGTTTGAGTCTATGTAGTCATACAGCACGTGAATTCATAAAAAAAAAAAACACTGCTGCCTCTTTAATCAAGCCGTTTCTGATCAATCTAAAATTGGCTAAATTAAAATTTCCCTGTGCTAACAACTTTCCACACATTTTATCCGCATCTGGTGTTTCCAGCCTGCGTTTTTCTGAGTTCAGTCAGCCAATCCGAGGATCATATCCCGCTCACATGACGATTTTGCTGGTTGTTAGTCGGTAACACTTAACGTTTCCATGTGCTTTTGTTTCGCAACATTATTTTTGTGTGTCAGTTGTGAAAATAAGAATAGACCAGAATTGTATTTTATTTATTTATTTATTTATTTTTAAACCTGCCATTAAAGGTTTGTTTTTATTCACTTAAACAGCTACATTCGGTTTATTGGTTCTATGTGTTCGCTCACTTCCGATTTTTCTTTTTGAATATCTGAACATTTCATTTGGCAACTGATTTCGAAGACATTTCTGTATATTCGGTATAGTAAGACAGTGACCTCTGTGGTCCTCACTCTATCTAAACGAATGTACTGGTCCAGTACGCGCTGAATAATTCATTTCCAAATAGAGTTGCCGCTATAAAAGCAGCTGATCAGATTGTAAAATTGTGAAATATTTAGCACAGCATTCCTGTTTCATTCCGGAACAAAGCATTTGTCATGCCTAAGCATGCAGCAATGCATCTTATCCATGCAAGGTTCATTTATTAGCAACAAGTTTCATGGTCTAAGAATTTTCACGTTGTAATTCACCAACTGTGTGCCAGGTCAACAAGAGTCACTGCCATTACGTAGCGTTTCCTGGTTACTAAAGTTTCATTGTAGCACAATAACTATTTACGTTGTGACGACTTACGTTGAGAAGACATTACAGTGGTGACTCGGCTCTGGGTTACTGATCAGAAGGTCGGAGGTTCAAGCCCCAGCACTGCCAAACAACCACTGTTGGGCCCTTGAGCAAGTCCCTTAACCCTGTCTGCTCCAGGGGGCGCTGTATCATGGCTGACCCTGCGCTCTGACCCCAACTTCCTAACATGCTGGGGTATGCAAAGAAAAGAATTTCACTGTGCTGTAATGTATATGTGATCAATAAAGACTCATTATTATTATCAAAAGTTTAAATCGAAGTAGCATGAGACATTGTGAATCTGTCCTAGTAACGTAGACAAGAGCCAACACCAAAAAGTATTAATAAATTTGTACGTAGTGTGTTTGCTCGCAGGCTATTCTACCTTCTCACCAAGTCAGAATGTGCATGTGTGTGTGTGTGTGTGTGTGTTTGCGCACTAAACGGTGTATAGTTTTGGTCTCAGTTACACTCGGCACAAGAACGTAAATAACGTCAAATGTTTCACCGAGAGTCTCCTAAGCTGTAGCGATGGCAAGCTAACTCGGACCATCTTTCCACTAATACACGTTTACGTCAAAACCGAATGGAGTAACAGTACTCCCTACTTCCCTTTACGGAACTAATGATTTCCAGGTGCCGCAATTAAACCACGTACACAATAAGAACTGGCATTTGTTTTCCACCACTAATCCGCATCAGCATTTTGGCTCAACGAGTCCGACAAGACGGAAGACAACGCCGTGTTGTTCTTGGCCCCGAGTCAGAGTCAATCTGCTACGCTTTACCCGACACGGGTCCAATCAGGTTTGATGTTTCCACTGTTCCAGAGCAGAAAAGTGCTGGAAAATGTTACTTTTTGGATGATGGGAAAATTGCTGGCTGAGATTACGAACACGTTTTTGACAAATGGGATTCAATAAAAAAAAAATAAAAATAAATAAATAACACGTCAGCTCGGGCACTCTCATATATCCGTGTGAACTGAAGCAGCAGGTCGGACTTTCTGTAGCTACACAACATTGCTACAGTAGGTATTTCCGGTAAAATGTCCCAACTTTTAAGTCCTAACACAGTCGGGGATTCTCAATAAGCACCAACTAGGAACACATTCAATAATCATGCTTCATTAGGTCATTAGTGAATGGGAGAAGAGGCGTGTATATACGAGAAAATTCAATACCAGGGTGTTGACGTAAATAAAAATGCCCCCATTTCAAATAGACGTGCTATTTTATAACCAAGACATGGAAATGTTTTGAAAGGATTTTCACTGATTTGACACAATGTTAAAGAATTTACATTCTACACTTTGATATGTTACCAAAAGCCTTGGGATCAAATTAAAGAGGTCATAGGATGTTATTTTAAAAAGGTCATTATTTTGTTTATTGGGTGTAACAGAATAAGTTAATATGTGTTAATGTTCAAAAACACTCATTATTTTTCACATACCGTACATTATTCCAATATCGCAGTTCCCAGTTTTTTGTGGGTTTTCCCTCATTCCGAAGAAAAGGCCAGAGTGCTTTGATCAGAGCACTCTGGCCTTTTCTGAAGGAGGGGCTTTGGAGAAGCCTTTCATACAGACTGGGAATAGCGTTGTGTTTGGCCAAAAAAACGCAAGCGTATGTCGGAAATGTAGCATAATCGCGAGCTTCAGCTTCCAAAGTGATTATAAAACACAGTTAATAACGCCATATCGGTTCGACCCCGAGTCAGATTGCGGAAACGCGTTCGATCGAGCGGAACCGACTTTGCGAGCACGATTTGAGCGGAACGTTTCACAGAGGGAAGTTTTGTATTTTATAACTCCCTTACCTTTCAGATATAGTGTATACCGGTTTCATTTGTCATATTCACTGTAACAACTTGATGTTCTGTCGTAACAACAAAATGCAGTTTAAAAAAAATAAAATTATAACATTTTTTACAAAGTATAGCAGCGTTATGCTGATATTTCAAATTGTGACATTTGTGGAAGTAATATCTGGACGGGTCTGGAGCAGTGTTCTCCGTTAGGTAGAATAAATCCCTTTGTGTTAGACAATGAGCTTTGTAATTTTGCAGATCTTATACATGTAATGGAGGCTGAGACGGAAGCAAGTGCAGGTAAGGCAGTTTAATGAGAAGACAAATCCACAGGGTTAAGCAGAAATCAGTAGGCATACAGAGGCAAGGGTCTAACGGTCATGCTAACAAGCCAAACCAGGCAAGGCAGAGAATCAAAGTTGAGGGGAAAAAAAAAACAAAAAAAAAAACGGAGCGACAACACGAGGTAAACACCAGAGACAGGTCACCTGCGTGTAATACTTAAAGGCTCTGCGAGAGTCTCTTAAGCAGTGTGGTGTGATTGAGAACAGGTGTGTGTGATTAGTCCTCAGAAGAAGGTGACGTGTTGAGAGTTGTAGTTGTCGGCCATGTTTGTGGTCGGTGGTGCATTCTGGGAAATGACGCAACACGGATACATTACACACTAAAGGAAAAGGAAAACATTCAAAAGCATCACAAGACCCTTTTAATACCAATACACATAGACAAGCGGATTAGCAAACACAACAAACAACAACACGAGGGAAAAAAAACAACAACAACAAACTGTACAACAGAACGAACACACGAACAGAAAAATAAACACCACAATAAGAACAGACACTCCAAACAAAAACAACAGCAAGCACAAAAATGCAACAAATAGTACAGCAAACAGAACAACAAACAAAACAGGCAGAACAATAAACATCGCAATAAGAACAGAACAGGGAGTACAACAAACAACAACAAAAACAACAACCAGAAAAATAAACACCATGAACAATAAACAACAATAAACGTGACAGGAAATAGAACAACGATAGCCACAAACAGAACAACAAAAACAACAAATGGAAAAATAAACAAACAAACATCGACAAAACACTGTATACAACCAATACAAGGAACACAACAAGCGCAATCCCAAACACAACAATAAACACTTCTTGTGTGAAAGCTCAGGGCTGACAAACGATTGCCTTGTAGTTCTATTTTTATTTTTTAAAGGTGAGCGCTATAAGTCTTCTTCTTGTTCTTGGTGCCCGATGTGATGCTGTTTGTAGACGGCGTTACACTGTACGAGGATTTTTTCGCCTGGTTTTGCCGTCAGAAACACAGTTCTTTACTTTCGAGTTGCGTTAGTTCGATAGAAAAGCACCACCTTTTAAACATCCCGCTGCGAACACTCACTCACATTCTTTAGGCTCGACCCGAGCTCTTCACTGCGAAGGCACACTTAAGCCTCTGTTCAGTGAATATTTACAGCATAAAAAAGGGTCCCTTCAATGCAGCACTAAATTTCTCACAGTCGCCGCAAAAAACTCCAAAGATGTTCGAAGAAGAAGAAAAAAAAAACACCATTTGGGAACTTATTAACCTTCAGCGTGAAAGAAACGCTTGATGAAATATTGGTGATGAGTCCTGGTGAAGCTAGTCCAGGCAGATTTAAGGAGAGTCAATCGTTATGTAGGGGTCATGCAAACTAGCAGAGTGTTCATGCAGTAACTAGCGAGGAAATGAGACACAGGTGCTGGCATGTTTCTTTTTGACAACTGTAAAAAAAAAAAAAAAAAAAAAAACGATTAAATAACAGATTGAAACATATATATTTGTCTGATCTGAATCCAGGAATCCATAATCCAATCCGGTCGGGATATTAGCGTGCTCTCGCTCGCACTCACCTTGGGATCAATTTAGTGCCAAAACAAACAGAACAAACACAATGTACATTTTACTGAGAAGGAAAAATCCTAAACAAATCTCAGCTGTGGCACTGAGCGAAATAAACAAAACACACACACACACACACACACACACACACACACACAGAGAGAGAGAGAACAATAAAACAACAAAAACAACCTGCGGAAAAATAAATGCAACAAACAATACAGCAAAGACAATAAAGAGGAAAATGCACCAAACAGTACGACACACAAATCAGAAAAGCAAACACAACACACCGAATGGTAAACACACAGAGCAGGAAACATCCAAATAAAGTACAGAGACAACAAATAAATGCGACACACAAACAACAAACACAAAAATGGAACACGAGGTACAATAAACAAAACAACAAGCCCACAAACAGAACAATAAAAACACAACAAACCGAACAACACAAAAGCCCAACGAATAGTACAACAAAGAAAACAACAAACACACAAGCAGAACAACAAACTCAACAAACACACAAGAAGAACAACAAGACTCAATAAACTAATAAACAAAAATAAACAACAATAAACAACAAACTCAATAAACAAACTCAATAAACAAACTCAATAAACAACAAACTCAATAAACTCAACAAACACACAAGCAGAACAACAAACACACAAGCAGAACAACAAACAATAAACAACAAACTCAATAAACAACAAACTCAATAAACTAATAAACAAAAAGAAACAAAAATAAACAACAAACTCAATAAACAAACTCAATAAACAACAAACTCAATAAACTCAACAAACACACAAGCAGAACAACAAACACAATAAACAACAAACTCAATAAACTAATAAACAAAAATAAACAACAATAAACAACAAACTCAATAAACTCAACAAACACACAAGCAGAACAACAAACTCAACAAACACACAAGTAGACAACAAACTCAATAAACTAATAAACAAAAATAAACAACAATAAACAACAAATTCAATATACAAACTCAATAAACAACAAACTCAATAAACAAACTCAATAAACTAAACAAACACAACAAACACACAAGCAGAACAACAAACACAACAAACACAACAAAACAACAAACACACACGTAGAACAATCACAACAATAATGATCAGAAACAGAACAGACCCTGCCTATTAAACTCACCTCTCACCTCTCACCTCTCCTACAGTATGAACCCTCGTTGCCTTCTGGGTATTTAGAGCAGTTTATTCAGCGTTTCTTTGTGAGCGTCCAGTCCGGTGTACAGTTGTGAGCAGTGGGTTTGCTGGCTGTTAGTTCAGCGTTCTTATTTATTTATTCATTCGTTTGCTAGAGATTTGCTTTAGTTTGATTTGGCCTCGCATATGTTTAACCACAAGTTTAATCTGCTGATTCGGGATTATTCATAAACACGTCACACTTCCACTCCTCTGTCTCCAGCTTGTGACCCTGATTAACTGGAATCAGTCACTGGTTAATAAGCAACGTTAAGAACTCAATAGCATGATTAGCAAGGTTACTTCCTGTATTAATTAGCGCTTCCTCTACCAGAACACGACGATGTCCGATGTTCAAGTCTACCTATTATTCAGCCTAGTCCGTGAATATATATATATATTGAGAAACATTGTAAGGTTTTGGTGGAAATTTCCAGAATTCAGCCACAACGATATGTGATGGGTTTTCCCAGGACGCCCCCTCCCCAACCCCCCCACACACACACACACACACACACACAAATCAAAATTATTCACACATTAGTTGCTTTATTTGTTCACTTGCTCTGATGCCAGACAAAGTCGCACTCTGGTTGGGCGTAAAGTAAACGTCCCTGTTATCCAATAGTATATCAGAGATATGTACATAGGATGTGTACATCTTCATGTAATGTTCATGAATGCAAAATGAAGGCAGAGATTGCATGATAGCAATGAATTCGATTCTGTAACTAAGGTTAAAGCACATTCACGTATGGTACACACACACACACACACACAGAGCAGTGTGTAATCTCTGGGACCTTACTAAACTGGCTCTGCTATTCCCATTAGCAAGTCGGCATCGTCTGTATGAAGCTAAGCATCTGGCCTTCTCTCATTAAACAAATAACACGTTCAAGTAAAATCGTAGGAAACTGACGTCATGTAACACCGGAGTAGAAAAATAAACCGCTTTCAAAGGTATACCTCGTATATGATTCCATTCCACGCCTGCCAGTCGCATCGAGAGTTTGTGAAAATGTCACTACTGCAGATGTTGGTTTCGGGTAATCCACATGATGGTACGGAGAAGGCCAGGAACCACAAGATGAATAATTGGATATTCAAAAAAATAAATAAATAAATAAATAAATAATAATAATAATAATAATCATAATGGGAAACATTTTCTGATTCCAACTACAACACGTGGGAATCCGTGGTGATATTGGTTCGCAGGGTAATTATGCTCCCTCTATGGCGTTAATAAAATACCTGCTTTCATTATTCAAGCCATTTTTCATTACATTTTCTCAAGCATGACTAATTCTAAGCTAACACAAATGTCCATGTGTGTGGATGTAGATTAGGGGTTTGACGCTATGGCGCTATCTGTACTGAGATTTAAAGCCAAAGTAGGCAAGACCAAAACCGATTGATTCTTCTTCTACTTCTTTTTTTTTTTTTAACCCTACCTTTATTCCTCCAGAAACTCTTGGAACATTCACAACTAGAGATGTGAATGTTGTTGTTTTGCTTATCTGACAATATTGTCGGACAAATGTAGTTCGTTCGATTCGCCCAAAATGTAAACGAACTAGTAGGCTAATTAAAACCTAGTACACAGTAGATAAAGAGAACCCAATTAAACAAAGGAGACAAAATTATTATACTTGGTCATTTATTGATTGAGGAAAATGATCCAATATTACAAATCTGTGAGCGGCAGACGTATATGAACCTTTGCTTTCAGTATCTGGTGTGACCCCCTTGTGCAGTAATAACTGCGTTTGGGGTAACTGTTGATCAGTCCTGCACATCGACCTTTGAGGAATTTTAGCCCGTTCCTCAGTACAGAACAGCTTCGACTCTGGGGTGTTGGTGGGTTTCCTCACATGAACTTCCGCAACATTTCTATTGGATTAAGGTCAGGACTTTGACTTGGCCATTCCAAAACATAACTTTACTCTTCTTTAACCGTTCTTTGGTAGAATGACTCGTGTGCTTAGGGTCGTTGTCTTGCTGCATGACCCACTTTCTCTTGAGATTCAAAATGTCCTGACATTTTCTTCTAGAATTCGCTGGTATAATTCAGAATTCATTGTTCCATTAATGACGGCAAACCATCCTGGACCAGATGCAGCAAAACAGCCCCAAACCATGACACTACCACCACCATGTTTCACGGATGGGATAAGGTTCTTCTGCTGAAACTCAGTGTTTTCCTTTCTCCAAACAAAACGCTTCTCATTTAAACCAAAATATTTTATTTTGGTCTCATCCATCCATCAAACAGATTTCCAGTACTCTTCTGGCTCGCCCATGTGGTCTTTAGCAAACTGCACAAGGGCAGCAATGTTCTTTTTGGAGAGTGCAGTCCTGCCACGCACACCATTTTTGTTCAGTGTTCTCCTGATGGTGGACTCATGAACATTAACATTAGACAATGTGCGAGTAGATTTAGTAGATTAGAAGTTACTTTGTGATCTACAGGGTTTACTTTGTGTTTACTGGGTTCCTTCGTGATCTCACAGACTAGTACACGTCTTGGTCTCGTAGAGATCTATGTTCCTCGACCACTCCTGGGGAGGGTAACGATGGTCTTGAATTTCATACATCTTCATGGTCTTCAATTTCATATGAGCTTCAACAAGTCATTTTCTAAGGTTACTCAGAAATCTCGTTTGCTAGTCACTAAAAAAAATATATCATAAAAGCCTGTGCAATCTCCCCTTTCTGAACTAAGTTCTCTGATTCGAGGAGCTACCTTCAGCTAACCATGGAACAAAAATGCATGTGATTGGATAAGCCATAACAGTCACTTAAATACGGCTTCAAATATCTACCCCAGTTCTCTCCAACACCTTTTTGAATGTTCACGCAGTAATCCCTTACAGAGGTCATGAAGAGGTAAAGTGCAAATTAAACCTTTAGACATCGTTTGATACCCTGTAATGTCTCCACAAGCTGCTTAACATCATTCAGGAGGGGGGAAAAAAATAACAGCAATAAACCTGTTTGTCATGCAAGCTTAGGATTTCAGCATTGGGGTTTTTATAGAAATGGAGGATGCAACCAGGCTCAAAAATACCTGGTTATATTTCTGTGTTCGTCCCGCTGCACGCTATCTGATTCTGCATGTTTATAACCTCCCCATCTGCTTGCTTTCACTGCCTACTGGAGGCCTGTAAAGCACAAATACTGTATTCCTGAGCGTTTGACTCGTTGAAGCAACTGTCGCTGCACAGATTCTGAACTCTCTCTGTGTGAATGCTAATGCAGGTAGTCACAGTTTTACATGCCAGAATATGAAAGAAAGATCAGAGAACCTGTTTATATAATCCTGGATACAGACAGCATTCTGGATGCTTACTTGGGCAGTCTCTGTGTCTTCTAAATAACATTTTGTCCGGTCTCACCAAATACTCCAAAATGCTTGGAATAATAAAACATTTATGACTAGCTATTATGTTCTTATTTTTTTATTTATTTGTTTATTATATTCAATTATTTATGCATAAGATTATTTTACAATGTCAATTATTTACAAAAAACATTTTTTTTGGGGGGCTTGACCAACAACAACAACAACAACAACAACAATAATAATAATAATAGTAATAATAATTCCTATTTTTTAATATATTCCTATTCCTAATAATACTTCCTCCTATTATTATTATTATTATTATTATTATTATTATTATTATTATTATTATTATTATTATTATTATTTTATTATATTTATCTATTAATTTGCTTAATCTATAAAGGATTTTATGAATAACTTATCATTAGAGTTTTTAATTTTATTTAAAAATATGACTATTAAACAAGATGATCCTAATAATAATAATAATAATAATAATAATAATATCATTTATCATGCTTTTATCTTAATTATTATGCTTCTACTATAAATGTTTGAGTCATAGTTTTCAACTATTCTATTATTTATAAATACATTTTTAGTAAAATTTGGTATTTATTTCTTTATTTATTGAAATGCTCTTGTAGAGATGCACCAACGTGGTAGTGATGGCTGTAGTTCATTCAGTAAAAGTACGCCTCAATCACTCTGGCTTCACAATAAGGTTCCTCAACAAAAAGTCTTTAAAAGTTGAACATTAAGATTCCCCAGAAGGTACCATGAGGACATTGTGTAAAACCGAGGAACCCTGAAAGAATCTCCTAGTATCCTTTAATTCTAAGAGCATAACTCCAAGATATCTGCAGTACAATGTCTAAGAACTGGACAGTGACAGCACCTTTGTAGTCTTAACTCTGAATGCAAGAATACCGATGTTAAAATTGAACTCAATAGGAATTTTACATACGGTATTTCCATTTCAGTGGACCAAACATGTATAGCAAGATGAAACGTAGCGCTCAGTTCCACGGCTAATGATACGAATGTCTGAAGTGTCTGATCTGAACTCTGAACTGCATCTCTGTATAAAAACTCCTGCATCAGACAGTCCAAGTTATGATGACATTCCAACAAGCTAATGATGTGTCACTGAATTTCTTACTCGATTAAAAGTGTGGAATGTCCCATTAGTGCCAGAGCACTTTAGGCTGACAACCGACTACAAATTGAATCAATTTTGTACACAGCATTAGGCAATCAATGTTGAGCCAGGAAATAGCACGCCGACAACTTTGCGATTGAATTGAAATAGCAAATCAGTACGGACCAACACCAGAGCAGATGGTAAAATGATCAGATTTATTATTTTTCTTTCCGTTTTTGCCTCGTCTCTTGGTGAGACTTTCTGAAAAAGGTCACATTTAGTCTGGTTTGGGATCTGGTCCTATATCATGAAAACAAAAACCAGGAAACGGATCAACGCTTCTGATCGGAAACTCGTGATGGAGGTAAACCCGATGCTGGGTTAACGTGACCCTTCACAAGCGCTTGACTGTCCAGTTCATGCATGTTTTACAACTGGAAGGAAATGCATTGTAAACTTTTTGATGTCTGTGCCGTAAACTCCAACGTCCAAAAGTCCTCGGTTTGCGTGCTTGAGTCTGAGCTGCTGTTGACTGACTATTGTTTTCCCACAATGCATGTCTTCATTTTTTTATAAGGCTAATGGGCTTCAGAAAGTGGACTCGCTCGACTTTTCCCCCACTCTTCTCTCTATCTTTTTTTTTTCCCCTCTTGATTTATTTACAGCTATACGAAAGCTCCAGTTATGATGTCTTGTGTCCTAAAAAAAAAAGAAAAAGAAAAGAAGAACACAAAAGAAGAATTCTCCGGGTCCACCAGTTAAGAACCGTCCCTCAAATTCTGATTCAGACTTTCCGGTGGTCAAAGCCTTCAACCAAAAGACCCCAGAACGCCATAGGCTTGATCTCTTGCCCCTGGCAATGTAAATATTGGTGCAAAATAAACATGGGAATCTCAGCGTGGAGGACTTCCTTTTAGTCATGATGTTTCAAGGCTGGGTGCCAAGGAAGAGCTCTGTGATGTCCGTAGAAGAAAAATCCTCCTCCAAGGCACTAAAAAAAAAAAAACAAACACTCTTGTATCTTTTGCACATCAAGCGATAAAAGCTTGCTTTATCCTGCTGCCTTGATCTTAGGAAAAAAGAAATGGGTGAACAAACAGGCATCATTGTACATTTCACATGTGGGATCCTTGTTACTTTAGGAGCTTGGCTTTTAGCGTGTTTTCAAGCACACGCGTTTGATTTTGCTCTCGTTCCCTGCTGCACAAACACAACAAAATGCTAATTGACCCTATTCTTTGGTTCTTCCATGTCTCCGTTCTTCAGAAGTTCTTCAAAAGCTCCAGGACTTTGTGGAACACCACTGTGCCATCTTCTTTCCACAATTTGACTGCTCTGACATTTTGATAAGCGTTCCTCTGTTCTCCCACCAAAGAGCTGAGACGGGGGAGGCGGAGAAAGTGGTAGAAGATGGCATTGGATGCTTTGTAGAAAATCCAAGGGGTTCTTGTTCTCATCAGGGATTCAGTTGTGTGGAACCCTGTCTTTTTTCTTTTTCTTTGCTCCAGGCTTGTCCACCTCTTCTAACCCTTCTAGGTAAGCTTCACTGGCTTGGATAGAACGAGTGATTACAGTTAGCGATGGATAGCACAGGACTTTCAGTAAGGAGGGTTTTTGATGCGGCTGGGTCTTCAAAGCTTGGAGAAGTTGGTGAGTCCAACGCTGAAGTTCAAAGATATGTGTATGCATTAACGCTGTGTGTGTTTCTACGCTTTTACATTGGCGATTCTGTGAGAACTTGTCAATGAGATGACGACTTGATTAAAGTGTAAAGGAGGAAGCAAAATTCTCTCCGTTCGTCCAACGCCGCATCATTTTTGTCGCGCTTGATCGACATCTTCTGCTAGACCGAGGATGGCCTCGGAATGAAACGTCAAGCTGAACGAGCATGAAAAGAATTCCAACACATGATAAACCACGCTAAATCTTCAATCCTGACTCGGCTTGAACCGGCCGTGATGTCTCTACGCTTTATTGCCATCCTAAGCATCTGCGCCGAGTATTTCAGAAGTGGTAGACATGCGTGAAATCCGCAAAGTTCACCGGGGTGCGGGTTCTGAGAGTTTGTTTAACAAGCCTCGTTTCGGATGAGTGACATAGACAGGCGTGAGTTGTGAGCAACGTATCGGCGGAAGGCACCAGAGATGAGGGGCAGTAATGCAAAAGCATGCGGTCATGAGAAACATGGCTGTGCATTTTCATCGGTGGAATGGAATACCAGGAAGACATCGTTCTTCGGCAGCCGTAAAAAGGAACCGCTGCTGAGTGACACCGGGTGATTTCACTTGATCCGCCTCGTCTCGATCTGTCATTTCTCCACGAGAGAGAATGGAAGTGAGTCAGACAAAGAATGCTCAAGAAGGAGAGAATGAACTCGGGCTGAGATTAGATGCGCCGGTAAAACAGTGTTTTTGTTTTATCTTTGGCGTCGTGACATGTTTATGGCGAGGCATCACGGACGTGAGGGCCTGCGCAACACATCCATCAGACACACCGAGAGAGAGAGCGAGAGAGTCAAGAGAATGAGGCAAAGGGCCAAGAGGATCAAGTTCCCTCAATTTCATGGCGAATCTCTTTCTTTCGCTCTCTATTTCTCTGTGATGACAGGTACTGTAGATACAGAACGAGAATGAAAGAGAAGGACGAATAAGAGAGTGCACGCAAACATGCCATGGCACGTCTTAGTAAACCGAGAGCCTTCATTTTCAAGCATTTCATTTGTTAGTTTAGAAATTTTACACGTCTCCGACACTCATCAACCCCCACCAGAGTGTGCTTGGGTCATTCCGAAAGTTTTAACGGGGAGTGAATTACAGAATGCCGCGTCTACCTCGGATTTCTGTTTGCTTTGTTCTTTTTAGGGTTTGTTTTTTTTTTTTTTGGCGAAATGCTCAAAGCCCTACTTCCCCATTATACTGCGCACTAGCTTTCCCGAGTGCTGTGTCCTGCCGCCTCAAATTGATGCTATCATTACTAAATTGAACGACCTCTCATTGAAGTATTGAAATGTCATGGAGATTGGCCGTGACTCTCCGAAGCCCGAGGGAGAATAGAGGGCGCTTCGGTCACTATCTCTCTCGGCAGAAATGCATTTTTGCCTCATCTTCTTTCTCCGCCGGGAAAGGTCAAGCATGAAATGCACCAACTGTGATTATTCAGCACACTCAGTGTTCACCGATCCCATCTGTACGCAAAGCTCCGTCTCTTCATCTCTGCTGCTCATTTTATCTTCCTGTAGCCGCCTTCTTCTTCTTCTTCTTCTTCGTCTTCTTCATCTCTTACCCTCCATCCATTCCTCCTTTGGTGTTGTTTCATGTAGGGAAGAAAAGCAAAAGCTTTACCACAGAATATATGAGCAGTCGACTGCCTCTGGAAGTTAAGTTCATTTCTATCCCCCAACACTGTTGAATTCTCGATTCTGATTGGTCCAAAGGACTTTGGTTCATTTTCTATAACAGCACCTCTGCAGTTTTTTATTTTCTTCAATTTATTTCTTTTTTATCATGTCTTATCAAACAAAAAGGCTTCTGGTGGAATTTAGTTTTAGAGTGCTGTGCAAAAGTCTAGGCACCCTTTTTTTTTTCTTTCCCATACTAATTTTGTTTGAGATATTTAATAACTTTTGCATTATTGGGTCAGTAACAAACACTTTTCAAAAAAATAAAAATAAAAATGAACCAATCAAAGTCTCCAGAAGCACCGTGGCCGATTCTCCAAGATACTCAGAGAAGTTTTTTTTTTAATGATTCTCCTTCTCCAAAACTGCACAAAATGTACCTGAGAGTTCTGATTTATTTATTTTTTTAATGTTACGCACCAGATATTGACTTTATTTAGTTTTGTGCTGTTTGCTGCTCTTTATACAAGTTCTAGTTGGATTATTTAAGGCATCTATGCTTTACAGCATTTCTTTACATGTGTCTAAGACTTACATAGCACTGTAGACTTTTTGCACAGATACTAACTTGTTTTGCAGATGTTCCGCAACATTAAATGAAACAATAAACAGATAAAAAAAAAAAAGTACAATGGTTTATTATTTGATAAATTCAAAATGCAATTGTTGCCAAATTTCTGTGGTATAAAGAGGACTAAAAACACGTTGGGGTAGTAAAAGTCATTCTGATTTTCTTTGTATCGCACAGAATTATGCGGTCTAGACTTCACCGGCTCACTCAAAAGGGACTTTGTGAGCATTATTACATATCTGATCAACGTCACTGATGAGATATATTTTGAAAAAACGCGCATACATCACTACCAGGAGCAAATATCATGTCAATTTTTATGTCATGTGTCCTTTCCCCTTCAGTGAATCGCATAAATGCTACAGTTAAATTACAGCTCTTGGCACCTCTCTTAATATACTTTATATTGCCCTTAAACAGCATGCCATATTTCCATATGAAGTGTATTTAAATGACATAATATGTATGTCATGATGAAATATTGTGTTTACAACAAATAGGTCAGAATCAAATATAATTTAAACACGTTTCTGCCTTTGTGCAATTTAGCCGAGTCGGAATACGATCCATTCTGTAAGACCCAAGTATGAGTTTAATATTCCTTGAGGTTGTCTGTAAAAGACTCAGACTGTTGGCTGTATTTACTCCAACAGTGTTAGCTCCAGCAGCGTCTGTTAGCTTCATTTCACGCTTTATATTAATCTCATCCCGCCATTTCATCCGCTCCGCAAACAACACCAGACACGCTCGCGCTGCACTCTTCCACTGATGGATCGATCAATTATTAAAATCCAAACAATAAAGTCATTTAGAAAGCCTTGTTTCTCATCTTACACACCCATTCCCCGAGTTGAAACAAGGAGTGCACTGCCTGAGGCTGGTACTGAAAGTCCACTTCATATTACAGAACGCTTTCATAATGTTGCTTATACCAATGGCTTTGGCCATCGAGTTTTCTCTTTAGACACCCCCCCCCCCTTTTTTTTTAAATTAAGGCAGTTGTTCACCAAGCAGCAACAGACAACCGCCATCTCATGAATAAAAGAAAGGATGAGGTTCCCTTGCGCTTCAAATGGTTTTGATTTATTCACTTTATATATCTGTGGCTTTTGAAATCCTCTGAAAGACGTGAGTCTCGAGTGAGTGTCTTGAAGGGAAACAAAAAAAAAAGTTTCCAATGGAATGGAAATACTGAACACAGCAGAGGCCGCAATTAATTACCTGGAGCGGTTTTCGTTATCTCAGCGATGAATTTGGTTTATTTAGGAATTGATTGCTTTAATGTATTCAAATTGGTTTGAGAAGTGTGTGCATATGTGTGACATCATATACAATGTTACGTGTTTTGCAGGTTCTTTTTCCATTTCCTAGCCATTTCATTAAGGCCACTACTACTACTACTACTACTACTAATAATAATAATAATAAAACCATTCATCACCACTGAGCCCCAAATGAGAAAAATAGCCCTTATTTAGGCATTTTTTTCCTTTATAATTTCTTATTTTCTTAACAGTTGTCTAATGGAAAGTCATATAACCAGTTCATCGCCTTGTTTTAATCTCAATAGGCATCTCGGAGAATCTGAGAACTCAGAAATAAGTTCTATACTCTCTACAGTTTTGGTGATTTAGACCAAACAAGTGGGAAAGCCAGAGATTTGTCATGACAGGAGATGACAAGCAGCACAGAACAAAAGTTAAACACCAGAGGTACATGTGTATGAAGTAATTCTGAGCAGAAGGCGGACCGGCAGTTGACCCACGCGAGCCGAGTCTGAACGACTACAGATGTGTGCGAGGGAAAACTCAAACATCTGAGAAGCTGAGAGAAGGTTTTTTTTCTCTCTCTCTCTCTCTCTCTCTCTTTTCGTTCAATTTTGTCTAAATATGAGAGCACACTTAGAGCATTGCGCTAACCTATGGCCCAAAATCAGGGTGTGCCCAAAGGAATTCGATGTTTAAAGCTGAAGGAGTCGTGTTCTCGCATTCAATCACTGCTCTCGTGAGAATTTTGGCAGCTAAATAACACCGTAAACATGTTTCAATGAAGGAGAAAACATATTATTCAGTAACCTCTATGAAATAGTCGGTAACTACAGTGAAACTAATAGGAAAAGTATTCTGTATTGTATTCTAGTTCATTACAAGAGTTTGTGTAACAGATGGGGAACTTTTCCTATGTTCAGACGTCAATGTTACTGTCACCTATAGTGCATAATTACCATCATCCACCAAAATACACGTAGTTTCTACCCATGAATAAAATTTCATCGGTTATTTGAGTGCAATTTCTTACATGACCATAATTATTAGACATGGGGTTCAAGCACTGAAGGATTTTGCTTGGTTTTCTCCACTAAACTGAATCATGCATAGTAGCGCCATAGAGATATGAAATATGGCCATTAGTAGTACTCCCTCCTGCTACTTGTTCAGCCTGATAATGGCACTAAATTGCAGGGTTTTAGGTTTTGTCCTATATGAAACAAGGAATGTAGGTCTGACAGAAAAAATCTTAAAAAGGTTTTAAAAAGTTGTGTAATTTTTTTTTTTTTTTTAATCTCATGTGTTTTTTTTTTTTTTTTTTATTTTTTTTTTATAATAATCGATTAAAGCATGAATCTTGAAAGCCGTGTTCAGGACTAGATTCGTGAGGTGATTTGATAAGGTTGGGGTGTGGTTAGCCATGAGGGGTGGGATTAAGATTGAATAGCTGTTTCTTAAGAATTGTAAATCTGATCAAGCTGATGAAAAACAACAACAACAACAACAACAACAACAACAAAAGAAACCCTCACTGATTTTACAAACCAAAAAAAAAAGAAAAGAAAACATTTTTAATGGTTATAATGGGAATTGTATTGGTTCAAATGCAAACTGTAATGTACCCTGTGGTCATTTGTAAATCTACTGGTAATTTGTTGCTTTCTATTGGTGCCATCTTATGTCTAGTGGATACCATTAAAAACCTATGTCCATAATTCGTCTTACTGTGTAACGGAAACCGTTTGGTAATGGTTTTAATGGTTAACAGCTGATGGGTTGTAATGGTATTTGTAGTGGAAACCATTCCATATTTTTTTTATTTTGATGGTTTTTATTGTTTGTTTGTTTTTCAGCAGAGAAGTGAGTGGATTGGATCGGTTTAATTCAAAACTCAATAGCTCAAACAAGCTCTGGTTCTGTTGATGAAATGTACAAGAATGAAATAGAAGCTCTATGGCTCTAATAGATCACCAGAAGTTTAAAGAATGAGCCTAACATTTGGATCGGTAGATTATAAGCATAAAATAAATCTGTTCTTTTTTTTATTATCATTATTTTTAAATGAAAATTAAGTGACTGTTAATCTCCAAAGGGTATAACTGGAGCTTCCTTTTTTTTTAATGATTATTTTTATTTATTCATATCCGAAGCCTCGAACGCAGCCAGATTGTCTGATTCCACCTCTACCGACTGAATGTCCTACTGACCCAAACCCTTTCTTTAGATTTTGACCCCCCCCCCCCACCTCCCCTCAAATATCTCCATCTCAATTGTTCGCAATATAAGAACTATTTTAGAAATGGACACAAAGCCACTTTCCATGGTTTCCCATCGTGATGTGTTCACAGGTGGTAGTGTAAATAAGAAATGGATGAGGCTTTGTCCTAAATGGAATTGGGCCAAGCATATAAAGCTTCATGTTGGAGAAATTATTTTTACATTGTTCTACTTTCACTGAAAAAAAAAAAAAAAATGTAAAGTGGGTCATTTAAAAAAAAAAAAAAATCCCAAACAGGACATGATGTGAATGTGAATGGCACCCGATCGCTGGGAAAACAAACACAGCGCTGAGCAGTATACGGTATGTAAGGAATAGAGAGAGAAAATGGGATGACAGCAGGCATTTATGAAGCAAGACTGAAAGCAGGATAGCAGCAGATGTTTATGAACAAATGCCGAGCGGCGGCAGATGCGTGTGAGTGATGACAGTCTCGGGGACACGCAAAGATCAGAGATCATCCTCCGACATCGCTGCCTTGACTATTGTGGGAAATTGTTTTTCGCCCTTTATTTAGATGAAGAAAGACTTTGAATAACATTTCTTTTGTTGTATTTCTACAGAACAAATGTTCAACCGTAAACAACGACGTTATGACTTACACGTTACACCCGCACTTCGAAATTGAACCAAGTATGAACCCTTACCTTCAGTTCCACCAATACCAGCCTACTGGTGGTGTCTAAGTGGTGCGATAAACCCCAAACTTTGGAATTTCATCACATAGAACCTTCATAACTTTCCATTAGTCTTACATAACTTCAGACCTGAGAGTTCTTTTATTATTATTATTATTGTTTATTATTATTTTTTATTATTTTATTATTGTTTGCTAATCATTTATGAACACGTTATTTAAAGAGTGCCTACATAGAGCCTTTATGACACGTTCATAACACATTAAGTTCTTTTTTTGTTCGAGACATTCGAGGCAGGCGAAGTTAAATGAGGGAAATCCATGAGTTAAACAGGCAAGGGTTATAAACAGGAAGTACAGGAATTGATAGAACTCAGGAAACAAGGCCCAGGGAATACATAGCCAAGCTAATCAAAGACTAACACAGGACAGGTGAACACAATCAAGTAACAACACTGACAGGACAGGGTGGAGACAGAAAACGGAAACACGAGCACACGTTATCCACTGCCATGGAACTGTAATGTGAAACCGTGGCAACAGGCCTATAAGGATTATTGACGTAGAACTGTTATTAAATGAAATTACGATTTCGTTTAAACCCGACCTTGATTGCGCGTTCTTAGGAGTTCAAACATGCTGGTGTATTTCTGGAAGATTTATGTAAGACAAAATGAGACAGCAGGGAATCAATAGCCAAACTAATCCAAGACTAACAAAGTACAGGTGAACACAGTCGGGTAAAAAGACAACGAAAGTAGCATGGGTGGAGACAAGGCTGAGACAGAAAATCAAAAACTGTAATGTGAAGGGGAAAACCGAACTTATCAGAACTTTGAATGTATACCATACTGAATACTGAAATATTTCAGCAGGTCTTCTTATAGGACGTATATACATTTTCTATCTGAATTGCTTAAAAATCTCTCACACACACACACACACACAGAGTGTGAGTCATGATAGCTGTCACATTTTATTAGTCTCTGGTTCATTTCTCAGCCACACAGCCGTATGTGTGTGTGTGTGTGTGTGTGTGTGTGTCAGAGCTGGCCGAGCGAATCTCCTTGTTTCCTGGACGAGCCGAACACACACCGTCTCTCTGAAACCACAGAGGGGGCCATTACTGTACCTAATGATACACACTCTGCTGTCTTCCTCTCACAGTTTATTACATTACCAAACAAACAGGCCTCCCACAACACAAAGCGCACGCGATTAACAGACAATGCAAGAGCAAACATCTGCTGCGGAAAAAAGGACACGAGGACACGAGACGAGATGCAGCGAAGCAAAAAGCATTTCGTACCTGCCTTGATGTTACACCAGCGCCAAAAGTCTGAATACACTACCACGTACAGATTAGAATATTACCTTTCCAGAAGAAGTTACTTAACGATGTCGATCTCTAAGTAGTTAAGTATTGGACGATGCAATTAAAACCAATTAGTAAAGATTAACCAGGCTTGAAAAGATTAGTCATATTGTCTTAAAGTCTCTAGCGTTAGCCCTCATTACATGTGATCAAAATGTTGTGTGAGTAATGTTGCTGCTGAAAAAATAACTATAGAAACCCTCATAGAATTTGTAATGGTTTTAATGGGTGTAATGGGAATTGTATGGGTTTTAATGGAAACTTTAATGGTCCCGGTGTGTCGCTACTGGTAATTTGTTGCCTCCTATTGGTGGAATGTTATGTCTAGTGGATACCATTAATGGTAATGGTTTTAATGGTTTACTGATCGTTTGTAATGTTATTTTTGTAGTGGAAGCCATTAGAATTTCTGTGATGGTTTCTATCGTTTGTTTGTTTTGTATTTATTTATTTTTTTCAGCAGAGGTGTATCATATAAAAATCACAAATGATCGGGAAGGGAATTATGTGTTTTCTTTGTTTTTTTCAAATGAATGAATTTTTTTTTGTAGAAAAAACATGCGAAAATAAATCAAGTAGGGAAAAGAGAATACATGCAAACCATGAGACAGATGTAGGAAACACAAACTTTCATATCCGCATTTGAAGCCCTTATTAGGTCACTTGATTGTTCACGTCTACTAATCCGCCTGTCGTAAAGACATGCAACGATGGTTGCCATTCGGGAAGTGATGATGCGAAAGCCATCGCAGACGTAGTGCTACTCTACACACCTTCGAGTGTTAAACAGAGCCATTAGTGATAGTAGTGATGTCTAATCATCCTCCACCGTCATCGTTCTGAGTGATCATGTTACAGTTTACGTAAAATGACGGTGTGATAAATGTATAGCGTATCAGTGACTATCAGTGCATTTACATGGACAACAATAATCCACTGTTAACCCGATTAAGACGATACTCTGATTAAAAAACTACCATGTAAACAGCAATTTTTAATGACCTTAATCCGATTAAGATCATACTCGAAGTAAACACAAATCGAATTAAGACATGTGGAGTATTCCTGTTTTAGTCGCATTATCGACATGTATTACGGACATGTATCACGTTATTCACGTCGCGTGAGAGTTTTCACCGCGTTGTGCGACAGGACACGTACACACACGGCAGTGCTCAACCGTTTTACGGCAAAAAAGAGAGCGCGGCTGCGTCCCAAACCGCGTACTTGCCTACTATAAGCCTGTAAGTAGGAGAAATACATGTATCTCGGCTACTATATAGAAGCTAAGTACGCGGTTTGGGACACACCCACGGCTTCAAGCAAGGTCGGACGGCGTGGCGCGGTGATGCAACGACGTGTGCTGTTAATCGAACTATGTTCTATAAAATGTAAAATGGGTACATGAGAGGAGTACTCTACAAGCGACTCATGTAAACACCTTAATCACAATATTGTCTTATTCAGCGTGAGGTCAATAATTAGATTACTGCTGTCCATGTAAACGTACTGACTGATGCAAATCTGGTCATAATCTCAGAGTGTAAAACATTCATGCATTTTTTTTTTTTTCTCTTACCCGCCAAACACAGGCACACACACCCCCCCCCCCTACCCCCCCCCCCCCCTTTTTTTTTTTCCCCTAGGAGCATTTTATTGCAAAGCAAATGAGCTGGACGATTGAATTCCATCAAATCAGCCGTTAATATCACGGATCCTTTACTCTATTAGCAGGACACAGGGTAATCTGGTCCAGCTAACTAATTTGCTCACCAATTGATGGTTAGTGTTCAGCCATCTGTGAAACTCTGAGAAAGAGCATGGAACATATAGATAGATAAATAGAGACAGACTGCAGAGAGAGAGAGAGAAAAAAAAAACTTGTGGAGAATGCATTAGATCTAGCTGCTGAGTGTGTTTAAGGGACAACGAGCAGGTGTGTGAGAGTGAGGATGGTCATTGATAAGCGAACAAAAATGACAATAAAACCACAGTCAGTGGTGCAGACCTTGGCAAACATACATGTCTCTCAGTCTTCCCAAAGACTGTGTGCGAGTGTGGGAGAACGAGAGAAGGGCAGAAAGAGACCGCTATAGAGGTATGTGTAGAACGATTAGGTTTTCATTGCCTCACATTCTTCCTGAATTCCACATATGTCTGCTCTTTTAGAGTCTAAATTAGTTTCATCCAGAGATCAGCCCTTTGTTTAAAAGAAGCCGTATCTGAAGCTGAACAGAGACAGCTTCGCTTTTCATCACGATCTCTTACAAGTCATTCTACGGATGTTAGAACTAATATCCAGCTCTCAATAAAAAACGATTTAAGGTGACTTGAAGGCGACTTTCATTCCACAAGTGAGGGAGAGCCGCCAAACAGTGATGTAATACCACTGTTTTCATAACCTCCACCCAAAGACTTTCGACTCGGGAAGGCACAGGTAGGAGAGCGTGCCTTTTTCTCCTCTACATGTCTTCTACCCGAGTCTTCTCTGATGGAGTTTTATTGATCGGCGCTGCAGAAAACCAGACTGCACCTTTAGAGAGATTTTTCTATTGTCCCTTTGATAACGGAAGAAAAAAAAAATCATAATCCTAGCAGCAGGATCCCTGAACATATCCATCTTTACAGCCATAGGAGAGCCAAAGCAGCTGTAAAAGTGACAAACATATTATCAGATATGGATGAGTGAAAAGGACAATGCTGTGACAAATGTCTTTCTCCACAGGGATTTTTGACGTGCTTTCCTTCCTCTCGGATGCCGTCCAGCACTACTTACATTATTCTGTTTCATTTGATGAGCAATTTTCCAACTTCAGAATGCTTAGATGTGTATTTCAAGGACGTATATACTGCATAATTACTGCACCATCCTTACAAAATTGGATCCCAAGTTGCTGGATTGGTGCAACTCGGTCAACAGGTCTATAGACGGCCATGGTGTATCACAGACTTCCTGGCTAAGCTCACCTCAGGTTTTCTGACCCTTAGCACTGGATCACCTCATGGTTGTGTGCTATTTTGCTGCTTGACTCCAATCTTTGGAAAGGTAATGAGTCCTCGTACAGGCGAGTGGTGTACCAGCTCGTGTCCTAGTGTGGGTTGAATAACTTGGGGATTTCTTCATAGGTTGGTCAGGTACCACAGATTTCCTGGCTAAGCACACTTCAGATTCTCTGACCATCAGCACTGGATTGCCTCATGGTTGTTTGTTTTTGCATGGGTACACTTTCTCTACACTAGTGATTGCACCTTCAAAGACCTCCGTTGGAAAAGTTCTGAAGTTTGCTAATTATGCAAGAGCCCATGGTTTCATTCATCATGGTAATGAATCCGCATACAGGCAAATGGTGGACCAGATCAAGTCCTGGTTCAGCCTTTAGCTGACCACCCACCTCAACTTGTGATGACTTGCACCTAGAGTTCCTGGTATAAGCTGACAAATATTAAGACGTTGCTGAAGATGAAAGAATAAATGTCCTTGGAACAATTCCCTGATACCGCAAATGGCAATTAAAGGTCCACATATTGACTAGACAATATACTGAAGAAATTTAATTGCTAGCACTGGTCGTACATGTCAACCCTGCCGTTTATAGTCCGTTCTTACATCGTTCTGGAGTATCTGGCCTTCTCCTGTTAGCTGGTTAGCCAAACAACCTCAAATTAACCACTCAATCTTTAGAAGAGATCAGTGGACATGACCTGCTCATTCCTGACATACCTTTACTCCAGCAAAGCCAAATGCAAGCAGGCCAGTTTGTCATCAACCCCTTTCACACTCGTCACCCCTTTTTCTGCCTTTTTCTTCAGGGGAAATTATTTTTACAGTGGGCTCTTTGGAAGTGCGGTTACTGGTGTAGAGACAGTAGTGCACGGGCGATAGCACACAACCTTGAGGCGATCCAGTGCTAAGGGTCAGGAAAAAAATAAAAACTTCTTGACAGAGACATAGTTTCTTCCCTGTAACCTTGTAACCTGTAACCTTACTCAACACTAGACTGGTCAAACTCCCTTAACAACTAACCCCCACCCACACACACACACACACACACACACACACACACACACACACACACACACACACACACACTGCTACTGCTGAAATACTTTCTGTCTTACTTCCTTGTCTTTTCCACATATTTTTTTTACGTATAAATTGCAGGGTCAAACTCTACCCATTGTCCATAAAGTTCATCCTACACAGGGTCGCAGACAAGTCTGGAGCCTATCCCAGAGAATTCAGGGGGGCACAACATGGGGGACAACCTGTACGAGGTGCCAACCCATCGCAGGGCACAATCACATACACTACGGACAAAATACGGACAACAAAACGTCATCTTTGGAATGGGAGAGCAGGCTTTCCACACGATTTATTTATGGTAAAAAAATTTTTAACAGTTTCCATGTATTAGGAACTGCATGGTACGTCACGCCTGTGCGACGGAGTGTAGCTCAGTGATCAGGTACTAAAAAGGTTCCTAAACGGACTTAATATCGTCCCCCTCCCCTCATCAAAGTTGACTCCTTCCCAGTTTGACGATTGCGGTTCAATTCCGACCGGCTTCGCCGACGAGTCCTGTAATGGAACATATTTAAGAGTCTGAAATTGAGTTTTCTCATGAAAATGGTCTTTGCCAGTTGAGCACAATTGCACTTGGCAGATGGGAGCGCACGAGGCGCCTTAACACCAGCAAGCTAGTTCTTCAAGGTATGTTCAGCAAACCCAAACTTTTCTCACCTGTCTTCCCGCAGGTGGAAAAAAAACAAAAAAACAGGTTGTCCAGAAGAAGAAAAAAAAGTTGTGGAATGTGATCTGCTTCATGTGTTATAAAAGATACAGCAGATCTGTGGGAACTGAGCAGAATTATTGTGCAGTCAGAGGTTTTCTGGTTGGAAAGGTTAACTGAGACCACACCAGTATTTACACAATATGGAGCATGATGAACCTCATTCTCAGCACTCAAATGCTGTCTGTCATGTTTGATACTGTACAGTGAGTAGGAAACGTTTCATGACTGGGGATGCTGTTGTAGGAAAATCATCGAAGATGCGGTAGTGTGATGCAGCCAGATGTGGAGTTATTAGAATTATTAATTAATACTGACCTGTGATTTTGCCTTGGAGTCCATGCCATGTTATAAAAAACAAATCAACACCTTCTGACCAATCAGAATCAAGAATGCAACAGTGGTTATTTTGTGATATTGCGATTTTGATAAATGTTGTTTTGGGTTTTTTTTGGTTTTTTTGCTACACGGCACAAGATGTACACACATTCCATTTCTCAGTTTCAAATATTTGCAAGGGATGAGATAGTGGTGAAATATTTGCCCTTATTTGCAAAATTCTGCCACTCGTTCTTTGTGTGTGTCTGGTTTGTCTCGTTTGATTTGAGCCGAGCGCCTTGTGCATGTTCTACCCGATGTTACTGTATGTCTAGTGTTATAGTATCCTACTACACTTGTTTGCTAGTCCAGACTGTATTCTGTTTTTGTTGGTGTTGTTGTTGTTGTTGTTGTTGACCTCGTCCTACTTGTAAATGGATCGTTGCTGTGTATATGGCCGTGTCGACTATCCATGCTTGTACTTTGACTCCTGTTATGTTATGTTATGGAAAAGATTCTGCACCAACATGACATCCAATCACCCTTCTCCTTTATGATACAGGTTCCAATTTTAAAGAACCATGCGACTGCTTCATAATAAGGTGTATTTTAGCATATCCAGGAATAATCACTGTGACCAGTGTGATTTCAGTAGGAGTTGGAGATCTCCTCTAACGTTATGTGACAGTCCTATCCGAAACTGATTAAACAAAAAGAGGTAGTGCTGCTTCTTATTCCTGCAAGGTGTCTCTGGGAATCTGTGTAGCCTTGAATTATAAGGTGCTGCACATGAAAAGAGTATTGGGTGTGTTGTAACGTTCTCTGTGAGTTTGCTGTTAAGAAGTTTGTACCCCCCTTGAACTTAGAGTTACAGCAAGGAACTGAGATCCACACAATGAAGCATGGTGTTGGTATCTTCTTGGTTACTTCACTGATTAATCCCTTTTTTACACAGTCATTGACTTTTTGGTCGACGGCTTTCTCTAGGTAGAGTCACGATTGTGCCATATTCTTTCTATTTTTCAGTAACAGTGCTGGGATAATATATAACCAAACCCTGATTGATACTTTTCCAGAACATTGCCCAAGAATTATTTTGGTAGTTTGTTTGGTCTTCCAGAAATAGGTGTATTTTTATTTTTATTTTTTGATTAAGCTCACGTGATGCTATAATTGCACGCAACTGGTTACTTTGGTTATTTGTAAATACTTTTGCAAACTATACTGATGTTTCCCTCCACTTCAATACTATAGGCTATTTTGCGTACAGTCATGTAATCCCAGTTATGTCAGTTCCAAGTTGTAACGCTACAAAATGTGGAATGTTTATGCGAGCCACTGAATACTCAGCACTTAATCATAAGGATTCCGCGTGTTCGTTATCACACATTGTCGATTTTTTCGTCTTTTTTTTTTTTTTTTTTTGCATATTACAGTTGGGCATGTTGGTGCTATTCAATTTTAGAAAAAGAGAAGAAAAACCTAATCTGAAAAACAGGTTGAAGGGAGACAGAACCTTCGCTTTTACGCTTCAATCGAACTTTCCCATTCATTTCTTGGACAAAAGCGAGTTTATCTGGCCTGCTGTCGCGTTCGCTTGCTTAGGCGTTCTGCAGTTTTTGTGTTTAAATTGCGTCTATTGAGGCTCCTCGAGGGAAGGCCGAAAATAAAAATGAGCTCTTTGCACGCCTGGCACTGGAATTTACAGCAGCTTTTCGCCCGAAAATCCACTCAATACCAATTCGTTCAGCTGTCAGCGGGCCTGCTCTGTCTCTCCTCGGGATGCCGTCCTGCGCCTTTCGCATTATTCTGTTTGTCTTACATGAGCAATTAGAGAATATGCGAGCGTTTAGACGTGTCCCCTCCCTCAGACCCTGACGGACCATGAAATGTTTAATTCATGATTTTCAACACACAGCAATCACCGCTGGAACCGTGTTATGGAACCGTGTTTATTCATAAACATGGGCGGCGGTGTTGCATATGCATGCAAAAGCAATATTTCATGCAACTTGATGAGCGCACGTACATGGGGTTTTTGTCGCTTCTGTCGACTGGGGATGCAGAATCCCAGGATTCCTGAGATTAAATGCAATGTCAATCCTGGGGAAAACGAAAAAACACCAACCCGCAGATCATTTTTGTGTGATTTGTTTCATGAAACAGCATGCTGTGGCAATCTTCAGAGCATTACGTGAGGAAGAAGTGTTAGCGCTTCCTTTTATAAGGCCGGATATAAGGCAGGGGAGAGCTACAAAGCTAGTCTTCAAGCTGTCAGATTTACTTCTATATTTAGCCGTAAAACCTCTTTAGCAAACTCAATGAACTACATCTAGATTTCCAGGCACTCATTTATTTATTTTTTTATACTATGTTTATAAATAAATGATCACAGGCATGGTAAAGAGCCCAATATAACAATAAGGGCGAGACATTTTCCTCCTAAGCAAATTTCTTGCTTTTAATATGGAAATGTATGAAAAGGTCAGCTATAAAAAAAAACAAAAAAAAAAAAAAACAACAACAACAAAAACAAAAAACACCCAGGGTGCAAATTAGAGTCCTAAAAATAATTTCATGAAAGAATAAATCTAACATTCCATGGGCACAGTCAGACTTATTGTAGCAGCTCTGAATAACGTCTCTCTTATAGTCACTCCAATCTCTTCAGCTTCTTTATAATCTTCCTTTTTATTTCTTTTCAATTCCAGCAAATAAAGAACTACACTGACTGGAAATTTCCTTGATCTAAGATCTTTTGAAAATCTCCATCATGTCTTCTTCAAGTGCGCTTTATTTTTTTATTTATTTATTTTATCAGTAATACAAATGGTCCTTGTAATTTGCTTTGAATAGATCTCATATTGTCTTATAAGTCATAGGAAGGGCAATTTGTGATTGTTTGATTTTATAGTATTTTATGATATCCTGGGAAAATCCACTGGACGTCATGGTGGCTGAACGTCATCTTGCCTACACTGGAAGAAAAAGATTAAAGACTGGAAGATTAAACCGATGATTCGATCACGTACAGTATTTTCACATTTATGCGAGTAAAATTATAATAATTGGTTAACAATAACAGGCCAATATAGGCTCTTTTATAGGACTGGATATATTAACACTGTATATTAACCATAACTACGAGTAAGTGGAAATGGAAATTTTTTTAGTATCAATAAATCCGTATGAATAAAAGAGTTATGGGTAATGAATAAAAAAATCTTCGGCCTAAATGGCCTGCTTCAAGTGCATCGACACCTCTTTGGACCACATATCGAGAGTTCCCATGAACAGCTACTATATGCAAATTTAACACTTTGAATCAACTCCAGAGCTTTTACCTCCTTAATTTGTCATGAAGTGACGAGGAAACAGGCCGCCACCTGGCCATGAAACTGCTTATCGGTCAATTGTCCAATTACTTTGGAGCCTGTGAAAATGGCTGTAATTCCTAAAGGGTTAGTGCAATATTTGTTTAAAATGAAACATCTTTAAAATTAAAGATAAAAGCCTACGCTTCAATTACACGGCTTCATTTCAAATCCATCGTGTTGGTGTACAGAGGCAACACTACAAATCGCGGCGCTGTCCATATACTTATGGCCCTAACTGTATGTATATACACAGTACTGTGGAAAAAGGATTTAGGCACATGCAAAGAAATGCTGTAGAGTCCCTTCAAATGAATGAAATGTAAAACGTTTCTAAAAAAAAAAAAAAAAAACAAGGGTATTAAAACAAGGTTGCTAAAACTTCCTTAAAAACAAGAGCATTAACTTTACGCTGTTTGTCATGTATGTCCGCACATTTACTTATTTTTTTTTGGAAAAGTATGACTCCGGGAAGTGATGCAGCTTGACTGATTTGATGTAAGGTCCTGGAACCACCACATTAATCTCCATTTGTCCGCATCATCATTAAGTCTAGCATTAAAACACGGGGTCAGACTGCAGTGTTCGGCTACGAGATCTTCCTAACTCCAAAAACAAACAGTGGAATATTAAAAGCAGCCATCGATAACAGTGAAAGCTGTCATTTGGCTGACTTTCAAAATCAGCCAAAGCGTAATAAATTGCCATACACATTGACTTGTTAAACAGGCGTACCATGAAGCATAGCATGCTAAATATATCAGCGATAGAGAGCTGATTATGTACACACAGGTTAGCTCGCCGCCTCAGGGAGAATATTCAGTGAAATAGCTTAGTTTATGCCGAGTCATCATAGTTTACCATTCACGCTAACCGCTTGTTCTTCCTCCGATCAGCCAACTGCTTGTCCTAGTGATCATAGACCATTCATTTTTGTTCCGAACATTTTGTGAGGCAAATAACAGCAGGAAACGGAAGTAATAAAAATGATAAAGTGTGTCTTTGAGAGCCACCAGAAAGGGAGCGTCATAAAGTTTGCTCACTGAGGTATATCTAATCTAAAACAAATTCGGGAAAGAGGGGGGTAAAGAAATCCTCAATCTGGACTTTTGTCCTAAGAGTTTCTCCCAGTGGATTCAGAGCAGCATTAGCAGGATTTAGCTCCAGATGGAGCGCTAATTTCTCTCAGGCATTAGATCCTAATGATCTGATCTGATTTCTGAGAAGATATTTATATCCATATCCATGCCAAGATATGACAAAGGAAACTGAAAAAACTTGTCCAAACATTGTAGACGTGGGGTTTTCGATGTTTTGATTTGACCTTATACAATGTGTAGCGTTTTTATTTGATTTTTTTGTAGACAGACAGTGCCAATAAGACTAAAAAAAGAATAACAACACTGCATCCTGCTCCTTTCCTGGTGACTACTTTATGTTTGCATTAGAAATGGCTGAGTTTCCCAAACTTTTCAGATCTTTTCTGAAGTGTCCTACATGGAATCATCCGAGATTCACCAGAGATCCAAAGCCGAGGACTTGTTAAGGCTGATTTATATTTGTGCGCTGAAGTATCTCTGCGTTCTGATGTAGACGGGGATTTAATGTGGCGTGAAGAGAAGCCATGACATGCTAACATGTGGCATAACTATGCTGCTGTGTGTCAACTAGCCTTCAAAAGGTGTGTCCAGTTATGTAATTGGAAATGCTGTGACGAGATGTTGTAAGCTATCTTCCATGGGTTTAATCAATGGTTTTAGAGTAATATTGCTAAAGGAATGGAAAAACCAGTATCCAGAGTGCCTGCAGTGTACAAGCAGTGTGGCCGAGTGGACAAGTAGTTCTAAAAAGCTACAGACCTCTACTGATTACTATACGCAGTGAAACGTGTTGAGAGAAAATAAAGGTGTTAGCCAGAATTTTGGATGTGAGGACAAAACACCAAATCTGGTAGCAGAAATTTTGGTCAGTGACTTTATGCTGCACTCAAGGTGAAGTTGCAACGTGTAATTCCCTGCCTACAACCAGTAAAATCTACCGAAAACACCCCCTCAACTTGAAATGTCAACTCATCAACATGGGGTAGTCTTCTGAACTACCTTGTTTACAGAGTGACGACAAATCAATATGGCTGCTCACAACGCGAACAGTCTCTATTTTTAAATTAGTTGATAGAAGTATTGACTTTAGAGGCGCTCATGTACAGACACAGTATCTGGTTCGATGAATATTGTACAGTTGTCCATTGGTCTAGGGTTTTACTTAAAAATCTTCCACAGAGACAAATTATTGGTGTTAGATCGTCTCAAGAGTGTGGTATGAAGTTAACATTCAAAGTGCCTTCCATGTCCTTTGTTACTCTGACACCTCCTCTGCTAGGGAAACACATTTTCTCTGCCACTTGGCTGCAGAGAGAGATGAAGCCTACTGTCACGTGTGTCTGTCCACCTCATTTAATCTGGCACTCAGGGCACAAACCGTTCTTAAGAACCAGAAATCTGTTTATGAAAACCACCAGGACCGGTTCCTGACCGGTTTGAAACACTCCTTGAATCTGAGCCGGAGGAGGGAACTTAACATTCCCTAGCTACCTTCAAACTCTAGACGTAAATATTCTAGCAGAACTGAGTTATGGATAACGCAGACTCCAAAACAGTTAAGTAGCAAAGAATGTGTGCCTTCATGAGACAAATCTGCACCATATGTGTTTAGATTTAAGAGAACGGTCGCTCCAGAAGGCAATCATCAACCAGGAAGTCGGACTTTACCGTATGGCAGGCGATGAAAAATGCCTGCAGTGGGGGTAGCATATGATCAAAGTGTCTCCCTTTAGCAATAAGGGGCAGTGGAATCAAATACACGCTAGTCTACAGGTACATTTATTCCTAGCTCTAATTCATTGTGTATATGTACAGCTGCAAATCAAAATCATTCAAACCCCATTGCAAATCAGGTCTATTGTCAAAATTCACAGACTTTCAGCTGTTTGCGATGAACAAATCAAAACAAAAGCACCTGAAATATTTCAACACAACGACTGCTTCAAGTGGTTTCCCCAAATTTAACTGTAAATACAACTTATAAAGAGTTCTCCAGTTTCAAAATATTTCAAGCCCCTAACTAGAGTCTCACAGGCACAAATATGCAAAACACACCTGATGCAACTAATCAAGGGCTTCGCTAGTTACACCAGGTGTGCTTGAGCTGGCTAGGGGTAGAAAATGTATGAAATACCTGGACCCGGCAGAAAAAGGAAGCTATCAATGGCTGCCAGCAGACTTCTGAGACGGCAGGTTGTGAAAAACCCTCGAGTGAATGCAAAAGACCTGCTGCAAGATAGCACTGAGGTTTCAGTGATCACAGTATGGTGTGTACTAAACACAGAAGGTTTCCATGCCAGAACTCCAAGACGTTCGCCAATACTGACCCAAAAGCACAAGAAAAGTCACTCAAAATCATATAAATAAGGTACAGAAGTTTTTAGATTCTGTTCTGTGGAGCGTTAAACAAAACTGGAAGTTTTTGGTACAATGGATAACGGTATGTCTGGAGGAAGAAGAATGAAGACAGAACACTGGGGCAGTGGTGGCTTGGTGGATAAGGCTTTGGGTTACTGATCGGAAGGTCAGAAGTTCAAGCTGCAGCACTGCCAGGCTCCCAGGGGTGCTGTATCATGGCTGACCCTGCGCTCTGACCCCAGCTTCCTGACATGCTGGAGTATGCGAAGAAAATAATTTCACTGTTCTGTAATGTGACTAATAAAGACTCGTTATCATTGTGTCATTACCATTATTAGTAGAGCATGGTGGTGGCTCGGTGATGCGCTGGGGCTACTTTACATCCTCTGGCACTGGAAACCTGCAGCGTGTGGAAGGCCAGATGGATTCATTTAATTATCAGGAAATTCTAGGAGATGCCGTCTGTAAGTAAGCTGAAGCTTGGGTGTCATTGGACCTTCCAACACTATCCCAAGCAAACCTCAAATTCCACCAAGGCTTGGTTGCAGAAGAAGTCCTCGAAGATTCTACAGGGCCATCACAGTCACCTGACTTCAACCCCATGGAAAACCTCTGGTGGGATTTGAAGGTGGTTGCAGCACACCAACTTAAGAATATTACTGCACTGGAGGCCATTGCTCATGAGGAACGGGCTAAGATTCCTCAGGAAGCTGGTGTCTGGTTACACATCTCATTTGCAGCAGGTCATAACAAAAGGGTTCTACTCAATACTAAAGATGCTTGCCATGAAGGGGTTGAATAATTTTGAAACTGGAGAATTCATTATAAGTTGCATTTTCAGTTGAATCTGGGGAAACCACTTGTAGCATCCGATGTGTTGAACTATTTCAATTGCTTTTGTTTGATTTGTTCATTGCAAACAACTGAAAGTCTGTACATTTTGACGATAAACCTGGTTTGCACTGGGGGTTGAATCATTTTATGACAAAAAATTTTTTTTAATTTTTTTTTATTTGTGAAAACCTTTTTTGAATTTTTGTTCAAATTATATTACTCAAACCACCATTCACCATTCCATCAGTCTTCATGCAATGCACTTGCATGTTCTCCTCGTGCTTCAGGAGTTTCCTCTGGGTTCTCTGGTTACCTCTGCCAGTCCAAAGACATGCGTTGAAGACTGCATCTCTAAATTCTCCTTAGTGTGTGAATGTTTGTGCAGTTGAGCCCTGAGATGGGTTGGCACCCCGTCCCGCGTGTCCCACTCCTTGTGTCCCAAGTCTCCTGGGATAAACTCCAGGCTCCCTGTGGCCCCTGTTTACGAGACTCCTTTCCAAAAATGGTAATCAATTAGTGAATAGTATTAATACTGTGTCTGTTAGTTGTGTACATCTATTACCGTTTGAATGAAGCCTACACAGTACTCTCTATATCTTCTAGACGAAGTAGTATGAGAACAGGAAAATGATCAGTCAACATGTTTGCAATCTTCATCTGTCCAGTTTCGGTGTGCTCTTGCCTACTGTAGCCTCAGATGCCTGTTCTTTTAGGTGAGAGGAGTGGGACCTTCTGTTGTTGTAGCTTATCTGCCTCAAGATTGTGCATTCTGAGATGCTTTTCTGTTCAAAGAGTGGTTCTTTGAGTTATCTTAGCCTTCCTGTCAGCTCGAAGCAGACTTGCCTCTGACCTCCCTCATCAACAAGACATTTCCAACAAAACTGCTCCTCATTGGATGTTTTTTTGTTTGTTTTTCCCATCATGCTGTGTAAACGTTAGAGACTGTTGTTTGTAAAAAATTCAGGAGATCAGCAGTTTCTGAAATACCCAAACCAGCCTGTCTGGTATGGTACAAGCATCCATGCTACAGACAAAGTCACTGAGATCAAATTTCTCCTCATTTTCTTGGATTTTGCAATAACCATATTCATACAAACTGAGCCACGTGAATAGTTAGCCGAAAGCAAATTAATATAATCAGTATAATAACGCCGATGAAGAAAAATCTTGGTTTTCTATTCAGACTTTTTGGACCATTTCATTTCTATTCTTCCAGAAGAGAGTTGACCCACGGGTCAAGATCAAAGAAATGCGAAAGCAATGATGATTCGAGAGCCTAGACGGCATGGAATAATCAGTGCCATAATGGGCAAGGACGACCAACTATTCATGCTTTGTTCACATGCTTTTTTTTTTCTTCTTTTTATTCTCTCCGGTGTATTGACGCCTTCTTAACCACCCACAATGTTCTGCACAAGCAGTGCCACAATATGTACAGCAGGAAGCCAGACTGCATGCTTTGCCTGAGCAGATGTTAGGATTAGCATTATTTAAAGAATGGGCTCACTGTGGAGAACTGGCCTGATGTTGGAATGCTTGCCTTTGGTATTGATGACTATCTCAGTTGGAACATATACAGCTCATATGAGCACCAGAATCCTTGCACGTTATCTTCCATATGTAACCAATAGATTCCTACTAGCATAATCCCCTAAAGCTGTAGCAATTGTTTATATCAACCATGGTGCCTGGTAGTACCCCCCCACCTATGGTAACCCCCCTACACTCTCACACAGTTCTGTTATTTCCCCAAAGCCATCCCTTCCCCCCATATTTCCACCCCATACAGTGAGAATTATGCTTCATTTAATATGAGAGGAACCTCACACGGCTCAGAGGCACTGTCATTACTTCCGGCTCGCTGCAGTCCACCTGCCCCATAATTAATAAAGTGCTGCCATTTAGCGCAGCTTTCCATCTTGCACTTTGATTTGCCTGTCAGAAGCTATTAAAAGCCCTGGTGGGAGGCCGCGCCACAATCCCATCATCTTGATTCCAGTGCCAGATTGAAAAGCGGGCAGCGAGTCACGGACCGGAATAAAGGCAGGATGCATGCAGACGTTTGAGCTCGAACTTTTGAACATCGACTTTATCGATCACTTGTAATGCTTGTCTGGATGAGTTAACTATCAGGCTCAAGGGTAATCCTGGAATAGTAATATTGAGGGCCTTATTCCAAGTTATCCCGGGTTAACTGTATCCAGTAACAGTGAAGATTTAATCACTTGATTTGATTAATTTATCATTATATCATGCACCACTTAAGGGTGACATTCAGTCAGTTCATGATCTCATTGTAATTCCTTTCTATTGAGTTCATTCAGTCTCGCTTTTCTTGCTCTCTTTCTTTAAAGCTCCCTCTCTCTCTCTCTGTCTCTCTCTCTCTCTCTCTCTCTCTCTCTCTCTCTTTCAATCCTGAGCAGTAAATGATTCTTTCGTTGGGTATTTTGATGTGTTTATTTACTCTGTGGACCCAACTGATCCCACAGTGAGAGAGAGAGAGAGAGAGCGAGCGAGAGAGAGAGAGAGGATATGAGGAAAACTGCCACGTCTCTCATTGTTCAAGGTGAGACTAGCAAAAAGAAAAAAGTCTCTGGGAAAAAGAAAAAAAAAACATCAGGGAGGGCAGAAAAATTTTTAGGAACAAAGATGATGTTAAAAATGTTACCCTTTAATTTATTCAAGTTTTATTTTCTTTTATATAAAAGGTAATCAAGTTGACCAATATGCTAAAAGAAATGGGCTTTTGAAATGGTGCACAGCCATTAGATCAGTGAATATGTATATCACATATTAGATCATATGTAATATATAATATAAATGAGTGGCGTGTCGAAATCTGCATTTATATCCATGCATGGTGGACATTGTTGAAAGTGCACACTGTTCTACCTATTCTGTCCTAGTCTGTTATGTTGTAGGGGGCATTTATTTTCGCTTCCGTGGTTTAGTTGCCCAATTAAAAAGAAAATCATTGCAAATACATACAACATTGTTCAGACTGATCACCTTTGTCCAATGATGAAAAGTTTTTTATCCTGGTGACAGTGGTTTCATCAAGGATAACTCCGCCCCCCAACCATAAGGTCTTAATGATCATATCATGTGCTCGGACATTTACTTCCAGCAGATTTCATACAGTATGGCTTGATTTTGGACCACACTCTCTCTACCGCCATCATCAAAACACCAACTGAAGGAATATCTTGTGGAATAACATGTTGATGTTCGTTTCTCCAGTACAGTTCGAGAGTCTTGTCCAATCTAGGGAAGATGTATTCAAAGTATTTCTCTAAATACTTTCAATACAAAGTATTGGTGAACGTAAACCATTCTCCTTTTACCTAGAAGGGAAGCGCAGGTGCTGTATCTTTCAAGCAACACTGGGCAAAACATTACTAGTGTGACATGAGGGAAAGGGGCGGAGCTTCCAGTTCAAATCAGCTCTTTTGGATTGTTTGAGATTATGGTCCAGTGTACTCCAGTGTATAGCACTTGCTATACAGTCATTTAAATATAAGTTTTTTTTTGCTAATTAAATTGGTGTGCCAATTTTAAATTATCCTATGCACAGAATTCCTTACGTCTGAGGGATTCAGAGTATCATGTTACCTAGCTGCAACATGTCTTATTTTGATTCCTGTAAGAGCAGATACAATAGAAGACAGTCCTTCTATCTCCACTCAATGAAATGCAGACTTTGGAAGATGCTGTGCTTGAAGTCATGGTCTGTACCGATGCATAAATCAGATAAGATGTATTTCAAAGACTAAAGGGTTTGGACACACAAATACAGTCTGTTTTATATTTGTGTCACTCATTCGACGTGGACCTGCTTTCCATTGAAACTAAAGTCTCATTATTACAGGCAGAGCGTATACTCTCGGACGGATCAATATTATAGCCGTGATTTAACGCTGGCTGTGGCTTTATTAGCAAAAATGGCTTAATCTGACTCCTGGTAAGTCGTATCTGCTTTTCGTCTTTCCTCCTAGCGAAAAGTTCCATTAGGGAGGAATGTAAAACTCCAACGAGCGGACAGTTCGAGCTAACTGACGTTGAAGTAATCTATGCAGTCATGCCGATGTCCCATGATGACCCGGCCTTATTGGGAGATTGCGTCGATGTTTTCCCTCGCTGTCTGTTTAACTGATATTGATTAGATTAGTCGCTCATATTTATACACACACAAAGACTCGGACTCTCTCTCCCCTGACCCCATTAGCAGGTCATGGGAGGACGCCGTGGAGAGGCGAATCGTGTCGTGTTATCTTCTAGTGACCTCTCGGAGTGAAAACATTCCTATCAAGGGCCTTTCTCGATGGTTAACCCCTGGAATCTCGGGTTAGGAAGTTCCTCCTGTGGTTTCTACATTTCTCCTACAGGTCTAATCTCTGTCAACAAAACCTCAAACGCACCTTTCGGCTCTCATCTCATCGTTTAGGAAAACTTTTTTCTTTTCTTTTTTTCGAGGAGGACAGGGTTTGAACAAATGGTTGAATTAATGACGCCTTAAAATAAATACCTGAACACTAGTAGCTATACAATAGTAAAGGTGGGGATTAGTAGTTGTAGCTTTTCTTAAGTCCATTCGGTTCAATCCAAGCGAATAGCGACGTCAATACTTTGCGGTTTTCTGACCGTTTCAAGGCTAAGTGGCACTTCTTTGTGTGGCATTTGGCTTTAAAGCCACATCCACAGGCCATGGTATTGACATTGTAATGAAATAATGATGGGATCAGTGGCGATAGGGGCATGAGTGAAAGATCAGCCTGGCTTGCAGCTCGCAAGGCCGGATCAAAGCCATGCGGTTTCATAAATAATAATGTTCGCTGCTATGCCTGATAAGCCTGGCGTTCTTGTTTAGACAGTGTGTCCTTAGATAGACTCCAGTCTTCTTCCTCTATCACTGTCAAACATGAAGCGCTTTCCCACCAAGGAAAGATCAAATATCAAAGAACCGCAAGAACGTTGCCGGAATCTTCCATTTCGTTCAGATCACAATGAGCCGTTTTTAAATTTTATGAAAAAGTCGTCTAAAAGTGGAATAATATTAACAATATGCGCTTTTTTTGGTGTGTGTGTTTTTTTTAAACCATTAACTTGATCCAGTTCTTTAAAAAAAAAAAAAAAAAAAACTATTATTATGTAAAAAATGAGGGACACAATTTTCGTATCTTTTTAAACTTTGATATTTATTTTTCTAATTTCATGCTGTCTTCTGTTCTATTGGTGGATAATTTTGCCTATCTCAAGCATTTATTTCTATCAAGAAGCAACATTATTCACCAAATAAATTCCCCCAAACTGAGTTTCAATACCTTTTTTTGAAACCGACCTTGCTTTAGGAGACTCGTCCGGTTTCCCAGAATATAACTGTGACCTCAGTACTCGTATGAACAACATTTTTACAAGTACCTGATGTATATATGTATGCATGCAGGAATGTATGCTCGATTCTCTAAATATACTGTACGCTCCCGAATTTGTGGACATTATGTCTGTGAGGTCAGGTTATATTTCCATTTGTCCAACCTTCTGTTCATGATTAATCATATAAAACAAAACAAAAGAAGAACTAATACCAAAATATTTCAGCTTTATAAAAGGCTCTGTGGTGATGTGATGAGATGTGATACAATGGTTAAACATTTTGACCCCTAAACCAGTCACATGATGAGCAATCTGCTTATGAGAACAATGCGAGTTTGAAGTCGCTGGATTATTTATGTATCGCTCATCTGGGGTCGGCGAGTTCACGTCTCATTCGGCCGACCGAATCGTTCCTGTGGTCGTTCTTTGACATTTTCTGCAACAATCGGGAACGGTTTTTGTTGTGCCTATACGCATTAATTCATTCTTCTTTTCTCTCATGAATATCAAATCGGTGACCCGTCATATCCGTCGTACCTTAACCCCCGGCTCGATGCAGGAGCGTGACGTGGCCGCGGATTCTCATACCTGACCTCCTCATGAATATACAATCAATCAGAGCCGAGCAAACGCGTCATGCTGACTTTAGAGCAATGTGACATTAAAATGTCACTCCCGGTTGCATTTGCATGGATCAAAATTTGATTTCCGGTGATTTTGGTGGCGTATTTCCATTAGAGCTGTACCAATCGCTCGTGGCCTCTTGCAGATATAATATGGAAATGATCCCACTGCATGAATTATTACATCAAAACATTTTTTTTAATGGATTTTTATTAATTGAATTTGTTCAAGTAAAAGCTAGATCTCCTAGAAAGGAATTACAGCTGTAAAAATGATGTGGGTAGATTTATTCACTCAAAACACATACAAAAATAAGATCTAAACATATTTCAGGTGACGTATCTTTTTATTTCTTTCTCTTGAATCGTTCATCCTTTCTCTTGAAACATAAAATTGATCAAATTAGGTGCAAAGTGTCTGAAATTAAAGGGTTTTTTTTTTTTTTTACTTGGAAGCTGATACGATTGAAAATGTACTCTTAAAGAAGGCTAGTGTCATTTTTGCTATGTAGGCCATTTCAATTAATGAACGCACATACCACAGTTCTATTATCACATATTGTTGCCATATGGCAACAATGACGTTTAACGATTTTACAGAATACTCGAAATATATAATAATTTAAATAATTAAAAAAAAACAACAACAAATGTTAACTTATAGTGATAGTGTTGCATTTTTTTTTCATTTGAAGTAGTTTTGCCTAAATATTGAAAAATATATCTATTTTGAGAACCCTCAGATGATGACCTTCACCATGTCACCACGTGATCGCAGAGAAGGACCGCACTTCCTGGTCATGTGACATGGCTTATTGTGTTGTTGTTTTTTTTCTACAGCAGTTACATAGGAAACCCATAGTTTTGTCTTATTGTCTATCAAAAAAAAATTGGAGAAAGTTCATTGTTGCCATACTGTATGTAAAAGGGTTAACACATGATGCAGCATGATTAAAAACAGTGTGCTCGATTATTTGTTTATGCATTCTTTAAGTCATGAAAGTGTAGATATGATAGTACAATCTGTTGATATGTTCTTTTAAAAAAAAAAAGAACCAAGACAAAATATGGAAGCGGGAGTGTCAAAAATGTAGGCAAGCGTGTGTGAATAATCATTACGGATAGACTTCCTTATTCCTAAATACTGTTAAATTTTAAGTTTTGTAAGGAAATGAGCTTGGCAAATCATCAAAGTTGTATTGGTATTAAGTGGCTCAAGGGTGTGCACATTCCCCACACCATCACACTACCACCACCAGTTGAACTCTTGACACAAGGCAGGCTGTGTCCATGGATTCCTGCTGTTGACAGCAATTCTAACTTTACCATCTGTACATCGCAGCAGAAACCGAGATTCGTCAGACCAAGTGATGTTTTCCAATCTTGCCCAGTGTAACTTCAGATTCATTCTAGGCTTTTCTGCCGGTGTAGACCATCCACGTCATCATTTTGTGTTTTCTGAGATGCTTCTCTGCTCACCGGGGTTGTTAAGACTGGTTATTTGAGTTCCTGTAGCCTTCCTGTCACTTTTCAGTCCAGATTTTCCTCACGATTCAACTCTTTTCATTTCATTTGTTTTTCATACGTTTTTATGCGTCTCCACAGGATTTCCCCCCATGTGATCTCATGTCACGTGATGGAGGTTAGGACGGATGCAATTGCAGTTAAGAGCTTTAATGAAGATTATATCATCAGGAGGGCAAGGTAAAAGACGTGAACAAAGACAGGCAGAGGTCAGGTGATCGGGCAAACAGGTTAGAGCAGGCAAGACAGAAATCAAGGTCAAAGGAGTAAACAAACGGCAGAGGAAAAGCCCGACTGAGCATATACTTCACAAAGACATTGTCTATGACAGTCTCATGTATGTGTGGTGTGATTGTGAGAGTAATTGGGAACAGGTGCCTCTGATTAGTCCTCAGGAGAAGGCGTGTCTGCGTTGTCGTTTTGGGAGTCGTAGTTGTTGCTATTGTTTGTAGTTTGCGGTGCGTTCTGGGAAATGGAGTCATGAGTTTGCTCTGACATGATATCACTTGGTATGATCATGGGTTTTTTTTTAAAGAGTAAATGATGCCACGTCCTACTATGAAGCGGTGTCTGATTGGTCCGTTTTTTCTGTTATGTTTTTTTTTTTTTTTTTAAAGATGGTGCAGCTTGCTCACGTTGTCTTTTATGCTACACCAGAAACATGAGGTACAGCGATCCAAACCGATGGCATACTTTTCACGAATCTCTCAGGCTTTTATATACTTTGTATACTGTTATCTAATAGAAAGAGCTCATAAAAGGCCCTGTCGTGGATACGCCCTGCTTTTCTAAAAACAGTAAAGTAATAAGGTCGTCTTAATGCTTAGAGAAAGATGGTGCTAATCTTTGGACATGATGCTAATGCTAAACGTAGGAAACATAGCCGTTCCGACCCTCACGTGCAGCGTATTAAGCACGGCGTATACAACTGACATCTATGTCAATGGAATCCATGACCCATATATTATTATAAAATCTAATTATGGACCTCCAACTTCTGTCACTCAGAAAGCTCAAAAAAGCTGCCTCTCAAGAGCTCTGGCTTCCCCCGAGTCCAAATTCCTGATGTTATTTTAACAAGCAGTCCCTTTTAAGCCCTTTAATAAGTCTTGAGCGCTTTCTTATGTTGACCTAGAAGCCAAAGGTGCCAGGTTACTACATCTGTTCCCCCCTCCCGAGGCTAAAAGTTAGCGAGCCCATACGTCCCGAAGCGTTTCCTTCCTCTTGTACCACTGCAATTCGTCCATGTTAACATTTTTGATTGATTAACGGACAACACATCGTACTTTTTCACCTCTTTATAGCTACGTTTAACTGCTACGACTACAAACCAGGTCAGTTACTGTTATTATTTTATAACAGTCATTACCTCACCGGCCGTTTTTTCCATTTTCCCCCTCTCCAGAAAACGCATGAAACCTAAATATTGACCGAAATATTATTTTAAAAAGCCTGAATGAAAGTATTTTCTGTGTAAATCTACATGCCTGCTTCAGTCTCACAGGAAATAGAAATAGAATATACAACATATGTTATAGATCAATATGCTCAACTGTAACCCCGCCTCCAAATTTTATCATTACATATACGTTCATTTTCTTGACAGAAATTTTTTCTTACCACGATCCTTACCACGTTGTGTTGGTTTGGTTGTGTTGTGGTTGTTAACATGATCCTCGTTCAGTACAGATGTTGTTTATAAACGGTCAACGTTGTCACTGTATGCGACCGTGTCTGTTAATTTGTTTACGCATTCATTGGGTACCGGCTATACTATTGTGAGAAACAGGAGTAACCAATCAGGAGCATGCATTGTTCTCTTGCTATTCGAAAGCTTTTAGACTGCTAGCTACACTCTGAGCTCCTCTACTAGAGGAGAAAACGAGCATCTGGATTTATAAGATGAAATGTCGTTTCCCCAATTACTAACATGTTACTGGAACTTTCATCATGTGTTTATTACTCCTATTACCGCTATTAACGTGTTAATCGTGTCTTAAACAATGAAATGAAAGATTCTTCACCAATCTGGCGTCGGCCCACACTTTATAAGTACAGTATATGGCACATATTGTATTTAATTAAATGTAATATTTAATTGTACAGCGCATGCAGAAAAATATTTATCTATAAATAGTGGAGACTTTCCAGGTGTTTGTTCAAATTTACACTAAAACCCTTTTTTTCTTCATTCGGTCAAAGGATTAGAATGATAATTACACGACCTCAAGCTGTTAATTGTGTAATATATTTCGGAATAAAGGATATGCACGTTTATATTTTTAATGAACGTATTGTTAAATCTTGTTAACATCCTGTTTTCTCGTCTCGGTAACAAGTTTGAGGACGATGCTGAAGAACGGACAAAATCCAGGACCGTCCGTTTCAGTATAAAGAACGTGCTTCTGGACATATCTGCATGGCTTGCTTCATAAAACACACTCGGCCAATAAATATGCGCAGAAACGCGCATACACCTCAAACTCTGGAACTATATCTCTCAACTGCCTGACTGTCCACTTCCCCTGTGCTTAAAGGGAAGCTTTGAACTGTCATGTAGCTGTTTCATCTCTCAGATCATATGTCTCGCACTTCCCCACTCAGCCCAGGTGAGATGACCTCTGACCTCTGCTCCTTCACACACCATATTATTTAAGCAGACAGGCGAGCCAGGCAGCAGGTGCCGGTGCCTTTGTTGAGTGACCTTTGACCATGCTTCCATGAATAACACACTTACACACAAACATCTCCATGTATATATATATATATATATATACATACAGAACATTTATAGATAAACAGTGACACAATAAAAAGAATAAGCAAGTCTTTATCAAGGATGGCTTAAATAATTTTCTGTATATCTCTCAGCCTTCATTTTAGCCTTCATTTACTTCAATGTAGTGTGATAAACTGAAGTAAACGTACCTGTGTGCTGTAAATTAGCTCAGGAGTAGCTTCCTCTGTAGCTTTTTCTGCAGTTAGCCGCATTTTTTCTTAGTAGTTTCTAGTGTAGAAAGGGTACTATGGCTGTAGCGAACTAGCCATCTAGCTAGATGACTCCAGAAACAAACTGAACCCAAAGGATTTTGGTGTTGTTTTGCTGGTGATTGTTGTTTTCCAGGTAAGTACTGTAAATGTCATTGTGTGCAGTAACGTCAGTAGCTTCGAGGTAGTTTTGTCTTAGTACGTAGCTTGTAGTGCAGCAAGCTACTTTATCAAACTGGCTGTAGTTTAGCTATTTTAAAACTAGATAGAAAAATAGATGGTTCCTGAAACAAACTGCTGTTTTACACTTAAGTAATGTATAGATTTACTGCATGCAGTAAACTAGCTGCACAATAAAGAAAAACTATCACTGTAGATTTTTCTCAGATTTACAAAGTAGGTTCAGTGTAGTTAGCGGCATCGTAGTTGCTATGTTCCAAAGTCCCAGTTCAATATTCTGTTAACACACATTAACTAAACAGTTCCAAAGGCCTTATGTAGTCAGGACTCGTTTTTCCAGGGCTCTATTAACTTTATTACCTTTTAACTTTAACCAAACACGCACAAAAAATAACATTTAAATGAATAAGAACATATATTTGCTTAAAATCCATTCTTTATCCACACTTGAATTTTATAAAAGTTATGAACTTGGAAAATGAACTAGGATACACATGCTGAACCATCATTTGTGCTGCTCTAAAAATAGCTGAATTGTAAATGTTATGAATCGACCTGGAATTGGACGTGTGTCTATATCGTCTCAACGCACTGTGAAGAGGACGGTTCGAGTGGCCAAAAAATCTCCAAGGATCACAGCTGGAGAATCGCAGAAGTTAGTTGTGTCTTGGGGTCAGAAAGTCTCCAAAACTACAATATGAAGTCACCTACATCACCACGAGTTGTTTGGAAGAGAAAAAAAAAGCCTCTAATTTCATGCAAAAATAAAGTCGAGCGTCTTCAGTGTGCCAGACACGACTGGACCTTCAAATGGAATTGGGCTCTATGGTTAGATGAAACCAAAATAGAGATTTTTGGTAATAAACATCAGAGGTGGTTTTGGAGCACACCGAGAGGTAGCTCATGCCTACGGTTAAATATGATGGTGGATATTTAATTTTTTGGGGCTTTTTTCCTGCAAGAGGACCTGGACATTTTGTTAGGGTATATATATGTGATCATGGACTATGAAATATCAACAGATATTAAAAGAGAACCTGACTCCCTCTGCCAGAAAGCTTCAAATGGGTTGGTTCTTCCAACAGAACAATGATCCAAAATCAACACAAAAATGGTTTACTGATTACAAAATCAAGGTCCTGCCATGGCCATCCCAGTCCTCTGACCTGAACCCCATAGAAAACCTGTGGGGTGAACTGAAGAGGAGATTCCACCAGCGTGGACCTCGAAATGTGAAGGATCTGGAGAGGTTCTCTATGGAGGAACGGTCTCAGATCCCTCACCATGTATTCTCCAACCTCATCAGGCGTTACAGGAGAAGACTCAGAGCTGTTATCTTGGTAAAGTGATGTCGCACAAAGTTTTGACTAAAACGATGCCAATAATTGTTGCACACCTATATTCAACAGAGATATACATTTTGAATAAACCGGTGTTGTGTTTGCAATTGTTTGACATCCATGACAGCAGAGCATTTTAGTGATATTTTTTTTAACAAAAGATCAAAAGGTTAAACTATAAAGACAATTTTCACCCCGGCTAATGGATGAGCACCATCAGATTAAGGAACCTGATCAGGAAAAGCATTTTAATATATTGAAATTTTTTTTATCTATGATGTATCTGATCATACGCCTTGACTAACCGTGTAACAGCCCTAGTCTGGAGGCAGCCAGTTTCAAAAAAATAAAAAAATTAATCGGGGGAATCGAGTTCATATTGAATAAAGAATATATTCTGATATAATTACACGTTACATCTTGGATTATGAAAAATAACCTGATTTCACAGTTCTTCGTGCTTGCTATTAAAACTCAGGAAGGAGAAGATGAAGTTGATTTGTGTGTCGCTGAGGGCTCAGCATTTCCTCGCTGCACATTTTTACATTCTTCTCCCAACTGCACAGAAATCAGATGCCCTGTGAACATTCTCTCCTCAAAACCCAGCAGCTGTTGAACGCTGACTAAAAGCCTTGCCTTCGGCATTGTTTCCTAACCTTGCAGAGTCCTGTCTATTCTCACAGGCACAGCTTCAAGCCGCAGTTTATTTTCCGCCAGTTTGAAGCCTGTCCTTCACTGTTTGGCTATAGACCTCACCCAGATCCCTTCTCTCTCTCTCTCTCTCTCTCTCTCTCTCTCTCTCTTTTCCCATGTTTAGCCGAGTGCGCTGACAGATGTCGCGATATTCATGAATATGTGGCGTACACGTCGCGTCCATGGGCCTTTGATCCTCGTTTCAAAAGAGACGGCTCTCTGCGGCGCTCGCTGACTCATTGCACATTTGCCGCCACAACCTGTTTGTTTTATGGAAGGGAAACGGCTGTGTGTCGCACGCAGAAACACGTGGGCAACGAGGGTGGCTCGAATTAGCCTTCCGTCACAGCTTTTTGTCTTCTTTCACTTCAAATCATAGTGCCCTGATGAATGTCGTTCTCACATGGACTGGTTACTCCGCTAAATCCATTTTCCCATTATTATTAGTAGTATTTTTTTCTGGCCCTGAATTTAGCCCCGCCCCTATCTGCTCAGCTCTTTCTCAGCTAACTGATGAGGTGCTGTACTGTAGCCAATATGAAGGAGTGGAATCAAATGGAGGGTTTTCTTTGCAAACGAGTCTCTAAATGTGTCTCTGAATTTTTACGTACTGCTCCTTTAAGGAATCAATCTTAAAACATTTGCAGTTATTCATTTGGCAGCAGCTTTTTTTCGTTCTTTCTTTCTTTATTTCCTTCTCGAAGATGTGAAGCACAATTCAATCCAACAATAGAGCCAACTATAATACTAGTGCTGCCAACTGAGAACCCAGAGGAAGAGACACGGAGAGAACATGTGAAAATTGCAGACAGACAGTAACCCGATCTCAGGATCCAACCCCAGGACGCTGGAGCTGTGAAGAGGCAACAGTTTTACAAAGAACAATACAACTTACTTCTGAACGATGCTTTATTTATCCCTTCTTACTTTTTCCTAACCAGGTAGCGCACTTAATGTCAGGGTGACGTCTAACAAATAAAACAGGGTGTGAGGTTATGTTATGTTAAAGGAAAATCCTGAATGACAGGTTGGTGTGAAGCAGCCTGACGTACAGTTTACCACCCTGCAGTTGATTCTTTTCCAATAACAACATGTCCCAAGGTGTATTGTACCTCTTATAGAATAGAAATTGTGTTCAATATGTTAAAGAACAATATCTGTTTATAGCTACATTTAATGTTAAAGTTGTAGCAACAACAACAGCAAAAAAAATTAATCAGCTTGTGTTGCCAAGAAACCAGAAAGCGTGTAAACTCCACTGTCATGAAGACTTCCTTTGACAGTACATTGCAAAGCACTGGCACTGGCAACTCCTTCCATAGGTGTTTAAATAGACCTCTACTTACAAAACACTTTTTTTTTTTTTTAAAGTGACCAAAATATACTGTAAGTCCCCATGTTACTATAGAAACTATAACGTATTGGAAACCACTTACATTAATATAAACCTGTGATATGTAATCGGCACTACTGTCAGAGCTCCTGTAATAGAAAACTAATCAACACGTTCCGGCCAATCAGGATCCAGACTTGAACGACGCGGTGGAAGCAATACTTTACTGAACCAAAAGACAATTTGGAATGTCGCACATTCATACGGTTAATGAGAACAGTGTTTGATACAATTACGTACAAAGAACAAAAAAAGGGCAGTTTCATTTTGTCCTAATTAAACTACATGTCCAGAGTGTGTTCCACATTGCAGTCTGACAGCGACACTCAGCAAAAACAAACCTAGCCGATCTAAGTTGGCGGTTACAAACACACTGACTGTCTCCAGCGAGCCTCGTGGTGTTATGGTACACAGCTCATTTATTTTTCTTATTGCCACTCGTAGCACAAGACCAGATATGTGTTTCATTAGATTCTGTTCTGACAGGCAGAGTGTAAATACATGCGTTCCCTGCTCGAGAACCCGTGCTCGAGCTGAGCTCGCCAATGCTGCTTTGTCTAATCTGTTGTGACGCTAACAACAGTGCAGGAAACTAGAAAACAACCTCCGAAGCCAAGCGAGAGCGAGCCGGTAAACAAGATGGCGAGGGCAATCGAGTGACACTTTCCCATTAAAAACAATGAAACACCACCGTCTGCAGCGCGAGAGGCCGCGCTGTGCCCATGACCCCTCCTTGACCCCTTGAGAGAGAAAAAAGCAGCCATTTCTCTATTCACCCCCATTTCTCTTTTCATGCCTCTGCACTTCTCTAGGGCTAGTAATGATATTGGTTTCTCTCATCGAGGCCTTTGAGAAACTGCCCAGGCTTTTGTCGTAAAGGAGATAGAGGGATCCTCTTGCTCTCTCTGAGGGAACAGATGAAGAGAAGAGCCCTCATCCGTAGCCACCTTCACTCTGTAGGGAACAAAGAGACCTTCAACCGAGAAACCTCCACTGGGTTTTTTTTTCCCTGTTATCCCAGTGTCGTCTGGACAGAAAATATTTTTGACAGAGCCTCTTGAATGGGAACAAAGAGTTTTGTACTCTTCCAGTCTCGTCAACTGTCTATTAATCCTCTCATTATGAGGCACTTAAAAGAGTATTGCGCTTGAGTTTATCTTCTGTGCTCAGCCCTTCAACTGGAAAAACACAAGAGTTTTGTTGTGTACTCTGCGCAGCGGGTCGAATATCTTGCCCACGGATTTTTAATGAAACTCATCAGTTTTACTCAATTACACATGCATATGCATGTTCAGACATGGAATGATCCATAGGCATAAAGTGTATGAGCGTTGTATTTATATATTGCTTCATCTTTTGCGATAAACATTTATGGTTTTGCCGTAGCATTTAGAATTTACACAGTTCGACTAATTGAGAATAAAATTCACCCAAAAGAAAAGGAAATTCACCGAAGGGGAAAGGACGGGGGACCTGACACAGTAGACACATTTGTGTCTGGAAGCATTTACTTTCTCTTCCTACCAAATGTATCTATCCTAAGTTGAGATCTCTGATACGATGTTCATCTAAAAGCCACCAAAAGGACGACAGCATAGAATTACCGCTGGTGGTAATGGAGAAACGTAAACAAAACATGCTATTGTACAGAGAAAAATTGTTGTATTTATTCTGTATATTGCTTCATCTTTTGATATCATTTATGGTTTAGCTGTAGCATTTACAGTTTACACACTTACCTGAAAACTGACCCGAAATAACTGGAAATTCACTGAAGGGGAAAGGACAGGGGACCTGAAAGACGCATTTATTTATGGAAACATTATTACCTTAAGCTCACTTTAAGGGATGTTTGTGTTTACTGAATGTGAGCCGGTTTTCTGCACGAGATTGATTACGTAAACTACACACAGGTCTATCGGTAGAGGATCTTCATCGTATAATCTGCCCAGGAGCACATACAGTACATCTGTAGAATTGAGCCAAGATCTTATTTGGATCATCTTGCACAATGTAACGGATAATAATCTTAAATAATAACAATAAATAAAGACTTCTGTAAGCATGAGGTGTAGTAAAACTAGCTTTACTGCAGCTTTGTGCACATCTGAGAAAAGCAAAATAGCCATCTTGTCCAGGGATATATTCTGAAAGCACATAAAAATGTCAGAAATACCAGTTTTTTTGATAAAATGTTCCAATCCGAGGCTTGCAAACCACTGCTGATTTCTGAGATGCCCATTGTCATAGTCAGCATTACAATATCAGAATAAGACGACTGATTTCCCGAGCTCATTTAACACAAGTTCATGTACGATACCGTCACAAACTTGCGCTCATTCGTGTATTTCTCCGCTTAAACATTACCAGACCAGGCCAAGCCTCGTGAAAGGTTGATTAAATACTACAAACCTGGAGGGGGAAAAAAAAAGACTCCTTTTCTTGCACTCTCGCTCTGAGACTAACCATCTCTTTGACCTCAACCTGTTTCCTCCGCTGCGTAACGTGCCACAGTGTAATTGCGGCTGGCAGGGCACACTAGAGAACCGGGCTAATTTAGCAGCCACGTTAGTACAGACGTGACATGGCTAAAGTGAGCCAAATAGGGCAGTGAAGAAGCACGACTCCATCTGCTCCCGATGGGAGATCACACAAATGTACATAGGCATAAATACACAGGGCGAGCCTAACACATACTCATCAGAACAGCTCTCCAAGTCTGCTTAAAAAAAAAAAAAAAGGTTTTTATTTCGTCTGTTATCATCATTAGCGTCCTCTACATCTAGCCAGCTACCTAATCACTGGCACTGCACTCATGTTATCTAGCTTGGTAGTTGGCTTACTTAATGTTTACTGCGTAATTTAATAATGTTTACCAAACGTTGACTAGCTTTCTAGCGAATCTGCTTGACCTTATTTACACAGTATAACACTTATTATAGCAGTAGCTAGCTTGTTAGAAATATTAGCTTCAGGATAACATGCTACAACTAGACAATAATATAGGATCGGCTAGTTGCTATTAAACATGGCTGCCATTTTGAATTCTACAATATAAGAGTTATTGCCTAAGTTAGCGAACGTGGCATGCTAGTAGCGTGTCTGTTGGTTGGCTAATCAGTAAGCTAACATTGCTGTGTTTTGGTAGCTGGATAGAAAAAGAGGAATCTAATGTTACTAAACTATTATATTGTAAAGAACTATTTGTTTGGTTAGCACCTTCGCCTCACACCTCCAGGGTCCGGGGCTCAAGTCCCATCGGGGCCATGTGTGTGTGCGCGGAGTTTGCATGTTCTCCCCGTGCTGCAGGGGTTTCCTCCGGGTACTCCGGTTTCCTCCCCCAGTCCAAAGACATGCATGGTAGGCTGATTGGCGTGTCTAAAGTGTCCGTAGTGTATGAATGGGTGTGTGAGTGTGTAGGGGATTGTGCCTTCTGATGGACTGGCACCTTGTCCAGGGTGTACCCGATGCTCCCTGGGATAGGCTCCAGGTTCCCCGTGACCCTGAAAAGGAGTAAGTGGTAGAAGATGGATGGGTGGAACTATTTGTTTGATATCCATGAGAGCAGAGTACTTTTACCATAAATATTTGTATTTTCAAAACTTACATATTTGCCAGTCTTAGTGGAGGGCACTGTAGCTAGCTATCTCGTTAGCTACACGTTTGAGGTTAAATATGAAAGAAATATAATTATTATAACCATGTTGAACATAGTTTTGTGGACATACAGTACTTGTAACTCTTCCCCCTAGTTCTGCCTATGGAGATGCAAATAATAACACTATTTTTAACTTATATAACGAAAAAATGATGTAATCCTTTTCTTTGTAGTGGACCATATTGGCTTCTGACCTGGCAGTAAGTAAAATATGGGTTTGATTTAACCTAATAAAATGAACGTTTTTCAAGCTTCTGTGGGTTGTAATGTTACCTGTAATATATTCTTCAAGGGCTCTTATGTATTCAGTGTCTCTGGCAGTCACGTCCATGACCATTACGTGTTCTTTTCCACAAGTATGGAGGGCTAAAATTGCTCACAGCTCTTATTTTGGGCCTAGTCTAAGAATAATGTTTATATAACCACTACTTGGCAAACGGGAAAGATCCGGTCTTTGAAAACAATCAGGGGGAAAAAAAAAGTGGCAAACATCTTGGAGCTGGGAGTTCATGAATTAAACATGGCTCAATAATGGGATGTTATCGAGTGGGAGAGCAAGACTGAGAGACACAGAAAGAGATATTAACTGTTTGTGTGGAGCTCCTGCTTTGGGAGAAGTCATGAAGACGTTCTGCTGAGAACAAGCCGAAACGCACGCGGAAACGTCGTCCCGGAAACTCGAGTGGACACGAGTGACCATGCCTTTTTAAATATTGTAGATTGTTCATTTCTATCTTTTCACCAATTTCCATTTCTTTTCTTTTTGTTTCTGTTTGATCTAAGGATAGATATTCTCTGATGCTGATTTATGTATGGTCCTCAGCACACGACGGTTATTTTAGTCAATAAAATGTGGCTGATTTTCAAAATATCTCAGAGAAAAAAATGTCTTTATTTTTTTTTTTTTACTCTGATGACTCATACCTCAGTCTGGAAGCGTATACACTCTGGGTATTTTGGTTTATTATGTTTATATTCATCGGTACTGATATTCCCTTCCACATATTCAGTATGTATGTATATAATATTGTACAGAATAATATGCGATAATTAAATAATCAACAAGGACTATCATTAGGGATTAGTCAGGTCTATAATGTCACTATACATACCCCCCCTCCCTCCTTTGCACAATGTATAGCATAGCCCACATAGGTATATTTAATACCTTTTTCATAGCCTTCAATTTGAACAATGTTTGAAGGACAACATCGGGCAGGAAAAAGAAAAAATCAGCCTTTTGATCCAACTAGTTAGTCGAGAAGAAATAATCGACAGATTAATCGATTATCAAAATAATCGTAAGTTGCAGCCTTAATATAATACCATTCTGATACATACACCGACCAGCCAAACCATTCAAACCAGTGACAGGTGAAGTGAGTAGCATTGATTATATTATGTGGGATATATTTATTAGGCAGTGAGGGAAAAGTCAGTTCTCGAAGTTGATGTGCTGGAAGCAGGAAAAATGGGCAAGCATAAGGATCTGAGCGATTTGGACTAGGGCTAGATTGTGATGGTGAGACAACTGGGGCAGAGGATGTCCAAAATGGCAGGTCTTGTGGGGTGTTCCCGGTATTCAGTGGTTAGTACCTAGCAAAAGTGGTCCAAGGAAGGACAACCGGTGAGGGTCATGCACGCCCAAGGCTCATTGATGCACAAGGGAGGATGTACACAATATTCGGCAGGTGGTTTTAATGTTATAGCTGATCGTTGTATACTCAATAATGGTTGGTCGTGATGTTAAACGTGAGGCTAAAATTTTTGGTGGATCCATTTAGCGGATCTATTCGAACAGATTATGTGGACTATATGACGATTGCTTATATCTTTGTCATAAACTTCTATTTCCTTCAACTTTGACCTCGACCTGAATCTTTTCAGACAGCAGCTGATCATGTGTCAAGTCACCACTTTCACACCCACATCGCAGATAACTTCAAGCTAATTAGCCTGTCACATCCTGTCTCAGAACAGCTCTGTTAAGAACACTGGTATTTTTTCCTGTCACACGTTCACATAAATACAATGAGCATAAATGGCTGTATCATTAGTCTAATGGCTAGCCACCCTTTATAATAAACGATACGGTCACGTTAGACGACAGAGAGTGAGTCTTAACACTGATACTCTGCTCAGGCTTTTTGATGGACTGCGTTACATACAGTAATCGGTCACCATCGTAATAAAAGTGACACCACAGAAAGACGGACTGAAATGAAAAGCTTCATTTGGCGATGGAGAAAATTTCTCATTGTTCACTAATTTAAAAAAGTATTTAAGGAGAGCAATGATAATGCATAATGTCGCTGAACCTGGCAATTTCGTGCAGGTAATGGTGTCGTGAATTCCAAGGCAGGTGGATGTAAGTGCAAAAAAAGGCATGCACTATCGTCCAGAGATGCAAGTTCGAATCGCAACAATGCCACAGTCATCGAAGAGAGCAAATTTGCCTTTGCACCCTTTGTGAGAGGAATGGCATACTCTCCCCTGTCAATCACAGCGACACTAGCATATTATGGGCACCTGGGAACTCATGTATGTGAAAGAGGGTAGACAGCCTCCATGTGTGAGCGTCCTGAGCAATTGAGGTTGGCTTAATTGGTAGCTGTCGTATGAATGAGAGCTGGCTAGTGGGTGGAAATGGCCAAGACCAAATCTGGGAGAAAATGGAGGGGAAAAAACAACCCAAATCCTGATACAGAATAATCTGGGTTTAAAGACATGGGGAAAAACAAACAATGGTCAATGGCCGGAGATCAATCAGAAATAATGTAAAGAATTGTACTCGGAAAACAGGAAGTAGACTCCTGGATTGGTGGAAACCCTGTGCTGTATGGTTTTATGTATAAATTGAAAGGGTTCTCCCAGAAGGACCACCTGAACAACCCTTTATAGTTCTAGATGTAATCTCTTATTTCCCCAAACAATGTATCTAGATGTAATCTCTTATTTCCCCAAACAATGTATCATTACTGTAAGTACAGTGAAATTGTTTTTCTTCATATATCCCAGCATGTTTGGAAGTTGGGGTCAGAGGGTCAGGCTAGCCATGATACAGCGCCCCTGGAGCAGAGAGGGTTAAGGGCCTTGCTCAAGGGTCCAACAGTGGCAGCTTGGCAGTGCTGGGGCTTGAACCCCCGACCTTCCGATCAGTAACCCAGAGTCTTGCAGTGCTGGGGCTTGAACCCCCGACCTTCGGATCAGTAACCCAGAGTCTTGCAGTGCTGGGCCTTGAACCCCCGACCTTCGGATCAGTAACCCAAAGCCTTGCAGTGCTGGAGCTTGAACCCCCACCCTTCCGATCAGTATGAACTGCCTTCATACGATCTCCTGGTTTTACCACTATAAACACTTCATTACAGCATTTTAGACGCATAGAGGACGGATTTCCAAAACCTTGCAGTCTAAAGTCCATGTGTTGCACAGTGAACCAAAGTATGTGATATATTGAATAATGAACCTTCCCCTATTTGTATATTTCCATAGTTAGGCATTACCAGTCCAGACCAGGCCTCGTGAAAGGTTGATTAAGTACTAGAAAGAACTCTCTTGCTAAAATCCACTCCCACCTGCTTCTCCTGCTTCGCTCGGTGCTTTAACTGATGACGACTTTGCAAGTACTACATAAATAACTGGGCCAATAACTTTTATAGCCAGTGAAACGAGAGAAAAGAAGACGGGTGTGATAGTGAACAGAAAAGGAGAGTCTGAATCAGCTAATAACCCCTTCTCTACACAAAAAGAACTGAACCTACTTTGAACGGTTGCAACACGACCCATCTGTAGTAAACATGTTCTATTATTTATTTCCACACCTCTGTTTTTCATCAGTGGGTTAAAATATGCGGTATATTTCCGCCCCCAGGGGGTTATGCATGGTTAGATGTGTATTATATCCTTTTAATTTAAGTGTCTGTCTGGTCTTTCCGCTTGATTGTGTATCTATCTATATATATCTATCTATATCTATATATATATATATATATATATATATATAGATTTGTAAATACGCATTACACATTTGGAGAGCTGTCTGTCAAACACAGTGCAATTTGCACAACATGTACTGCAGGTAATTCAACTGGATTGTGGCTCAAATAAACAAATGTTCTCTCCTACACATGAAAAATAGCTTTGTATATAGAAAACGTACCAAAGGCTACAGATTTGGCCGTTTGATTGACTAGGTGTAACTGTTTATATGCACCATAAACTTACTAATCTGTTGAAAGTCTCAATTTCGACATACACACCCACGGTTCCCTCCACTAATATTGGCACCCTTTGGTAAATATGAGCAAAGAAGCCTGTGAAAAAGTGTCTTTATTGTTTAACCTTTTGATCTTTTGTTAAAAAAAAAAATTTATACTCTGCTCTCATAGATATCAAACAACACAGGTTTATCCAAAAAAATATATCTTTCTTAAATATAGATGTGCAACAATTATTGGCACCCCTGTTAATTCATATGAGTAAAATATATTTGAAGTATATTCTCGTTGATATTTAAAAAAAAAATTTAGCACACGTGGATGAGTAGGAACAGGAAATTGTTCAACGATGACTTCCTGTTTCACCGGATTATAAATATGAGGTAACATATAGGCCAAATTCCGTTAGTCTTTCATAACAATGGGTAAGACTGAGGAATATAGCTGTGATGTGCAGCAAAAGGTTCTTTCAGCTTCAGAAAATAGGAAGTGGCTATATGAAAATAGCCCAAGAATTGAAAATGCCCATTTCCACCATCAGGGCAATAATTAAGAAGTTCCAATCAACTGGAAATGTTATGAATCAACTTGGAATTGGACGTGTGTGTATATCGTCTCAACGCACTGTGAAGAGGACGGTTCGAATGGCCAAAAAATCTCCAAGGATCACAGCTGGAGAATTGCAGAACTTAGTCGCATCTTAGGGTCAGACGCTTTTTTATTTGGATTCTGATTGGTCAGAAAGTAACTGATACACTATGACAGTAGTTCCGTCAGACGCTCCATATAAACGGTTTAAAAAAGGTGTGTAATTATTGATATGGTGACGTTTTCCGTAAAGAGACGTATATTTAACGTTTAAGGAAGGAGTCTCCAGTGTCAGCACTTTGTAACAGTCAGGGGTACAGCTGTAACCTGAAGGTTTCCGACATGTTTTCAGGACGGATGAGTTCACACTTTGCAGTTTGTCATTTAATTTTTGAGAGAGAAAAAAGATGTTGGGTTGAACCTCGGGTCGCATCACACCGCATAAACTAAACACGGTTAAACAAGACTTTCAGAGAAATGTGTATAAATATAAGGTCAGCTTGTTTCTGTCTTGTTTTTTATTATTTTATTTTTTTAAATTCTTCATTGTTGTTTTTGTTCCTTGCTGAAGTGAGAAAATGATTCAGCGGCTCTAAAAAAAAAGTAATAAATAAAATAAATAAATAAATAAAAGCGCGGACGATCTTCCCCTTTCATTTTCACACTCTCGTATGACTCAAATCACGAAGAAAGACACGCTGACATGTTTACGGAGATTCGGCGCGAGTTTAAGAAAAGAAAGACAGTTCTAGGAAACAAACGTAATTAGAAAGACATGTTCGAAGAAGTTCAGCAGAATTCCCATCATGCTTTGTGTTTGTTCATTTCATTATGCTGGAAGTCACGAGCCACGTTCGCGTTCTAATTCAGACGCTTGACAGAAAGGGCTGCAGGCCTCATTTGGTTTGCAATTTTAAAGGTAAACGATATTTTAATGACTCGATTAAAGTTGCGTAACAAGAGCAATGGTGTTGTAAGTTCAGGCAGTGACTTATCACAAGGTTGAAAGTGTGCATGAGGGGGGACAAAAAGGGGTATAAAATCTCAAAAAAGTGTCTCTCTGGTGCAGTGTAATGTGTAAATAAATGATTGATTGAGTGTAATGAATGTACCTTGAAAAGCTCTCTGTATTTCAACGGGTTCTTATGAGTTATGGGATGAGTCACTAGTGCTAATGCTAATGCGAATTCGACATGACCTCTTATTCAGGACACTATTTTCATTAAAATGTAAATGGTAAATGTGCACTTATATCCAAAAGGCTTTACACTGGGACTCATTCACCCATTCACACACCAATGGTAGCAGAGCTGCCATGCAAGGCGCTAGCTTGCCATCGGGAGCAACTTGGGGTTCAGCATCTTGCCCAAGGACACTTCGGACATGTGGAGTCACCTGGGCCGGGAATCGAACCGCCAATCCTACGATTAGTGGACAACCCGCTCTACCACCTGCGCCACAGCCGCCCCGTTAGTCACTGATTATCAGCTAAGTTCTATGCACACGGAGTTGCTCATTAAGTACACCGTCTGAGTAACTTGGCTATGTTCACGTGACGATCTCAGATCATATCTGCATATCTTGACGGTTCACTACGCTCCACATCGCGATCGATTATTTATCAGACAACCCATCACAGTAAAAGCAACAAATACATAGCCCAAGCCTTTTTTTTTTTTTATCAGCTGTCCAGTATGTAACGGGAATTCTTCACGTCTTCCACGTAGGTTTGAGGATTAGCGAGGAAAACAAAACTTCTTCGAATCAGCAAGAAATGTTCTTTTTATTATTAAACGTAAAGCCAAGCAATAGAGGAGGTCGGCTTCGAGAACGAACGCTAAAGAGTTGACGACGATGTTCAAAAACCCCTTCCAATGAATACAGACACTGTATGATGATGATGATGATGATGACAATGATGTTGGGAAAAAGCCAGATGAATTCTGATCTAAGGGTCATGTCGTATACCAACTTATCGGATGTGTATCAGATCTAGGACCACTCATAAAAATTTCTCAGGTCTGATTTGAGAAGGGTGCCAACTTATCGAAGGGCACAATCAGACACACTCACACACTATTGGACCGTTTGGAAATGTCAATCAGTCTACAGCTCATGTCTTTAGACTGCAGGAGGAAACCAGAGTACCCGGAGGAAACCCCTGAAGCACGAGCACGGTGAGAACACGCAAACGTCACGCACGTAGTGCGGAGGCAGGAATCAAACCCTCAACCCTGGAGGTGTGAGGCAAACGTGCTAGACATAGATATAACATCAGGTTTGTGTCAGAAAATGGAGGGTTACGAGTTCTTTGTATGTATGTACAGCAACGAATAAGGGCAGGGGTGGCTCAGATGTGGCTCAGGGGTTAAAGGCCTTGGCATACTGCTCAGAAGCTCAGGAGCTGAAGCTACCACTGTTGGGCCCTTGGGCAAGGCCCTTAACCTTCAGTTGTAGAAATGAGATAAATAGAAGTCGCTCTGGATAAGGCCGTCTGCTAAATGCCGTTTAAATAAAAATTACAAATAAAAGTCTCTGAAGAATTCTACTAACATAAACCTCAATGGATCTTCACACGCGATATTTGAGTCATTTTAAAACTTGGGCATTTTCCTCTGTAATTAGGGTTAGGGCTTGCTTCCTTCAACTTTGGTTCCTCTGGTGTGCTGTCTTTGGCATCACACACTTTTCGAAGACAGTGTGTGACCCGTTATGGTTCGCTCGATCATATAGTTACAGTTATGGTTATAGGTATGCACTAAGAGCTTTAAATTCCTCCCAAGGAAAATCACCCAACTCCAAGTCACGCATCCTACAACTCAGTCGAATGAAACCTAAGAGGCCATTTATAGCCGTAATAAGTGTTCAAACGAAAAACATCGCTTCATTCTATTAGACCTGTCGACTTCGCTCACTTCCAACATTGCTCCTGCGGTACCGAGACATTAATTCAGTCACGATGTGCTGTCATTACTGGCATGCCGAGAACTGAAACGTGTATGATGAATAGACAAACTGTGAACATTTTAATCAATGACGGAGCTTGTGTAAATAGAAGAATGGTGTGGGAAAGAGGTTATGGCAGAATGCTGTATTGTATATAGATAAATACGCTATACAAATCTGATGGTGTTACTGAAGTGAGAGCGTTCCACGAGCCTATTGTTCTGCCGGCAGTTTGTAGGTTGAGAAACGACGCAGAAAATACATGTCACATTCTTCGTGATGGAGACTGGAAGTGAGAGAAGAATAAGAGTGTAAAGAACAACAGTTTATTCATGCGCGAAAGAGCGCGTGTTGCATGAATTTGCTTGCCTGATACGCACTATATGATGCAATTTGGGTGAAATCGAAGGAGTTCTGGTTTCATATGAGGTGTTTGGTTGACAGGGCATGCACCGAGGAGCTGTCCAAAGTCATCGGACAACTAAGACGTGACATTTGTGCTTAAAAGATGGATGGTTGAACCTGCATTTTAATACACGGAGTGAGCCTTGGGATATGAAAGGCAAACGTTAGATTAATATTTACATTGGAATACACATTAGGTGTATAGAGAATAAGCTTACGCGGGTATTTACATTGATTTGTCTGGGCTTTTCCATTCAGATTATGCAATTGATCCGTGTGTAGCCGGTGTCTTTGTGGTTGCCAGATTTTTCTTGAGTAAAAGTGTCGGAGACAGGCTAGGGGTGGGAAATCTTATCCGGAAAGGGCTAGTGTGGGTTCTGCTTGGTTAGAATGAAAACCCACACCGGCCCTTTCAAGATAAGATTGCCCACCCCTGGTAGACCAAGAACCTGAGTTTAAGAAGAAATATCAGGGATAGAAAAATGTAGAATGTTTGCTGTCAAATCTTGTAATAAGACGTAGCATTCAAGCAGAAGGCGTTTTTAGTTTTATTTGGACATTAAAGCAGGCTCGAAACTGAGTGAAAGATCACGACACTTTCTCAACAGTTGGCAGAATGGAAGGTTGAGGGCTTTGTTCAAGAGTGCTGGCTTGACACGCCTGGGATTTAAACCAATCATGCGCAATGCGCCAGCACTGCCATAGTTAATTAAGGCTAGGGTTAACTGTGGTGTGGTGTTGTAGCTGTTCTTATGACTTCATTTGTCAAAATCGAATTGACTCATTTGTTGGTTTGAAATCGGACGAAATCGCAATTTCTTTTAGTAAATTAGAGTAGTTTACGTTCTTGATGTTGATGGCAATGTGTTTTCTGGGTAATACGAATTAATACCATTATCATCAACTTTACACAATGCTAAAAAGAAAAGCTTTTTTTTTTTACTCCCTTAAACTGACAGGTTAATATAAAAAAAAAAAGGTGGAAGTGAAGATAGGATAAAGATAAGATCATTGGGATAAAGGCTTTGAGGATCCTGAGCCGGAATCACAACACCCTTTTTCTACACTTTTTGTTTTTCCTCTTCTTCTTTTTTTTTCTTTTTTCAATCCAGTGACGTCCACCATCTTAAATGACTTTACCTTTGTGTGTATGTACCAAGAGCAGTGTCTGGACAGAGGAACCAGGTCCAGCAATTAATAAGTAAGTCTTGGATCTTGTTACCAAAAATCATGTCCCAAGCCAAGTTTAATATCATTTAAGAAAGTGTAGAAAGTGTTGCGTGGTGTTTTTTTTTTTGTTTTGTTTTTTTGCTGCTTGTAGCGAAACACTAACAACCAACATATAATTTAAATGCAACAATCAGTTAGAATTGACACTTTGGAATGATTAGGCAACCTTGAAGGTTAATTTGGGGTTGCCTAGCCAGCTGTGGTTTGTTGCACCTCCATCTGGGATCTTCACCCATCATTTTGTACATCCCTTTTTCTGTCGTTGAAAACTGCATAGCCTCTGTAATTGATGTTGACCATCATCGCGAGATTATTCCCCAAATAATGCTGCACTATAACTACTTTGTGTTCCGAGCGAGGTTGTGTTCCTAAAGCTGAAGCGTAGTTTAAGTTTCTATCCAGTTCGGTTGGTTGGATGGTAGGTAGGTAGGTTCACCTACTATCTTTTAAAAATGATTTTAAGTATTTAAATGATTACAGTCATATATTTAATTAAAAAAAAGAAAGAAAGAAAGTCAAACATGAGGCAAAAATGATAAAACTGTAGGTATGTAAATAGTAAACAAAAAATTAAGCAATAAAAAAAGTATGGCAAAAAGTGCAAAAGAAAAACAAAATGTCAAAAAGTACGAAAAAGTAAATGCAAAAGTTTAAAAAAGCCAAATGTAAACAAAAAAAATCACTACAAACGTAAAAAAAAAAGAGTATGTTTTTAAAGTCGAAAATCTTTTGCCTTTGTTTATTTATTCGTTTTCATATGATTCATTTACATGTGATTCATTTTCCTGCATGTGATTCATTTCCATGTAATTCATTTCCATGTGATTCATATTCATGTGATTCTAAGAAATTAAGAAGCATTTGATTTTGAATCAATTTTATTGGATTCACAGAGAACTTAAAGGGGTCATGACATGAGAAATCAGGTCATTGTACCATTCCCATTACAGTCAGAGGGTCAGAGACGGGGTGGACAAAGGTCATACATGACTAAATTTTGATATAATACAAATATTATAATGACACCTTGGATTATGTGGAAGGATGTTTGTAGTAGGAAATGATTAGTGCATTTATTTATTTTAGCAACACGTTTCTTTAGGGAACTAAAATGGTTCTTTTATGACATTGCGAGTGTGGAAAGCGATTCGACTCTGAATCGACTCAGCTGAATCAATCTCGCTGCTGAAGGCTCAGACAGAGCCAAAGGACAGAGCTGTAGAGCTACAGAAACGCTGTGAGATTCTTAAGATTGGGACCGATGAACAACAACAACAAAAAAAACCCCACCTGGTGTGATGTGCGAAATTTTAAAGCTAGTTATGTAAATAAGTATCGAATCATTTCTCTAGCACTGACTCGAGTGAGTTTTACGAGTTTTTTTTCTTCAAAAACCCCTCGTTTTGTGCGTTGTTTTCATGATATACAGTGAGAAATGAAAACCAAACAAAACCAAAAGCATCACGTTTGCTCAGATTTGCTCAGGACTCAGACGAATAGGTGTGAAAGAGCCCTTGAATAACCTTTTCGGGCACCTTTATGATTGAGAGTGTATGGAATTTTTACAGTCTGTGAAATTCCAGACACGCTGTTGCTAATCATGAATGCGAAATGGAGAGATTTTGATCTTTCTTGTGCTCCTGAACTCAACTCGTCTCTGCACTCCAGCTGCAATGCTTCATCCTCCTGAGCTCCCCATGACGCTCGCTTTTAGATCAAACAACACTCCATATCAACAATTCTCACGTCTTCGCCCGGATATTCTTTCGGAGTCTAATTTTAGCAAAGCTACCTTTTCACTTACAGCTTCCCAGCAGGCTGCTTCAGTACAGTCGGGTTCCTTGTATTTCTTTGTGGGATAGTCAGAAAGAAAAAAAAAAAGGCTGGGGTAACCCCTCTCATGCTCCTTTTTTCTCACCTCTTTTTTTTTTCTTTTCCTCGCCCCACAGCCCGAGCTGGTGGAGGCATAATCGGCTCCCAGAGGGCCAGATGAATCATGCTCCCCACCGCTGCCTGTTTACTGAGGAGTGCGTTTGAAGTCGAGCTCAAGATGTCTTCATTTCACCACCAGACGATCCGAAAGCAGAATCGCGGCTCACAAAGGCGGGTATGGAAGAGAAGAGCAGAAATCATTTTTAAAAAGCAGAAGAAAAAAACAAATCACCCAGTGTTTTTGAAATGATGTAAGTTTCTAATGAGCCTGCTTGATTTTAAGACTATGTGCAAAATGTTTGAGGATGTTATCAATAATTGAGCGCGCTGCTCGTTTAATATTCTGTATTTATCTCTCATTATCAAGACCGTAGTTCAAAAGATGCCACTTTTTATACCAATAGGACATCGGCAGCGTTGGATGTTTAAACACCTCGTTATCACTTTGTTGCTTGGAGGAACACCGAGCTAGTAACTTTGTATATGTTAGCACAGGGGTTCTCAAACTTTTCTAGGGCAAGGCCCTCCAGATGGTATTAACATTTGGCCGAGGCCCCCCTTTTGCAAGATGTCTTTAAAACACATTAAAAATACAGACTTCTGAATATATCCCCGTTTTACATTACATCTTTACATTACATTAAAACATTAGATTAGGAATTGTGTATTGTGTGTGTGTGTGTGTGTGTGTGTGGTTGTCTGAGAGTGAGAAAGGGAAAATCGTGTATTTATTTAATTATTTTTCACACCAAATTGTTGAGGCCCCCCAGGCGCCCCCTGGTGGCCCCTACTTTGAAAACCACTGTGTTAGCAAACTATACGTGCTAATAACTTCCGATTTTGCCTCCTGGTAATGTGAAATATGAAAACCCGCGTTTTTTTATTATTATTATTATTATTATTATTATTATTATTATTATTATTATTATTATTATTAACTACAATAGAAAGAAAAACAAAAGAGAGGCTGGTTGTCACCATTTCAAGGCGGAGACGGATGCAAGTGCGGATGTACTTTTAATTAATAGCAAAAAACAAGAACTACAAGTAGGCAGCAAAATACTAAGGCAACGGTTAAACATAAATCAAAGACAAATGTAAGACAAGGAGTGCAATGCAAACTGTGACTTTATACACATTGGTGCATGTTAACATGACGTGATTCAGGTGCAGGTGGTCATGTGGCTATGATGCAGTGGCTGCTGGGAACTGTAGTGCAGAGTTCCTTCTCTAATATACATGACATGGTTGTTTGTTATGACGCAATGGACACATGACGTTCCCCGACGTAGCTGTGTATAAATGGGTTAAAAATAATGAACATTTTATTCTTTAATAAATATAAATATTTATCCAACACTTTTTATGTGCTGTTATTCGAGTTAGTTTTGTAGGAGTAACACTAATCACACTGGTCCATCATTGACCTATAACATTTACAGCATTTTGGCAGACGCAGTTAAGGGTCCTGCTCAATATCAGGACCTAACAGTGGCAGCTTGTCAGTGTTTGAACTCACAACCTTCCTATATCTGTATCTCGACGTCTTAAGCACTGGTTTCCTTACTTTATGAGCTATTATACTGTATTTGTCAAATTCTCAGGATGGTTTTTCCGGTGTTTAATATGATATGTAGCCATGATTTGCAGGGAAGTGTGTTACTTAACAAAATAGCGTCTCTAGCATTGATTTCAAATAAAAGGCACTGAAAGTAGCTTTGATTCACATTACTCCATCCTATTATTGCTGAAAGCAGAGTTTATATCCAACTACTTAAATCAGTAGAGTTACAGTGTTGAAATAGAGCCAATTAAGGATCGAGTCGGTTGCGAACAGACGGCGGAGGAGAAGCGGTGGAGTTTCTTCACGACGTCCGGGGATCTCTGGAGCTCCACGCGGTATGAGCTTTAGGCAGAAGGAGTTTTACCGAAACGTAAGAGATTGAAGGATTGACTGCTCCTTTTTATTCCATATAAATTGGACTAGGCGTTGACTAGACACTGGGGTGAGGAAGTACGGGCCAACTTTCCGAAAGCCCATGAGATCTTAATAAAGGACACGCATGTTAAGGACTTTACCAAAAGGTACGTCACGTCACTGCGTGTAAATTGACAGACGTGCGTGAGCAGGAAGTTAATGCATAAACCAGCGTCCATCCAACTTCACCGAAGTCCATCACACGTCAAGATGAGACACTCTGCGATTGGACGATACGTGCCATGACTTTGGTGTCGAGTAGATAGCAGGAGGAGAAAAGGGTCATGGCTGTGTGTGTGTGTGTGTGTGCTTCGGCCATCTCTGACAGACGCGATCACAACCCTCGCCAGACACTCTGACAGTGCAGAAAAGCCTGTGATTAGAGATGCTCGGTAAAAGTGAGGGAGAGGGAGCGAGAGAAGGAGGAGGAATACATGAAGAAGGAATGAAAAAACCAGTCAAGCTGTCAGCCAAGTCGTAAAATAGCTAGCGCTATTCTGAAGGACACTGTTCAACCTCAGCTGCCAGCCTGGTCTCAGCCCTCGTTTGAATCTCTCACACGCTTTTTTTTTTCCTACAGTACTTAATCCTTTCAAAGAAGTCACTCCAAACTTTACGTGTTTGATTCTTTTTTTTTTTTCTTTTCTTTTTACAAACTCACTTTTTCTCTCTTTTACTTTCTACCTGGTTAGGTATACCGACGGGTTTCTCTCGAGGAGAGAGGTAACCCTTGTCTCCTTTGGCTGGTTGTGAGATAAGACGGGAGGCTAAAATATCTATCTATAACATCTATATAATATCTACCGATAGGTTGACAAGGAAAGTATTAAGGTTGGGCAATGAGTTCTATCCCAAGGTCTTATAGTAAGGTCTCATGCTAAGAATGATACGGAGCAAAATATTACACACGTCACGCAGTATTAAGGCCGAAATGACATTGGTGAGGAAAATCTTTCTGACATTACTCGAGGAAGAAATGTTCAAAAAGGAACCGAAAGGGAAAGCGCCCGTTTCTTGGTGAAGTCGGATTATAGTTGGATTATATCGTCATCGGTACAGTATACGGGTTTAGAAGAGTCAAGCCGAGAAAACATTCCCCACACCATCACACTACCACCACCAGGCTGAACTTTTGAAATCAGAAACCAGGCGACGTTTATTCGATCCAATGTCTAGTTATGGTGCCGAGTGTAGCCTTCGATTCCTGTTCTGGGATTACAGGAGATCATCCTCCTCGAGGTTTGAGGTGTGACGTGCTTTTCTGCTCAGCACGGTTGTAAAGAGTGGTTGTTTGAGTTATCGCCATCCTGTCAGCTCAAACCAGTCTGGCTACTCTCCAATGACCTCTCTCATCAATAAGGTGAGAAAAAACACTTGCAGAAGTTTGTTTGTTTTTTTTTCACACCATTCTGTGCAAAATCACAGGAGTTTCTGAAATACCCAAACCAACCATGAACATTAACGAAAGCGCTCGACGTGTATCTCTAACCTTAACTTTCACGTCTTTTTACACCATCTAGTATTTGTTTTTTTTTTTTTTTTTTTGGGGGGGGGGTTGTGTGTGTGAACATGTTGGTGGAAATTATTATTGTTGTATGCAAGAATGGGGGCGTTTCCAATTTGCATAGTCGTGCAATCTGGAGTTCTTTAAGAAGAAAAAAGTGTAGGTGCTTCTCCGCTTTTGTTTGTTGTCCAGTGACAATGTTCTGTGGAGGCGCCAGATCAAATAATGTATTACTCATTTTAGGATAATAATAATTTTTTTTTTTTTAAATTTAAAGCCTTTGAAATGTTGTTTAATATTTTCTCATTAGAGTGATGTATGCTTCATTGCAAAATCAAAGAAGTTATTCTTTTAGGGACTAATAGTTTGATTTATCATCTAATTGGCAGAAGCCGGCCATCGTCCCAGCGTATATCGTAATCCAAGCTCCAGCAAGTACAACATCACTCTGATATCTGGAGTTCCAAACAGAACCTCTTGAACTTTTTTTTTCTTCTTCTTCACATCCACGTCTGCTCTCATGTTTCTTTCTCATGGATCGAGGCGATTTGGATCAGATCCAGGTCCTCCTTCGATCTGTCTCTGTTTTCAAACTAAACATGCTGAAAAGACGAGACGTCTGCACGGATCAGTCGCACATCTTCGCTATTGCCAATGAGATGAAATATCGTATCGCGTTTATCAAAACTCTTTCCGTGTCGCATGCATCACGTTAAACGGATTAGCTCACATGTCGAGAGCATGTGTAGAATTCAACCCTGTTAGCAGGTCTAGACTTTTATGACCTCGGTTTTGTGACTACGTACTGTATCTTTGCTTTTATTTGACGTTTTGCTGTAGTTACTGAATAATTCATGGTAGTTTCTGGATAACGTGCTTTGAGATGAATAACTGAATAGTAAATTGGGATTTTATTGGATTATTGGATTTACAGAACTCAGCTACAACCTGCATTTGTTTTGAAGAAGTGTTGGTTGGTACACGGAAAATTGGAGAACGAAAGAGAATATAACATTATATACGTAGAGATACAGCGGTGCTTGAAAGTTTGTGAACCCTTTTCGAATGTTCTGTACGTGCATCAATGTGAGCTAAAACATCATCAGATTTTCACATCTATGTATGATATATAATATTGGATCATTTTCCTCAGTAGAAATGTGACCAAGAATGATCTTTTTTGTTTCATTTGTTCGATTGCGTTCTCTTTATCAACTTTGAAGACTTGTGTGGAACATCTATTGATGTTTTAGGTCATATTTATGCAGAAATATAGACAATTTGGTATACAGTGAAGTCCGCAAGTCCATAAGTTCTTCTCATATGATTTAATACAACATGTCTCATTATTAAATTATACTGTGGGCAGTAACTTGAGTGAAAATTATAATCTTAGAACCTTTACAAATTATAATCTTAGAACCTTTAAAAACATGGTTTTTAGAATTTCTTTTTTAATCTTTTTGTTGAGCTCTCTTTTTCAAAACAAAGAGCAATACACAAACAAACAAATATATAAATAACTATGGAAAATGCAGAAAACAAAAATACAGTAAATAAGTTGTTTCTTACAACGATGAGTAATGGTTCAGTCCAACGTACTATTTTTACACTGTATGAGCGAGGACCCAAACAAAACCAAAAACTAGTGTTAAAAAGCACAGCATTTCTACTTTAATCCCCTTCATTGTACTCCTCGTGCTGCGATTCACTTGTCCCGGCGTTTCTCCCATTCCTGGAAACATTTCCTGTAGTCACCGTTTGTCATCATGTCTACAGTAGAGCCTCCTGAGTTTTTTCTTTTCTTTCTTCTGGATTTCTTCCACGGTGTTGAATTTTTACCCCTTCAGCCTCATTTTCTTTTTTTTTCGGGAACAAAAAGAAGTCGCAAACGAGCGAGATCTGGAGCTTGTCTTGGATAAACATTGTTTCTGGTTAAAAACGTCTCGGTTGACAACGCAGTGTGCATTGTCGTGGTGCAAGATCCAGTTCTGGGTGCACCGCTTCTCCGGAAGCTTTTTTTTTCCCCCTGATACTTTCCCATAGACGCCTAAGCACTTCAATGTAAAATCTAAAAGCTGTGAGACGGATGTAAAGGGAATTTCCATTTAAGTAGTCTTAATCGCCTAGCAAGAAGAGTGATGAAAGATACAAAACAAAGCTGGATTCCTCAGAAGAAAAGGAGACTGATGGGGGAATTAACCCAAACCAGGCAATAATGGCATTGGACTCAATGGACTTTGTAATTACACAGTCTGTTATCTGTTAGCAACTTGCATATCTTAGTATTTCTTAGTATTTTGTATGTCCTTATTTTGGTATGGACCCTGACGATCCTGACAATGTCAATCAAGGCCACAAGTACTGAATTAGACATATGTCTGGAGGTCTGATGCCAAAAAAAAAAATAAAATCAGGAAGGTATAAAGAAAAGAAGGAATGTGTAAGGAATGTGTAAGGAATGTGGTGTACACTATCATTAGTGGTAATGTCTAGTTTTCACAGCGAAAGGCAGAATTATCTGTTGATGGAACCTAGCGTAATCTTGACACATGAGACACAAGGCCTTTAATTAGAAAAACACCCGCAGCATGATTGTCAGGATTTCCCCTCGCGCAAAGCGCTGGACCATCCATGACTTTATTTACCTATTGACGTGTGTTCTGTTATGATTTCTGTCCTGTCTCCGCCCCTGTATTGTCATTGGTTGTTTCCTTTACATTTACATTTATTCATTTTATGCAAAAGCGAGAACAATACAAGTAGTGCAAGATTTATAATTGAGTTCTAGAGAAGCAAAGTGCACAGAGTAGAGGTGTAAGTGTTTGTTTGTTTGTTTCTTAAACAATGTGGGGGTTGGTGTGTTAGGGGTTAGTTAAGGGTTCACGGAAGAGGTGGGTCTTTAGCTGTTTTTTGAAAATAGTGAGAGATTCTGCGATTGAGGTTGGAAGTTCAACAGTTAGTGTGAAGGTTCTGGAAAGGGACCTTGAGCCACACTGAGTAGGCACTACTAAGCGTTGGACGTTAATCGATCACAGGTTGCATGAGGGAACGTAAGACTTCAGGAGAGAGTTGAGGTAGGAGGGTGCTGTTCCAGACAAGGTCTTGTATGCGAGTATCGAGGCCTTGAATTTGATACGGGCGGATACAGGAAGCCAGTGGAGGGAGATGAAGAGGGGTATGATATGGGTTCTTTTGGGCTGCTTGAAGATGGGCGTACTGCTGCATTCTGAATCATCTGAAGGGGTTTGATGGAGCTGGCTGGGACACCCAAGAGTAGTGAGTTGTAGTAGTTCAGTTTTGAGATAACAAGAGCCTGGACTAGTATCTGTGTAGCCTGTTTGGTGAGATAGGGTCTGATGCTCTTGATGTTATACTGAATGAACCTACAGGACCGTGCAGTTGATGAAATGTGGTATGTGAAGGTCAAGCTGTCATCAATAGTCACCCCAAGGTTCCTGGCTGTCCTGGTTGGCTTGAGTGGGGTTGAGGCATTCAGTTGAGCTGTACAGTGAGATTGTGGTTGATTGAGGCACAGGCTGGCATGTCGAGAAGCTCAGTTTTTGCCAAGTTCAACTTAAGGTGGTGTTCCCTCATCCAGTTTGAGATGTCAGGTATGATTCCACCCAGCGCAGAGATGTTCCAGTGATCCCTAGGCTGGAGAGAGTTAATAGGAGAGTGCCCTTATGTCTCAACATCGTTCTCAGTTATTGTATGTTATCCTATTGAGGTTTTTTTAGTATTTAAATCCCTCGTGTCACATTGTTCATCACGAAATATAACGTGTGTCTACACTTTACGGTTTCGTGTTTTGTTTCATGGTTTCGATCTTGTTTATAGCCTACTTGAGTCTTGTATCATTCTAGTTCATGTTGTTTGCCGATGGCCTGACACCTCTGGCTTGTTTGATTACCACGCTTTTGCCTTTCGATTTGGACTTGTCTGCCTATCTCTCCTCTAATAAAGCTCTTGTCTGCACTTGCATCCATTCTCTTCCTGCATCACATGACAGCGATTAAGTAATGATCCCTACAGATTCACAATCTAAATCTATTGTGTTTATGACAAAAGTACATAAATTGGTCCAAATGTGCAAAACAACAAATCTACATACTATCTGTGTCATATTTCACTACTTAAGGATGTACCAATTCTTAAAATGTACTCGTGGTTCAGCTGAAATTGTTCATTCTGAAAGTGAGAGCGCGCAGCAAGGAAGCTCTTTCTAACTCAATCATGAGAGGAGGATGCGATGTCTACAGCAACGTCTGGGAGGTTTTTCCGCCATGTACAACTCCCGGCTCAGAAGTGTCCAAAAAACAAGTCTTTTACCTGGTGTGTGCGACTGATCTGACTCTATCTCTATCGGATGCTAGCTGAGTGAGTATTATCAGTGAGTGATGTGCAACCCGCGGCTCTGCGAGAATTCTTTCACATATCCTTGATCGGGAAATAACTCACTCTGCCACAGTTCAAAGATTTTATTCGGGAATATCTCGAGGAGCAGGAATGAGTGGGACTTAAAACCTGTCTCGTGCACAAGTGTACACCTCGGGTCAAGTGTTAAGGGTCCATTAAAGTGTAGTCTTCTGCATTTGATTGTAACAAATCCATTCTTTTCCATCTGCCTCATTGTTTTTTTTCCACCTCCAGTAATCCTCGCGACCCCTAGTGCAGGAAGTCTAATTCTAAAGGATTAATTCTATTACATATATACACTGAAAATATAAGGGTATGTGTAATGTGTGTTAAATTATGAGTTATATTACGTACTACAGTAGGATTTACATTTCCATTACACATTGTGAAAGGAGACTATTCTTCTTATTTTCCCAAATACTTTGAGAAGACGAACACATAGTGCTGTATATATGCACAAGGTCAGGATTTTATACTACGCCACTGTTTATATCATTACAGCACAACTCCACACCACTCAGCGGATAATGTTAAAACAGCCAGAGGGGATTACAAAGTGTCTCACTTCTCCGATCCACCTCACAGACTGTAAATTATTCAACACTCTGGTGAAAATACACTGCGTGTGTCAACACTGCATTATGGGGCATCAGTAGAAACAATCTTTTTAAACTGTTCGGCAACAAGTTTTGCAGTTCATCAATGGTTTAGACCGTGTTTTCGCTGGCACGGTGCCTCTACGTGTTCAACCGCTGATTTATTTGTCTTGGAAATGGAGTGGACCAGACTGAAATTTACACCGCAAACCGGGGCGGATGCGCTTCCATTATTTTAATGATGTGAAGGGTAGGACATACTGTGGATGGTGTATTGGGTGAAAGCTGGGGGAGAAAAAGTGCTTTGAAATGATTCGAAGTAACAGCGATGGAGATTCAAGGTTAATATATAGTAGCTCATATATTAGTTAATATATATTATAGCTCAACCCAAAGGAAAAGGTCGAGATTAGTTCTGTTTTATTGAAATTGAGGTATTCTGAAACCCTTAAAGTATCAGTAAAAAATGTTTTTATGTATGACTTTATTTATGGAGTTTGGTGTGGCGGCTTGGTGATTAGCACGTTTGTCTAGGGGGGGTTTGTCTGGGGGTTCGAATCCTGCCTCCACCCTGTGTGTGGAGTTTGTATGTTCTCCCCATGCTTCAGGAGGTTTCATCTGGGTACTCCTCCCCCAGTCCAAAGACATGCATTGTAGGATAATTGGCATTTCCAAATTGTCCGTAGTGTATGAGTGTGTGTGTGATTCTGCCTGGTGATGGGTTGGCCTTGTAGCCCGAGTTCTCTGGGATAAGCTTCAGGCTACCCAGGGGCCTTGTGATGGACTTATGGAGTTTAATTGGTGATCAGATCAGAATTGGATGACATTAAATGCACGTGTGAATGGAGTCAATGATAAAGTGAATGTTTTACTCTTTTCTGTCACACCACTCGGGTCTCACTCGGGTTTTGACGTGAAATCTAGTTCCTTTGGTGACTTTTCTCCTAACACAATTGTCACTGAAGACACACAAAATACCAAATCAATAAACATTTTGTCTGCTAAAGAAGCAAGACAGGTTTTTGAAAGGACGTTTGACTCTTTAAGGTACCAGACATAAACGGCTACTCATCTGACCACTCTTTGTGTCGTGTATGTCCAAATATGTGTCATATCTGCACATTTAATGTCCCATGCTCTTGATTACTACAGTCTCTAAATATCCACCAAAGATCCATCCATCCGCTATCAAAAAAAACCTTTAGAAGGATCCTTAACTAAACCGCACTGCATTCCATCTTAAATTCCGCACTAAACATATTTCTTGTGCCTACAATCCAATTTAAAATATCGATTCCTCTCAACACATTAAACTGTCTCACCTTATGAGCTATGCCTTTTTCAGTGTTCCTACAACACACCAATGCTAAAAGCAAACTTCAAAAAAAAATCTCTCCTTCAAAAATCCCAAATTTGCCCATATTCAGAAACGGACTTTCTGACATCCCTGCTTATCTCCGTCCACATCTGACACAGTGGAAGTCATTCGATCTGTGGGGATTTTATTGACGTCTCGGGTCTTTTGTTCTTTTGAGAAAATCTTTTGATACCTCGCCTCAAAACTGATGGAAAAGTGCTCTGTTTGCTCAGAAACGGAAAGCTGCATGGGGCAAGCCTGTTTGACGGATGTGGAGATTTTGTGCCTGGAATATAAATTCTGTCTGCAGTCTAATTTGTAAATGTCTAAGGGACACTTATAGGACTTCCTGCTTTGGAAACAGAGGGCGGGTGAGAATCGTTCTGAATGGTGAAAGACTCGTGCTTCGAGTTTTGGTTATGACAGCTAATCTCTGGACTGAAACCTTTCCTCCATTAGATGACTGCTCCAAACTGACATTATGGGAATGCACATGCTCTTCAACATCAATCCAAATATAAAATATAAGCTACTTTATTAAACATCCCTGAAGCAGGGTTTCATTTAATCAGATATTTGTATTGTAAACTGTCATGACGTAGTACTACTGTATTCAATCTGTTGAAAACCACATGGTTGCACTTTGCCAGTTCCCTGACAGCAAATGGTCCAGTGCTGGCCAACGCTTACCACTGGAATGATTGTGATGAACTCATCCATAACACATTCCTAACTTAACCTTGACGAGGCCAGAAATTCCCAGTGGGCCACTTCTGCCCCAAAAGAAAAATGATGATGCCCAAGCATTAGATATGGTTGGTTGCGTTTGCGCCATATTTGTTGGCCCAGAATCTGATATCTGTGAATGTTCCTGTTTATAGTTGCACCACGTTTGTCCTGCAATACATTTACCACTGCAACAACAGACTGTTCATCATTATCAGATCCAGCAAATAGATAAAGAAAGGAAGAAACGGTGTCGAAACGTATTTTTCGAGCAGCACCACTCTGACCCTGCAGGATGAATTTAAAGTAAAAGTGTTTGGGGGGGCAGTTTAACAGAATGGCTCATATTTTAAACAGATTTATACCGGAGATAAAAATGACTGAAGTATAGGTTGATTTTTCAAGTAGCTCCTTTTGAATATTAACCTCTGTCCCAGATGCTAGATTTTAAACGCGTTTGGTAATAAACGGTCTCTTTATACAGCTCAGGTGTGTTTCGGATTATCAGAGATGTTAAATGCTGAACTGAGTTCTGAATTCATCTTTCTCTTTGTAAAACATTAAAAGATCTATTGGAAGATCGGTGAGCCTCGACCCGTACTTGCCCATACTTACCAGGACTAGGCCTTTTTTTGAAGGCTCCTTATATACTATGATTAGACGCTATTTGTCCAAAATCGCCCCTGTCACAACTTTATTGGAACGTGTTACGTGCATCAATTTCAAAATAAACGCTTACCTTCCAAAAGGTGCTGTATTTTAGAATATACTTAATACGCACCGATAAATAATAAAGTTCTTTATTATTCATGAAATATGTCTAAATGTCAGATTTATTCTTTATGATATGTGAGTTTCCTTTTTTGGATGACAAATCACGACGAAATGTACTCTTATTTTAAATGTCTGGCCATTTTTTTGTGTATGTTTGCGCAGAAATGTTCCCTGCTTCCGCACAGCTATTAGACATCTTCACGAGTACCACCTTAAGGTTTTGCGTGTGAGCCTTCTGGACTTATTGCTGGGTGGCACCGTAGGGTCCAGGGTCCCTCAGGTTCAGTCCGGAGCTCGGGGTTATTGTATGCTCTCGTCATGTCTACATGGGTTTCCTCTGGGTTCCCCTTACAGTACCTCCTAGAAACGTGGCTGTAAGTGGAACTGAACTGAAATGAACACATTTATTATCCAGACCGACTTACATTTATCTCATTTATACTACTAGGCATTTGAGGATTAAGGGCCTTGCTCAAGGGCCTCGTAGTGGCAGCTTGGAAGTGCTGGGATTTGTACTCCCAACATCTTTACCACTGGGCTACCACTGACCTTACATTCTTTTAAGCTTCTGAGTGAACTTTGTGCGGCTTTTATAAGAGCCTTGTTTTATTTAGTCTGGTTTTCAGATTTTTGTGTACGTCTGACGCTTTTGTTTATGTTTGTTCCCATGCTTGTTTTTGACTACCACCTACTTTATTTTGATTTAAACTAACTTCTGTAATCTCTTTCTCTCTCTCTCTCTCACACACACACACACACACCTTCTCTGTCCGGTCTGTTTGTTTCTATCCGGCTGTACTGATAATCGCTCCCAGTCTCACCAGTGGAGCGCTGCAGGTTCCATGCTGTGCCAAACTCCATAATTTAACTCTGCCTTCCTAATTATGCCACCGTTCACCTGCATGACCTAACATGGGAAAGAGAGATAGACCCCCTCTATGTCTCGTTCTCTGCCTGTATCTGAAGCTCTCTGTTATCACGCAGGGCCCGTCAATACGCTGTAAGAGCTCCGTTTAGCAGAAAAGCTGTGCTGGGAGGCCCTGAGATGTGCTGGGCTTGACAGAGATGGATGGTGTGAGCCTCCAAAGTCTGCAAGGACAAAGGGACACACACTCAGGCAGGAGAAGAGAGAGTGAGAGAGAGAGAGAGAGAGGTGATGAGATGAGGCGAGCTCTAGCAACCCTCTAATCTCACATTTCATCCCTTTATGACTGCAATGATCATGTGCAGCATGGGGAGCCATGGAAAACAGGATAAAAGGGATGCGTTGATGAAGCAAGGGACTTTTCTGACACTTCCAGTTTTGTGTTACAGTGCAGGAATTAGCGAGGTTTTCATCACCAGGCAGCTGACAGAGAGAGAGACGCACAGAGACGTGCTGATACACCGGAAATCAACACGCACTATTCATTCACACTCTCGCACGATTTAAACGAAGCGACATTTATTCGCATCATTCAGGCGCAAAAGCCTTGGCGTGATTATCATCCTAAGCACCAAAACCACCGAGACACATAAGAGGAGCAAAGCAAAGCTGATCTTTCATCTTTCAGACGCATTCAAAAAAAATAAAAATAAATAAAATAAATAAAACATGCCGCATAATTCGAGTGGTGCCATTCTGATTGCAGGTCTCATATCCGAAATGCCTCGCTTGTTTCTCTTCACGCGGTAAGAATCAGGAAAGGATGTAACGGTTACGTAGAGAGTCGTTTTTTTTTTCTTTCGTGTACCATCGTTCGAATGCCACTAGGAATGGCAGTCTACCTGTTTGAGGTTGTCTTCGCATCCTTGCATTGATGCATAAATCTGTCTATTTATTATTCAGACACAAAGTCTATGTATAAACTCGTACAAACCTATTTTTTTTTTTCCCACGGTATTCACTGCCAGTTTCCACCCTCTATCTAGTTCTCAGCTATCACACAACAGTTACCAATCCGGGAGCGTGAAATGTCATCTGGCACCTGAACACTCTTGGAGGAGAGCACTAACCGACTTTTTATTTATACATGAACTTAGAACTAACAGACACCCACAATTGTTTAATATACATGGTTGGCTATGGCATCATCATCATCATCATCATCATCACGATTTGAACTCGTGTTCTTCGAAAAATTTGTCTTTACTTACACTGAATCTAAGAGAACCATTGTGGGGGTCAAATCACCTCAGGCAACAATCTCTCTCTTTTATATATTGCTTTTTGTCTGAGACGGGTGACAGGTTTGAAAGGAACTGGGTTAAAATTAGCAAGCACAAGAAGTGCTGAACTAGCATCCATGTTAAGGACACGTGGTAAGTCTTTCCCTTAATTCCTGCATCATAACTGTGACATAACTCTCATAAATGTGTTATATACTGTCGTAAGTCATATCCTTGTTGTTGTTGTTGTTTACTGTAGACTGTATTTCATGAAAATCGGCCATTTTTTTTTGAAAATGAAAGAAAAAATGTTGCACAGCAAGTGTCGATATTACTCTTACATACATTTATTATATGCTAATCAGCTAACGAGACAAACGTCACGACAGTCCTTTTCAGACGTAGCACCAACACCGATACAGCTCAGAACCTTTCAAAGTACATTTACATTTATTCACTTGGCAGACGCTTTTATCCAAAGCGACTTACGAATAAGCAAAGCGATATATCAAGCAGGGAACAGTACAAGTAGTGCTACTATACAAGATCCATTCATTGAATACCAGAGGAAGCAAAGTGCACAGAGTCGAGGTGTAAGTGCGTTGTGTGTGTGGGGTTTTTTTTTTTGTTTTTCTCTAGGAGTTGGTTAGGTGTTCACGGAAGAGGTGGGTCTTTAGCTGTTTTTTGAAGATAGTGAGAGATTCTGCAGTCCGGATTGAGATCGGAAGAGCATTCCACCACTGGGGAACGGTAAGCGTGAAGGTTCTGGAAAGGGACCTTACGCCTCGCTGAGTGGGAACTACTAAAGTAGTCAATCATTAAATGTCTGATAAAGCATGCTGACTAAAGCGCTCCTGAATTCAAACAAAAATAGCAGCTAATCTGTTTGAAATTAGCAAGATAGACGACTAGCCCTAATAAAATATGACAACTCATGACCGTTTATGATATCTTCCATGACACATGTATGACGTTTTTAGACGCAAGCAGTTCAAATAGTATTACAGATTTTTTTTTTTTATTTTTTTTAAATATAAATAAATGGGATTCGTGCTTATGTTCTACCTCCTCTGGGCTTTTGTGAAAGCACTGCAGTTTATAGAGGGGGAGTGTATTGCATAAATCCATAGCAAAATTCTACGTTAATGACCTGTACGCCCAAATATTTCATGAAACATTTGTAAAAAAATGTCATGTTCCAGCTCTTTAAACAAAGAATCCAGTTATAAAATAAATGACCTCAGAGACTCTCATAAAATATATATATATATATATTTTAAAAAAGGTTCCATCGCTTCGAAGGTTATTAGAAGCCTAAAGTCTTGCAGTAATCTCACTCCAGTCTGAAGTGTGGAAGTTTCCACTGGTCAGAAGCACGTCTGTTCTTTCAGACGTGTGAAAACGAGCCGTATAGTTCTTTATAAGATGAGAGTGAGCTCATGTGTTGGCTGAGAAGCAGCGAGATGTCTCATTCCAGCACGTAGGTAGAGCTTGGAGCTGCCTCATCCTCACCACCCACTGCTGGAGCCATTCGGAACGAAATAACAAACCCCCGACAAAGTTTGCTGAGAGAAGCTGAGAAGAAGTTTTTTTTTTTTTTTTTTTTCGAGGTCATGCATGAACGAATATTATACAAATCGATGCATTCCTAAGCAGGGCACTTCGCCGCTTTCTGGGTCGCATTTCTATATGTATCCTTTACAAATGTCAAATCTTGCAAGATATGCAAGGAAGTCTGACTGGATATATTTTTAAACCCAAAGCTGGATCTGAAATGGTGCCATCCTTACCAAACCCTATGTAGGTCCCCATGTGTCAGCCAGACAGCCATGTTGAATTGGGTTATGATGCTCGAGAGTGGCTGATGGTATTCACGCTACTTCACTGAAAACACTCTGACCGTAACCTTTCGGCGAGAGGATCTCCCGAGACGCTTCAGACCCACTCAGTGTTATAAGTAGGCTCAATCCACCAGCTCTGGGCCATGGAGGTCTTCTGATCCGGCTCTGATTAACAAACAGCTACGCTTTCTGTCTGTGCAAGGCATGAAGTTTAGGGGAATTTGATCGAAATTCCAGGTTAGACCTTGACGTCAAAATTGTCGCACCAGGTTGGATTTATGTCCTCAACAAGTGTTTCGACGTAGCAGCATATCAGCATGGCTTACTCGTTAAGACCTGTTAGCATTCAACAGATTTAGCCTTTTTCCCTTCTTAATTTGGTCACCTCCCAGCAACCTGTCATACGTGAGCTACCAACCGGCTACCACATGCTTCCTTGAGACACAACTTGCCAGCCAACCACATGTGTCCAAACTTCTGCAGGGCAGCGTAAGACTCTCAGAGTATAGCGCTATCTGCCCTCTTCCTCATACATGAGCCGTGTATCAGGCCTTGGATTCCCAACCACTTTACTGTTGTGACTTTTCAACATCAACAACCAATTTAGCTTTATTTAAAAGTGCGTTTTTACCAATTTCGAATATGCTGATTCCAAATAGCAGAGTAGTAAATTGATCATTTGCTTTGTGCTTGTATTTGATTTCACACTACAGAAATTCCATCCATCCATCTTCAACCGCTTACTCCTTCTTCAGGGTCACGGGGGAACCTGGAGCCTATCCCAGGAAGCATCGGGCACAAGGCGGGGTACACCCTGGACAGGGTGCCAGTCCATCGCAGGGCACAATCACATACACACCCATTCATACACTACGGACAATTTAGACACCCCAATCAACCTACCATGCATGTCTTTGGACTGGGGGAGGAAACCGGAGTACCCGGAGGAAACCCCCACAGCACGGGGAGAACATGCAAACTCCGCACGCACATGGCAAACGTGCTAACCACTAAGCCACTAAGCCACCGTGCGCCCTACTGCAGAAATTCAAGCACAGAAAACAAACAATTAACACTTACATAGCGATGAGTGTGAAGGGGCAGAGCTGGAAAGTATCAACCTGCTTCTCATACCGAATTTTGTGCCCCCTATTCATATCTGTATTTACATCATCTGTCCATATTCAGTGACATCATTAACACCTACTCTATGTACAGTATCAGACACAATGAAGCTAAGCTTACTCATTGAGGTAATATATATATATATATATATATATATATATATATATATATATATATATATATATATATATATATATATATATATATACCCATCTTTACAGCAGGTTCAACAATTTGCATTTAAAAACAGGTAGACAGACAGCTGACGACGGTTTGATGGTGGTTGGCACCTCGGCGGTTTGATTGCAGATTTGCAAACTGAGTTTTGCTGTGATCCTGGTTGGACACCGCTGGAAACTCCTCTTGTGCCGGAGAGTCTGGGTTCTCACGCTGAGTGTCACTGCTGTGCGAAAGTCCTCAGGTTTTCAGTAGCGGGCTTTCGTTTCACTTGTTTTGATGCGCATTTTGAATCCGTTCATATGGAGAAAGAAAATCTCACACTAACGCACGGAGTATTAGTAACAGAGTGACTTCCTGTTCATCGCAATGTGACATCCTACATCCACACTGTCGCGGGTGTCATGTTCAGACGTGGGAAGTGCTTTACTAAACGTACTGTGCATTCTTACTCTAGCCTACTTAACTATCAATTTAAGGGATTTTTTACTTTAACTGGGTATAATTATGCTTCATTTTACTCTTAATTACATTCATTCATTGCGTTACAAGCTTCATTTAGACGTGCCAAGTAATCAATGGAAATGTCAAAGATCATGAATCCATGGTTGGTTGTTTTTTATTATTATTATTATTATTATTATTATTATTATTAGTAGTATTATTAGTATTATTATTGTTATTATTATTATTATTATTATTATTATTATTATTAAAAAGGTCTCGTTTACCAACAAACATCACTGCGAAAGACTGCGTCACGAAATGTTTATTTTTTTTCAAAATATGCCGCAAAATCACACGCACTCAAAAAAATGAATAATAAATAAAACCTGTATGGACTGGTGAGGAATTTGCAACGGCGAGATCAGTTTTGAAGGAAACTTGGATTTTAGTTTCATTTACAATTGTAAATAACCGAGTCCAAATAACGGAGGACATAGCTCTAACTTTGACTCGGGTACCATTTCCTCGGATACGTCCGAATTTTCACGGAGAATTGGTCGCTTAATTAGAACTTTTCTGCACTTGTGATTCTGTGTGATTTGACGCGTTTCGCTTGTTCACTTGTATCAGTAGTTGACGGAAACGCAACGATCCACAGTACAACTTTTACTTTGGAATGTTGAAAACTTCCTTTCCGGTGGGTGGGGGGGGGGAAATGGATGGGAAAATGTTATTGCTTATATGAAGTCCGTTCACACGCTGGTCCGTTTAATCACATGGCTCAGTACATAAGTATGACAAGTTCCCTATTAGCTCTATGGAAAGAAAAAAAAAATGACACATATGAGACAAAACGTCCCTAGATCCGTCTTGCCCTGATAAGTTTGATAAATGTGGTTCTGTCTTTCTTTAAAGATTAAGGATTCCTGTAATGCGTCAGCCTGGCTATAATCATTCCTCATCATTACAGGCACTGCTGTGTTTTTGTTATTATTTTGTTTAACGTAGCCGCCTGATCTTAACGGCTCCCACCTCGTTCGTTTCCCGTTATAAGCTCAGATGGTTTTACAAGCTTAGCGTCTGTTTAGAGGCTTTAAATGGCTGTTTTTTTTTTGTTGTTTTTTTTGAGTTTTTTTTTTTTTTATCTGGCAACGGGAGTGAGAGTCTGGTTACTGATATGGCGAGACAAATTCATTTAAAAGCCAAAAAACTTTCAACCGAGGGAATAAGCCGAGCACAGGAATGTGGAGTATGCTCGTTATCAAACGAGATACGAATGCTTTTTAAATCCTGTTTGGCGAAGATATAGTGCTGCTTACATTGGCGGCGCTGTCATTTTCTCCGAGACAAGACAGACGTCTTTCCCATCTGATCCTTTACAAGGCATTGTGGTTATGGCTGAAAGCCTCGGAGAGATGCTTTCCGGATTTTACGGTGCTGCGTTCATAATTTAGAGATGATCACTGGTGTAAAGTGTGAAATAACGCAAGCTGCGATTCTCATCAGCGTTTGACATTTAGCGTATCGGGGCCTGTTAAAGGCGATGGTGTGGAAAGAAGAGTAGATGTGCTTCTCTTTTTCATGTGTCAGTCCTTTCTAGGCTCGGAGAGACCGTGTGAGACTGTTGGCGTTTTCTTTTTCGGGGGGGGTTTCGGAGCGCAGAGAAGTTTCCCAAGATCCCCAAGATGACAAAGTCATTGTGCGCTTTGGAGTTGAGATGACGAGCCGTTTATAGGATATCATGTGGAAAAGTGTCTTCAGAGCAGATGTACTGCAGCCTGAGACTCCAATCCGGTTTTGTTCCATGAGTTAGTGACGGTTAAACGATAACGAGTGACAAATTAAAGGAAAAACCAACATAAAGTGCGTCGAGCGGTTACGAGCCACCGGAACCGCTTCAGCTGGTGAACTTGATGACGCTTTGAAGGTCATAGCATCTGATTTCCATCATTATCGTCCTCACCAAGGCGTTCAGTGATCCCTCATGACCTGCGGATGAAATGGGGGGGGGCGGAGTTAACCTGGATGAGACCACTCCCATCAGGAGTTTCAT